>PISW01002156.1:0-186483 GCA_004023785.1 Mungos mungo
GGGGGGGGGGGACCCTCAGCTGTTCTACCTCCTCCAAGTGTATCCTTGTCCTCAATCCTTCATACAGGCTTCCTACTCCTTACAGCACCTCTGGCATAAATCAGGTGCAAGAACTATTTTTGGAAAATCTGTCCCTTAAGCTATTAGTTTTCACCATTTAAATACTATATACCCTGTAACGTGTATTGATATCAGGGAAGCAAAACACTTCCCTGTTTATTCTTGGCCAAATTGTTTTAGTCCTTGTTTATTCTTCCAAATCAATTTTTTAACATGTTTTAGGCACCCTGTTCAGGGTGATTCCAACGGACATGTCAATGTACAGATTCTCCTGGGGGGATTAGCATTTTTACAATATGGAGCCTTCTTACTTGCAAAAATGATCTCTCCCCATAAAATTCAGGTGAATATGGCTATCAACCATCTCACGACACCTAACGATTAAATCCTGTTCTCACAAATTATAACAAACATTATTCAGAAATGTGCATATGCAATGCAATAAGAAAGTCAATCCAGGGATTATCAAAACCCACTTTTTGCTACACATATATCTTATTATGCTGATAAATTCTGAATGAGAAGGGGGACCGGAAGTGTTATAATTTAATTCCCCTTAAGCAAAAGGAGGGGTGATTAGACAAGACAGCTAGAACTCTCCCGCAGTAAACATAGGCATAAACATAAATACAGTATTTGGCAGTCGCTAGTTTAAAATAAAAGAGGGACACCTGGGTGGTTCAGTTGGCTAAGTGTCTGACTCTTCATTCCAGCTCAGGTCATGATCTGGTGGCTCTTGAACTTGAACCCCATGTCAGGCTCCGAGCTGTGTGGAGCCTGCTTGGGATTCTCTCTCTCTCCTTTTCTCTCTGCCCCTCCCCACATTTGTTCACTCTCGTTCTCTATTTCAAAATAAGTAAACATTAAAAAACAATTTTTAAAGAAAAGAAATTGTGTGGCTAAAGGATAATGATTTTATAATATTTATTTGAAAATTGGGGTGTCTGAGTGGCTCAGTCAGTTAAGTGTCCAACTTTGGCTCAGGTCATGACCTCACATCTGTGGGTTCGAGCCCCGTGTTGGGCACAGTGCTTACAGCTTGGAGCCTGGAGTCTGCTTCAGATTCTGTGTCTCCCTCTCTCACCGCCCCTCCCCACTCACACTCTGTCTCTCAAAAATGAATAAATGTTAAAAAAAATGATTCTAGATTC
The DNA here is from genome assembly GCA_004023785.1 of Mungos mungo. NCBI lineage: Eukaryota > Metazoa > Chordata > Mammalia > Carnivora > Herpestidae > Mungos > Mungos mungo. Next base: position 1,212 of record PISW01002156.1, read on the forward strand.
TACAAATGGCAAGGTTCTCACAAAGTCGTTCTAATTTTTTTTTTTTTTTTGGACAGGATCATTGTAAACTCATTTGATAATCTTATTAGCTATTGGAATCATCTCTTTTTAATTTCTTTTAAAAGATCAGCTTGTTTATTTCTTGGAGCAGTAAATGTTTTGAAAGTGTGCTGAAGAGAAATTTACATATAGCATCTCCAGGAAAACTTTATTGGAGCAAATAATCTCTGAACTAGATCTCCAGTCCCAGAATCTCATAGGAGCTGAGATTTATATCTGCAGTTCAATAAGCAATGGCATTTCGTGTTTGTTTATCAGCCTTGTTCACTAAAAAAGAATAAAATCTCAAATTTAATATCTGGATGGTCCAAAAATTTTTATTAATAAAAAACTGAAAGCCAAAAACTCACCAATTATGAAAAAAATGCAAGATGAAGCAATATGTGAATAAATGCACAGCCGCATTCATGCATTCACAGTTTAACCTTTTATTATGTTACATTATAAAAATCTGTAACACGAACACCCTGGTTTCAAAACTTACTTGATTTTGCTTTTCTGAACCTCACAACAACAATGCTCGCTCTTCCAGTATAAGTGAGGAGAATAGACGGGAAGATGCTTAAATATACACATAGAGGGGGGGAAGACGGGGGAGGGAGAGGACAGGGAAAGAGAGGGAGACAGAGGGAACAGGATTTGGGTTTGGGGAACTATCTCACTCAAAACTGATTGGAGTAGAAATATATCCTATTGGTTCTATTTCTCTGCAAAACGCTGACTGGTGCAGGGACTGGAAAAAAAAGTCCTGGGAACTTTAGTAGAAAAAGGAGTCAAGGGCAGATGTGAACATGGGACACAGACGTCCCCTCATTTATGGAAATGCTGCAACAGGCACACCTTTCCCATGACACAGAATGACCACGTGCTGTGCGGGAGCGCCTCTTATCCATATCTTTTTCTATGGTTTGTTTGTTTTTTTGAGAGACAGAGACAGTGTGAGCAGGGGAGGGTCAGAGAGAGAGGGAGACACAGAATCCGAAGCAGGCTCCAGGCTCTGAACTGTCAGCACAGAGCCCGACGTGGGGCTCGAACCCACGACCATGAGATCATGCCCTGAGCCGAAGCTGGACACTTAACCGACTGAGCCACCCAGGCGCCCCTCTTATCCGTATCTTAAGCAACCACGTGACTTCCGTTATTTCTGGGTTACACGTATCTGCATTTACCTTTGTGGAATCCATTCATCTTTCGTCTCCTCCCACCCACTCCACACTATGCACGACGGTGTCAGAGGACGCATTTTTACAGGGTTCTTCTCCATCCAATTTGCTTACCTAAAACCCATCCAGGGCAGGACTTAAAAGCGCCTTTGCCACCCCATGAAAACAACATTTGTATCTGAACTGTTGACATTAACAAATACTTTTGTTCACCCTCCCCAGCCCGTTCCTTTATTTGTTCCCTGGAATAATCTGTATACATTTGTCGCCTCAATTCTATTGCCGCTCCCTTGACCAGGACCGCGATGGTTCGTTCTTGTATCTCTTCCCTCAGCCTCGCTCATCGCTCTGTAAAGCACCCAAGTGACATTTGTTAAATCAGCCCATTATACCCTGAGCATATTTTGCTGCAGATATTCTGTCCACAACTGTGAATGACAGATGCCCAAATTTTCCAAACTCATTTCCACGTTAACGCCTTCACTCTGGTTGCCTATGCTTGGAAGAATCTTCCTTCCATGTGACCCACTGGGTCTTCCCACCACATCACGAGGTCTCTGCTACAAGCCACGTCCTTAGAGATGTCTTCCCTCACCCCTGTATCTAGAGGATTTCCCCAGCCCTGACCAGGCCCCCTTTACCCCGGTATGCTATCTTGTTTTCCTCCCTTTCATTCATTACTGTCTGAAATTACGTTAATGATTTGCATCCTTGTTTTATTGTCTTCCCCTACCACTGTAAGGAAAGCTCTAGAAGGTCAGGGATCTAATCTGATTATTCAGCTGGGGCACAACAGCAAGCAATGAACTCTTGCTGAATGAAGATCAGACGCCCATGTCACTAAAGGTTTTATTTGCGGGGCCTCTCTGGACAGACTGTGAACCTGCAAACAACGCCCATGTACTGGACACCTGCTGAATTAGGCACAGAACCAGGGGCTTTACATTTATATGTGAATTTTTTTATGTTTTATTTATTTTCGAGAGAGAAAGAGAGAGAGAGAGAGAGAGAGAGAGCATGCACAAGTGGGGGAGGGGTAGAGAGAGAGGGAAACAGAATCCAAAGCAGAGTCCAGGCTCTGAGCTGTAAGTGCAGAGCCTGATGCAGGGCTCGACCTCATGAACCCTGAGATCATCACCCAAGCTGAAGTTGGACGTTTAACCGACTGAGCCACCCAGGCGCTTCTTTCTGTGCTTATTTTTAATGTTCACAGCAACCCCACGAGGTAGACATATTAGTCACATTTCATAGCTGAGAAAACTCAGGCCAAAAGGAGAGGCAGCTAGTAAGCAGCAATGCTATTTGAATCCAAATCCCACTGGCTCCGCCTCTGCATTCTTTCGATTCACAAACCTTCTTGTCCTACAAAGCTCCTTCTCACCCCTAGAAGCCACCCCTAAGAGAAATGCCAAAATAATTTAAACAAATCTTGCATTGTTAAAACAAGGATGAATGCCTAGTTTGTGAGCCCCCATGCAAAAGGAAAACACGATCCCTTGTTAAAAAGAAAAAATTTGAAGATGCTGACACCAAGCTCTTACACTAAGCATTCAGTAATGTTCTAGGCCCTTCTAAGAAAGAGCCGTGACCATCCACATCGCAGTCCTATGGAGACAGCCCTGGAAACACACATACATCCTTTCACGGTGACTAATCAGGAAGGGATGATGCTCTCATTGGTTTGGGAATGTGCATCAAAAATTCAGCAAGCATCCACCTAATAACGCTCTGCACTGTGCTTCCTCCTTAGCACTGTGGCCATGTTGGCAAAACTGAGGAGTGATTTCAGGCACAGCCTTCGCGTCGTAATTAGGCTCCTGCAAATTTCATTTGGTTTCCAGTTCGTAGGAGGAAGCAGGAAAATTTGATTATGGACTCCTCAGGCCTGAACAGGTGTCAAGATGATTTTTCCAAACCAGGAGGTAAAGCTTCCTGACAAGCCGACACTCTTGGCTTCAGTGCTAAAGCCACTGGTTATTGAGTTGATCTCTGCCTGGGGATACGGAGACCAGGGGCCCTTGGCCTTGAAAGAAGACATGTGAGCTCATGGATTTATCTCTGCCCATGGGCTCTCTTTCTCTCTTTACTCCCGTGTGTTTGCTGCCTGCAACACAGATGGAGGGGCTAGAAGTTTCTGCAGCTTCCTCATGTGCGGTCTCACAGACCTCCACATCGTCCATACGCTGCGGGTACCGCGGTGTAGCTCGAAACTTGACTTCTCAGCATTTGAAGACCTCCGCTGGATGCTGCCCAGGAATGTGCAGCGAAAATGTATACCCCGCTCCCTCCCGATCTCAGGACACAACAGGTTCTGCATAGATGTCTGTGGAATAGATGTGAAACCCAAAATGCCTACCTCCACCAATTCTCCCACTCATCTGCTCAACAGATATTTGTCAAACTCCAATGTGCAACTGCAGTGGGCTGATCAATGGGCCCCCCAAAGATACATCTACCCCAAACCTGGAAACGTGGCCCTATTTGGAAACAAGGATCTTTACAGATGTAATTAAGTTAAAGATCTCAAGATAAGATCATCCTGGATTAGGGCGGGCTGTAAGTCCGGTGACAGGGGTCCTTGTAAAAGACAGAAAAGAGGGGCACCTGGGTGGCTCAGTCAGTTAAGCATCCGGCTTTGGCTCAGGTCATGATCTCACGGTTCGTGGGTTTGAGCCCCGTGTCGGGCTCTGTGCTGACAGCTCAGAGCCTGGAGCCTGCTTCGGATTCTGCGTCTCCCTCTCTCTCTGACCCTCCCCTGCTCACACTGTCTCTCTCTCTCTCTCAAAAATAATAAATAAAAAACATAAAAAAATTTTTTTAAAAAGACAGAAAAGAAAAAGATAAAGAAAGACACTGTAAGGAGGCCATGTGGAGACTGAGGCACAGTTTGCAGAGATGTGCCTCAAACTATGGAATGCCAGGAGCCACCAAAGGCCGCAGGAGACAAGGAAAGATTCACCCTTAGAGTCTCCAGACAGAGCACAGCTCAGCCGGCATCTTTGTCTCAGACTCCTGGCCTGCAAAGCAATGAGAGAATCAATTTCTGTTGTCTCCACCCACCAAGTTTGCAATAATCGGTAATGACAGCCTTAATACGGCCATGTTCTCTGAGGATGAGCCAACAACAAAATAAATAACAGATAAATACATTATATAACGTCCTGTTGGACAGTCAGGAACAGGGTTGCCAGATAAAACTGAGGACAGTCAGTTAAATCTGAAGATCGGATCGACGGCAAATAAACTGCATGGAACATACATTTACTGAAAAATTATTTGTTCTTTGTCTGACATGGGGAGCTGACTGTATTTTTATTTGCTAAATCTATTCATCTTAGTTACGGAGAAAGATGGGCAGGGGCCAAGTTCTGGGTAGGCCTGAGTTGGGGGGTGCTTTTAATCAGAGCAGTCATGAGGGGTATTTGAACAGAGACCGGCATGAAATAAGTGAGTCACGTGACCATTAGGACACCAGTCTTCCAGGTCCGGCACCAGGAAGGGCAAAGGCACGAGGGGGGAGGGTGCAGACCGCCAGATAGCAAATCTCTTCTCTCCTGAAATCCAAAAGGTTCCTAAACTAAAAGCAGGAAATCTGTGTTCAAGTATTCACCAAGCGATCGATCTCAGCTTTTAATGAGCTGGACTTAGATTATTTAGATGTCTAGCAGGTCCGGCATCCAAGTTTTATGATCCTCTTAAATAACCATGGGCAATCGGCGAGTAATAAAACAACACAAGACAGCGTGAGTTGCCATGGTAGGAAATGCTGGCATATAATTAAAACAGAGGCCAATATTTATGTGCTTTTTCTCTGCAACAGATTCATTAACAGTATCTTAAGCTATTTTACAGACTTAAATTTCTGGTGCTATTGGCATCCATTCAGAAAAGAAGGTTTCATTTAATTTTTTAGAAATTACAGAGCGCACGCATGTACAAACACTTGCATATCAATGTTCGCAGCACGATTCCAAATAGCCTAAAAATGGAAACTCCAAATGTAAAGTTGCTAAGTTTAGTAAATGAAAACATAAAACGTGCGGTTACATTTGAATTTCAGATAAACAGGAATTTTTTGAGCATAAGTAAATCCCAAATTATCTGGGACAAATTACATTGGGCATTCTGCATCTAATCTGGCAACCTGACCCAAATGTCCATTAAATGCTGAAGGGATAAACAGAATGTATTTATCCATACAATGGAATACTCTTTGGCGATGAAATGGAATAAAGTATCGACCACAACATGAATGAACCCAAAAAATCCATTCTGATGAACAACAGAAGCAGATATAAAGAACCACCCCATAGTGTGAGATTCTATTTATATGAAATGTCCAGAAAAGGCAAATCTGGAGAGAGAGAGAGAGAGAGAGAGAGAGAGAGAGAGGGAGGGAGGGAGGGAGAGAGGGAGAGAATGAATGAATTAGTGGTTGCTTAGGGCTGAGAATAGGAATAGGAATTCATGGTCATTAGGCACAAGGCTTTTTACTGGTGTGATGTCTTTGAACTGGATTATGGTGATCACAGCATAGTTTCATAAATTTACTAAACAATTTTTAACTGTAGACTTCAATGATTGAGTTTTATGGTAAAGTATAGCTCAAGAATATTAAAAGTATATATGTTCATTGCAACAAGTCAAACAATATAGACATATATAAAGACATTAAACAGCTTTGTCTCCTTCCTCCTTGAAGTAACCAATACGATTCCGCAGCTTGGTGTCTCTCCTTCCGGGCATGTTTAGCTGACACAGGAGCAAGTTTACACGCATCTCCTAAACTAACCATTCTGCAACTTGCATTTGTCATTGACAATGTCGTGAACACACCCAACACACCTTCAGGTCAATCTATAAAGCTTCACATTACTTTTTAAAAAATTTTTTTATGTTTACTCATTTTGAAAGAGAGAGACAAAGTGTGAGAAGAGATGGGACACAGTGAGAGGGAGACACAGAATCCGAAGCAAGCTCCGACCTCTGAGCTGTCAGCCCAAAGCCCAACGCGGGCTGAGATCATGACCTGAGCCAAAGTCAGACCCTCAACTGACTGAGCCACTCAGGCACCCCATACATCACTCTTTAAAATACTTGCATGATATTCCATATAAAGATATCTTATAATTTATTCAAAGACTGTTTCACTTATTGATGAAGATTCAGATTTCCCTCTTTCTTTCCTCCCTTCCTCCCTTCCTTCTTCCCTCCCTCCCCACCTCCTCCACTTTTTCTTTATTTCTTTCTTCCTTCCTTTCCTTCCTTCCTCCTTTCTCCCTTTCTCCCTCCCTCCATTTTTTCCTTTTTTCATTCTTTTTTCTTTCTTTCATTTCTTTTCCTCCCTTCCTTCCTTTCTTTCCTTCCTTCTTGCCCTTTCAAACTATGCTTCAATAAGCCCTCTTGCACATATATTAGAGGGAGCCACTTAAAATTTCAGAATAAATAAAGAATGTCAAGTATTGAAGCATCATTAAAGGTCAAACAGTTTACCTCATGTGGATATTGTGCTCTTACATTAATTTAGACTTCGTATCAAATGATGAAAAGGTTAAATTATGCATCCACCATCGCAAACATTTGTTCTTTATTTTAAACACACAAATATGCACTTGTGGCCTAGACACCAGAGGAGACATTTTTCTCAAGTTTAACTGCCATGTACTGAGCCAGGACTGAAGTTCCACAATACAACGCCAGCGGGCTGTGGGATTCTTATTCTTTCACCAAGGGCTCAATACAGAGGTAAATAGATTTTTTTACCATATGCAATTGTTTATCATACCTCCAGGCACAGATCCCTACACACCTGGGAGAAAGCTAATCATCAGTGAATGATGGTAGAATTGATCATGAAGTAGGCAATTTATGTGCATCGTTACATAATTTGAACAGACAAGAAGTAAATACTATTGTTGCATCCATTTTCCAGATGAGGATCTCAGACCTGTGGTGCTTGCTCAGTAGCACAAAAACAATAGAAACAGGATTAGAACACAGGCTCCAAATATTAAGCTCTTGGTACCTACACTCTGCTGCTCTGTGGAAGAAATATTTTAGCTAAACATTTATTTTTTTAAGTTTATTTATTTATGTGAAAGAGACGAGACAGCACAAGTGGGAGAGGCACAGACAGAGAGGGAGAGAGAGGATCCTAAGCAGGCTCCATACTGTCAGCACAGAGCCCAACGTGGGACTCGAACTCACGAAACCATGAGATCATGACCTGAGCCAAAACCAAGAGGTGGACATATAACTGATTGAGCCACCTAGCTCGGCCTCCATTGGCTAAATATTTCTAAGAATCTGCTCTGCCCACAGATGTAATGGGTATCTTGGGATGCCAAGTTAGACCATCATTCCTATCCTCAAGGAAGAGAGCCTAGTGAGAAAAACAGGCACAAAAACAGAAAATCACAGCCAGCAAGGTAAGGCAACGGTAAGAATTGAGTGCTCAGGGTAGAGGTACCCTAATCTAGATCGTGAAAGGCTCCTACGGTGATTTGAGTTTTTAAAGCCCCCAGCCAAGTGCTATGAGAGGAAAGAGGACAGCATTCCAGGCAGAAGAAACGACATGGGAAGAGGCTCAGGAACCAGAAGCATCCTACAGAGCAAGAGGAATGACAAGCAGATGGGCTTCTGGAGTAGAAGCCATGAGGCAAGAAGAGATGGGAGATGAGCGAGTCAATTTGGGACATGTTCAGCTGCAAGGAAGAGGAAAAAATCTAATGAAATAATGGGCACACATAAGGAATTTATTATTTCACTGGACAAGAAGTCTGAGGGTAGGGCAGTTCCGTGAAGGGTTAATTTGAAGTTCCAACACTGTCTTTAAAGACTTGTTTCTTAGTGTCTTTCTGCATTGCCATCCTCAGGAGACTGGTCCTCAGGCCTGAGACTTCTGGGCCTCAAGACAGCTGCCAGTTTCAGGCATCTCTTCCTTTCATATCTATACCCAGGGGAAACCAGGAGAACTTCCCCAATTGGTGGGAACTACCCGAGCAGACTAGTCCTGCTCCCGTTGAATAGAATGGGTCACGTGCTACTTCTCTGCTTAAACCAGCAAGACGAGTCCTCGCTCCATCACATCTCGGTTGGTTTGGAAGAGTCAAGCTTTGCTTCACTGACCCCTCATGGCCATGGTCAACTGGTGGACGGAAAAAGTGGGCTTCTGTTACCGAGAAGAAAGGTGGGGAGTGGCTTTGGCACAATGAAGTTAGGGATGCGTCCAAGGGCTAAAAACAAAGAAGCTTGGACATTCCCAGATAGTTCAGTCTTCCTTACTGTCAGTCTATGAACACTGTCTTCACAGCTTTTTGCTATATTTATACATTACTAAATTACAGTTTCTCTCCTTTATAACAGTGGCCCTATCTCTAAACTATATGCCTAACCTTATAACATATCTAAACTCTATCCATAACATTCCTTGTTTGAAACTGCTCTTAAAATTATCATGTTTTGGGACGCCTGGGTGGCTCAGTTGGTTAAGGGCCTGACTTCGGCTCAAGTCATGATCTCTCAGTTCATGAGTTTGAGCCCTGCATTGGGCTCTGTACTGATGGCTCAGAGCCCGAAGCCTGCCTCAGATTCTGTGTCTCCCTCTCTCTCTGCCCCTCCCTGCTCACATTATGTCTCTCTCTCTCTCTCAAAAATAAACATTTAAAAAGTTTTTTAATCATAAAATAAATTATATAAATAGGTTTGAAAATTGTACGTTATTTCCAAATGAAAGTCCATAAATAAAAGGCATGTATATATTTATACTATGAATAATGTATATTTGTTTACATTGATATGTATATAATTTATCTTTATATAATTCCTATTTATTAATATAATATAAATATGTAATGTAATGATTATATATTTTAATATATAATGTGAGATCAATATAAAATATAATATATATGTATATATAAATTGGATTGTGGTCATCTCAAAGAAAACCTAGTAAAGCCTGACCATAAATATGCATTGTGGATCTATTACAGTTTGCATGCTTTATTTCTTCTGTGCAAATTCCTATAAAACAATGGTTTTTGCTTTATCCCCAGGGCATGAAAAAATATTAATCACTATTAGAGAGGCCAGGGCATGAAATATGTATTATCTTCATTCCCTGTTAATATTGAATCTAAATCTTAATCAGGAAGGAAAGGGCTCTCTGAGAACGGATTTGGTCCTTCCAGGCAGAAGGAAACTATTGTAAGGATGTATTCCACAGAAGCTTTTCTTTACATGTATCTACTTCCATGAAGTGGAGAATTCATTTACATGTTTTAAATATTTTATTTATTTTTGAGAGACCGTGACCAGAGCCAAAGTTGGATGCTTAGCTGACTGAGCCACCCAGGTGCCCCGAGAATTCATTTAATATCTCTAGTCTTGAGACCCTAACCAGTGTAGCCACCATCTTCTTGGAATATATTTTGATCTCTATTATTTTCTGATACTTTAAGTTCAGTGGGTTCAAAGCCATTAATAATTATTCACACAAAAGAGTCCTTCATTTCCTGCTGACATGACTTCTCATTTGATAACAACAATTATGATACTACTCAATGATATGTAATAATCATTTGTAATTACCTATTCTGTGCAAGATTCTGTAACAAATGTTTGACACTCTTCCTCTCAATTAATCGTAATGGACTCATTGTGAAACTTACCCTCTGATAGAAAACTGACACTTAGAAAAACTTGTAGAAAGAAACTCATGCAACCAAGACCACAAACACTGTAAGTAGCAGGATCTCTGACTCAAAGCTTGAATCTAATGAAATCTGTCATATTCTTTTAGCTCCGGTTCCACTCTTCCGGGAATATTCCCTGCCTTATGAGCCAGAGCTTGCTTCTCATTATAAACACTGAAAGTGTCAAAAGCTTACTTTCTCAGATTCTGCTGCAGCTAAGACATACTAGAACATCTGTTCTAAGCGCTCCCGTTCGGGCACATCCACTCCAGATTCTGATTCGAGATAGTGCTATGAGGAAAGTGTTAGCAACACAAGTGAGCTACCAAGAGGAGTAGAAACACTCAACCTTCAGGGGGCAGCAAATAGCAGATTTAGCAGCAGCATCCTGAGGTCACTGGTGGCACAAACTTCTGCCCGACCGCCCCTAGTTTTGGGGACATCGTTTCTGGCTGCATAGTCTCCAACCCTGTTTCTCCGACCGTCCCAGGAAGTCTGTGAGCTACCCAGTATCTCCCAGTAAATCCCCTTCTGTGGAAACAAGTAAGTGGTGATTTCTATTGTTTGCAACTTAAAACCGGGCTGACAACAGCTCTTACTACTTGCCTGATATCATTTGAGGGTTACCTCTTTATCTCTTCCCAATCTCTTAATTAATTAATTAATTTAAGGTACATTATTATGGAAAGAGGAAGAGAAATGGTAAATATTTAGGCAAATATAACTATTCTTTTCCTCTAGGCTCTTTAAAGTATGTCTGAATGATGAGAGGAATAATTATAACATTGTCTGAAGAGGCTTTCAACGTTTTTAAACATTATGCATCAGGCGCCTAAAACATAAAATGGGGAGGGCCCAGGAACCTATCTATACAGATGTCAAATTTTGTGCGTTCCGTGTGAAGTGGTAAAAATTTATTTTGAGTAGATTGTTAAGACTTAAATATGTATACTGCAATTCCTGGAACAAACACTAAGAAACGATACAAAGAATTTTGTCCACATTAGGGCTCTGCTGGTTGGGGTTTATTTTCTTTTATCTGATAATTTAGCAAAAAAAGAGAAAAGAAATGTAAACACTGCTAAGACTTTCTCATTGTATGTGTTACAAGGGTGAACTTAATTTTATGCTCCTTATCATTCAAATATATTTCTTTCCTCAACAGCTGGTTAAAGGAATTAAACCATCTGCTGACGGAGGGAGGAAATCACTGAAAATAGTGTTCAATAGTTTGGTGATGAATTCATCCTTATTACTACACATTTTCTTGCCCCTCTTGCTAATATTTCTGATAACATACAGAAATATTCCCTGAATCATGATCCATAACAATGCCCTTAAAGATATAAGTATGACTCGAATGAGAACAAGTGCCAAGATGTTGAGTATTTTCCCGTGTGCCTACATTCCAAATGTGAGCTAACTGGACGGTAGGAGGTATGATCGGTGCCAGAGGAGAAAAAACAAAATCAAAACAGCTGATGACATCATGGCTAGCCCAGAATAACAGTATCACCAGGAAGCTTACGTATCAGACTCCTTCCAGATTCATAAAGTAATTAACTAGTACATGGGCGAGGGTTTTAGGATAAAACAAAGCCAGTTGCTAGAGGTAGATCGCATGAGCTCTCCCGAGCAGAAACTTACTCCCTTCACTTGACACGTGAAAACTATCCGATCTACAGTCTGGCAGGATATTTGCAAAGCTGTAAACATGGACACGTCCTTTCAATTTCACTTTCCCGAGCAGGGCTAAGGAAATAGACCATTTTCCTTGTATGTGCCCAGCTCTGTTTGATGGATGCAGCAGAAACAAGCAGACCAGCGCCCTGCATAATTGGCTCCTTTTGGAATACAACGCTGAAGACTTGATCCTAAAGAACACTTTATACATATTAGGCTATGAGCACATACACCATGACAGTATTATTTAATAATGAAAAATTGGAGAAAACCTCACAGTCCCAAACCATCATCGGAGACCCATAAATAAAATAATGTACACCCATAAAAAGAAGTAGTGGGGAGGGGGGGGCGCCTGGGTGATTCAGTCAGTTAAGCGTCTGACTCCGGCTCAGGTCATGATCTCACGGTGCGTGAGTTCGAGCCTTGTATCCAGCTCTGTGGTGTCAGCTTGGAGCCTGGAGCCTGCTTCGGATTCTGGGTCTCCCACTCTCTCTGCCTCACCCCTGCTTGTGCTCTGTCTCTCTTAAAAATAAAAATATTAAAAATTTTTTTAAAAAGAGAAGTATTAGGAAACTTGAAACTGCAGTATAGTATATTAAATGACACACAAAGAGGATTTAAAGGGGTGCCTGGGTGGCCCAGTTGGTTGAGCGGCCGACTTCAGCTCAAGTCATGATCTTGCGGTTCATGAGTTCAAGCCCTGCGTGGGGCTCTGTGCTGACAGCTCAGAGCCTGGAGCCTGCTTCGAAATCTGTGTCTCCCTCTGTCTCTGACACTCCCCTGCTCACGCTCTGTCTCTCTCTCTCTCAAAAATAAATAAACATTAAAAATTTTTTTAAAAAAAGAAAGATGATTTATATATCTTAACTAAAAGGCATAAGCTACAAATACCCCACACAATATAATATCTCATTTTTTAAAATCTAGATGTATAGATAAATACCTAAGGCTGCCATAACAAATTGCCACAAATTGAGTGGCTTAAGACTGTGGAAATTCATTCTTTCACAGTTCTAGAGGCTAGAAGTACAAAGTCAAGGTAGCAACAGGGCTGATTCCTTCTACAAGCTCTGAGGGGAAGTCTGGCCATTGCCCTGTCCCAGCTTCCGTGGGACTGGCAGTCCGGGGTATGGAGACTCACGGTATAATTATGCCTCCCTCTTCATATATATATATATATATATATATATATATATATATATATATATATGTGTGTGTGTGTGTGTGTGTGTGTGTGTGTGTGTATAATATAAGGAACTGGCTCACACAATTATGGAGGGTTGGAAGCCCCAAGATCTGCAATCAGCAACTAGATGGGGATCCCAGAGACTAATGGTACAGTTCAAGCCCAAGTTGAAGGCCAGGAGAATGGATGGTGTATATTCCAGCCTGAGCCAGAGTCCAAAGGCAAGAGAAGATTGATATCTTAGCCTGAAGATAGGCAGAGAGAGATAGTTCTCTTCTGCTTTTTGTTCTATTTGGACCTTTCGCAGATCGGCGAGGTCCGTCCACACTGCGCAGGGCCACCTGCTCCACTCAGCCTGCAGATTCAAGTGTTCCTCTCATCCTGAAACGCACTCACAGGAACATTCAGGATAGCTTCTGACCAAATACCTGAGCATCCTCTGGTCCAGTCAAGTTCACACATAGACTTCACCCTCACAGAAAGTCAGAGTCATTTTAAATCACTATTGTTTTGTTTGTTAGAGAAATTTTGATTTACTACCATAAAGTGAAAACAAGGGTCTTCAGTCATAAATAGAAGTTTGTTTCTTTTTAAAAAGGACACCGGGGTGGCTCAGTCGGTTAAGCATCCAACTCTTGATTTCAGCTTGGGTCACGATCTCATGGTTTGTGGGTTTAAGCCCCGTGTGGGGCTCTGGACTGATAGCTCAGAGCCTGCTTGGTATTCTCTCTGCACCCCTCTCTTTATGCCCCTCCCCTGCTCACGTGCTCTCTCTCTCTCAAAATAAATGTATTTTTTTAAAGTTTTAAAAAATTAAAATTAGACACTCCACCTAAAAAATCATTTTGCAAACCATCCATGATACATTTACTAACCTATCACGTAAAAAGTGCTATTATTCCATTTTACAGGTGTTCAGGAAAGTCCTGGAAAGGCACAATTAAATCCCCGAGGTCACACATCTAAAAGAAAGGAAGTCTTGACACTGAGAACGTGCGTTACACCCAAGCCCTGGATTGCTGCCTAGTCAGAGCAGTGTTTGGGGAGATAAACTGAACAGCAAGACATGAACGGGATGGAAACAGAGAGAGAAATCAGAAGCAGAGAGCAACGGGCCTAAGACGGAATGGCAGGATACAAATAGAGAAAAAAACCCTAGAAACCTAGGTAACGTGGGCTGAATTGTGTCTCCCTCCATCCCCCTGCCCCCCACCAACTCTGTGCATTGAAGGCCTGAACGCCAGCACCTTAGGCGGGACTGTGCTGGAAGACAGCCCTTAGAGAGGTGATTAAGTAAAAGTAGGGTCCTCAGGGTGGGCTCTAATCCGATATGGCTGCTGTCCTCATAGGAAGAGGAGATCAGCACAAAGACACACACTGAGGGGACCATGGAGACTGAGGGCACAGGGAGAAGATGGCTGCCTGCGTGTCAAGGAGAGACTCTCAGGAGAAGCCAACCCCACGGACACCTCCGCGTCAGGCTTGTCGCCCCCAGAACTGGGAGGAAACCAAGTCCCGTTGTCCATGCCCCCCAGGCGACGGCCCTTTATGACGTCAGCGGCGCAAGCTCCTCCTGAGGAACGGCCAGACGTGGCAGCCCACCTCCCCGGCAGGACAGTGCGGCGGAGGCCAGAAGAGGGGGTCACTCCGGGGGGGCGGGGGGACACCTCTGCCACCGCACGGGGCTTGTAGCGACGCGCGGGAGCCGTGAGGTGTCTGAGAGCTGCCGGCTGCTCTTCTTTATGACCGCTCCGAATTTCTAATCCCCGCGGGGCCAGAAATTACTTTTATGGCTGATGTAAAATTCAATAGCTTGCAGAACATTCTTTCATGTTACGATGGTAATTATTACCAAGTTTGGGGGTGAACGGTTTACTTTCCAGAAGGTCTGAAACGATAACGTGTGTTAGTTTTCCAACATCCACAAAGTTCTGCAAACTGTTGGGTTTAAAAAAAAAAGTCTTAACTACAAAAATGTAAGCGTTCAGGAAATACTTTGGTAACCACACACACAACCAAGATTTAACAGTTCATATGTTTTTATACTTTCTTTATGTTTCTTTTTGTGTTTCTCTTACAAAGAAATAAAGGATAGGGGTGCGTGGGTGGCTCAGTCGGTTAAGTGTCCGACTTCAGCTCTGGCCATGATCTCACAGTTCATGGGTTCGGACCCCGTGTCAGGATCTGTGCTGACAGCTCAGAGCCTGGAACCTGCTTCGGATTCTGTGTCTCCCTCTCTCTCTGCCCCTCCCCCATTCATGCTCTGTCTCTCTCTCAAAAAGAAACATTAAAAAAATTTTTTTAAAGAAATAAAGGATAGATTTGTCTTATCTTCTTTATCCTTTCTGTCTTTCCTTCCCCAGGGATAATTACTGTGCATATTTTTAGACTTTGATATATATACACATATACATACTCATTTATATAACTTATATTATTTTTATATATGTGTATATATACAGACACACCTTTACATACTGTATACGTACGTATGTGTGTGTGTGTATATACATATACATATATATAATCCTTACCAACATATAATATGGTTTCCTTTACTTTAAAAATACAGATAAATGGAAAAGTAGATAAATGGCGAACTTTTTTTGCTCAATGTTATGCTGTTGAGATGTATCCTTGCTGCAAACGCAGAACTCACACATCACAAACATCAGCTGAAGCACAATCCACTACGTGGACCGACTGAGGTTTACCCATCGGTTCCTGTTGATAGAAAATGAGGATGTTTCCCCCAAAAGGCGTCAGTGAACATCTCTGCATCCATCCCCTTGTGCACAAGCAACTTTCTCCTTTTAACTCTCCTCCACTCCGTTCACGAATTCCCCCTCTGGCCTTTCCTAGGAGGACCTTGGCCTCCCGTCTTAGGCAGCATCAACTCCGTGATGAATGTGCTGATTGGAGCTAAACAGAGACAATTATGTTTGTAACTCCTGCTCGGATTTGAATCCAAGTCTCCAGATGTTGGGCGGTATGCATCATTTAGTAGGAAATCATATTAAAATGGCACTGAGTCCTTGGGTAAAGGGGTTAATAGTATGAGAAGGCAGTTAAATATCCCATTAATCATTACATTGCTTGAGGGAGAAAATATCGAACTTTCCTTCCTTACTTATTCTCAAAAGGAGTCACAGATCCTGACTCCATTAGCAAAGGAAAACGGACTCTGAGGAAACGATCCGAATCATGAAATATAGTGAGATTTCCTATCAGATTCACCAAAGCTGCAATCATCTTTTGTTAAAGAAGGTGCTTTATGGGGATAAGACTTAATGTCTTTAAATTATAGTGTATTATAACAATTCAAGTTTTTTAAAAATCTTTGTGTTAAAATTCAAGGCTTACACTTTGAAAGAAGGCCGTGCCATGGATGCTGTTTCCTTCCCACCTCGAGCGAAGTGAGACCTTCACAATCACATGTTGATGTCATCAGGCTCGTTCGAGCATGGGCTGAGAATTTATCATCATGACAGCTGCTTACTATGTTATCGACTGCTCGTGATCTGATAGACACAACCATGTTCACTTTACGCACACTAACTTGTTGAATACTCAAAGCCATCTAACAAGATAGAACTATTATCCCCATTGTACACATGAGGACACGGAAGAACAGAGAAGTCTAGCAACTCACCAAAGTTCACACAGCAGAACTGAAATGGAATCCAGCCCTGCCTGAATCAGGACCCCCCACTCTTACCCCTTCTCTGAGGCTATACCGTATGTTTCAGAGATATGAAGATGATCCAGACACAGATCCCATCTTTAATAAGCTCATGATCCAGTGGCATGAGAGACAATGACTTCATGAGAAAAGAGGCCTATTCTGTTTTCCCACCCTGTCCTCCACGCTTCACAGTACATGGAATATAATAGGTGCTCATGAATGAATGATGATGAATGAATGAGTCGGTCAATGAATGCAAGCATGGTGGAGGCTTCACTAAAGGGGTGAAATGTAAGTCGATGTTTGCAAAAATGATGATGTGTCTGGGAAGAGCATTCCTGGCAGGGGAAAAGGCTGCTGAAAGGCATAATGGGGAGCAAGGAGATGGAAGTCACATTGACGGGGAGCAAACGAAGAGGACTGAGCTCGAAGGCTGGAGAAGGAATGGGGTTCAGACTCAGAAGGACCTTCTGAACCCTGCTAAATAAAACCTATGAAAATAGAGAAGTAAGACATTTTTAGCCTGCGGTGGCAAAAATCTCATCTCCAGGGCAGACAGACCTAGGGGAGCATCCATTTTTCTTGCCAGCTCAGCACTATTTCCTCTTCTGATTTTGACGCCCTGATTCTTCTGGAGAAACCAGCTTTTCTCACGCTAAGTGACTCAAGCTGTATTGCTGTACCACTGCTCAGCTCACAGGCAGACCACAGACCCAGCCCTGGGCCATCAGCACGTTCCATTCTCCTCATCTTGAGGATCCATTAAGGGATTGGTGCACAACCCAACCAAGCATCTCAGAGTGGATACTGCAGCCTCTGTTTGAGCTACTGAGAAAGGAGAGTTCTCTCTTGTCTCCTCCCACTGGAATTACTAAGATCAGACAATATAAACCTGGAGCGATTACTTAAAGAGGACCTTCCTGAAAATAAAGCCAAGGCAGATGGAGGAAGAGATGTAAGTCTAATCACATCCTGTGAGCCCCGGATCCAGCCATACCTAAAGCTAAAGCTACCCCCTTGACTACCCAAATATATGATTCAATAAATTCTCTTTTGAAATATTTGGAGTCAGTATAGTATAGCAGTTCAAAGTCTAGCCTCTGGAGTCAGACCTGTCGATGTCAAGTCCTCTCAGCTCGCAGTACTAGCTGGAATCACATGACATTTATATAGTGTCAGAAAAGTGCCCGTCCTATAACTAACCTTCTCTGCATGTTAACCATTATCATGAAGCTAGTTTTAATAGTGTCTTCTAACTTACAAGCTTAAGATCCTGTGTGGGCCAGTTTTATGAGTCCACGTGACCATGCTGTAGCTCCCAGTTATCCAGTGAAACATTCATCTGAGAGTTGTTATAAAGGTATTTTGGAGATGTGTCTAGCACTTCCAAGTAGTTGACTTCAAGTAAAGACCATTATCTTCGATAATCTGGGTGGACCTCATCCAATCAGTTGAATGGTCTTAAGAGCAAAACTGAGGTTTCCCTGCAAAGGAAGAAATTCTGCCTCAAGAGTCAAGACATCAGTCCGAGAATTTCCAGTCTGCTGGCCTCCTGTACAAAGTTCAGCCTTGCTAGCCCTCATAATCATGCAATCAATTCCTAAAAATAAGTATCCATCCGTCCGTCCTTCATCTATCTGTAATCTCCTCCCAATGGTTCTGTTTCTCTGGGAAACTCTGACTGATACAGATTCTTACCAATACCATTTTCTAAAAGATAGAAAAGAAAAACAAATTAATTAATTTTGAGCCCAAATGGCCTACACTGATAAGCCGGGGTGTTCCAAATAATAGGCTGTTAGCAAACTATCTTGGGCTAGGATACTAAGACTATGTCTACCACTAAGTCTACTCAACTAAGACTACCACTTCCTGCCCCTAAGTTTAGCAAGAACAATTCAGAAGGTGAGACCCATGGAAACCAAATACGATCTGAAATAAAATTATTGTTAGGGTTTAAGTTGACGTATTGTATGTTAGCACGAGTTAGCAGGCACATTGTGTTTTTCTGGGCCCTTGATAATTTTCTTGGTTCCAGAAAACTGTTCGTGTTTTTTAAACACTGTAAAGTGTCTCCCTTCTCCCTTCAGCACATGGGGAATGTCATCACATAAATGATCTAACTCCATATAAGTACACCAGAGAGATTGGGATTTATATTCATGGGGAACACACAGACACATAAGTCACGAACGATGCTGACATAAGTGAGTAATCAAACGGCCTCAGTGGACTACAGATCAATTCTAAATCTTCGATATATTTAGTACATCGTTGAGTTATACAGCTCTTCATCTTGAAAATTGTCATTGAGTAGATTGCACTCTGGGCTTGTAACTGCTGAAGTATGGGGGCTCCTTTTTATGCACACGCATGTGGCTTGTGTTTCGTTATATTCAAATGCAATGTTTTACCAATAATTCTGTACTGACCTCGGTACCTGGGGTCTCATGTTGACTTATAGGGCATTCCAGATTCCAGAAGGAAACGTCCCCATTCCAGAAGGATTTGACCAAACAGACACATTATTTTGCTGCTAGCCTGAGTGGACATAAATCTTTTCCTTCTTGTATAGAAGCTTATTAGGGTACCATTAAGCTAGTTACTGCCCCCATAGATTCAATGATGCCAAGTGTTTTGAGAGAAGATAAACAGGTAAGTAATTTACGTTGATTATCGCTGAGAAGACGAGCCCTACCATCTCACCCCGATGAGTAGCGCCATTGGAGCTAACGACGAAAACCACATCTAGGCAAATTTCTTTATGAATAAATTGTTAAATCCACCCAACCTTAAATTGACACTGTGAAGGAATATCACTTATTGACTCCCCATTCTTTCTGCCCCCTCTTGCAGACTTTGTTCTCTGCCCCTGAGGCCCTAATAAGATACCTGTAATAATAATTAAATATAGGTTCTCAATGGTTTTCTTAATTAAAAATCAATCAGTGAAAAATATTATAAGCCTCAGCAAGCATACACAGGAGGAGACGACTGCTACGTGGGTCTAATTATCTAACCATTAGGCAATAAATGAGAATTGCTTTCTGATTATTCAATAAAATTAGTAAGAGCTGGTTTTTGTTATTGGAGGAGATAGCTAGTTAGACAGTTCCAAATTAGATTTTGAAAATATAATCAGCATTTAATATGTATGCTAACTGATGTCAGACATTTCATAGGCATATACCATCATTTCCTGCAATAATGTCCAAATACGACTTTGCACTAAGGCCTTTTCTAGGGGGCATGTGGTTGGAGCTAAGTGGGTTGGAGAGCTTGAGTTTCAAGTCACCTTTTGGAGTGCTTTGATGGTACATGTCACATCTTCCAGGTCTGAAAAGAGCCACATCACCATAGGAGTAAGTCACTGTCCCATGGTTATGCTAAAAGACTCTGACCTCCTAGGAATAATGGATTGGTCCGGGAATGACCCCTCACCAAAGATGTGCTAAATCAGATTCTCCTTTCTGGGGATCCGGAATGGGGCATTGGAATGTTGCTCAATTTCAAGGCAAGAGCTGAGTGAAATCATGTGGAGTAAGAGCAGAGAAAACTGGAAAGACAGGAAATAAAATGAAGCAGGTGTTTCTGAAGAAGGAGAAGACAGAAAAATCAGAACAAGCATCCTCTCTGCTTCTTGATGGTTTTCTGCTTCCTGATTCTTATTCCTCAAGAGACACAGCTTTCTCTACCTTTCCCTTGAAATCTGAGACAGCTGGGTGTACTTAAAACAAATTCATTATTTCCCCCCGCCCCACCCAAGATAATTGGAAGGGATTTCTGTTACTTTCAAACAAACAAGACCATATCAAAAACAGAGAAGGATAGGGAAGACTTTCGTCCCGATCAGAAAGAAGCTACTGGATATGTAGAGGGAAAAAGGTCACACTTATTTAAAGCCACCAAAGACATGTGGAGACAAAGAAATCTAGAAGTAACAATCCCAAGGGGTAAGCAAGGTCAGCAGATATTCTCATACCAGAGGGCCAGTTGGTGAGGCTGAGAGCAGTCATGCCAGAGACGGTCTAGTGTTCTTGAACAAACAGAAAACAACCAAACTTTTGAAGAACCTGTGGGTCGACACTTAAATTTCAATCTGGAGAAGTCACAAAGGCAAAGATGATTCTCCCACCCAAGTAATGCACCTGGAAACTCTGATGCGTCAACACACATGAAGGGTAGACTTGTCCTCAAAAAGAAATCTCATGTTCCTGCACTGGGACCTCCTGCCACCTTGAAATATGAGTCTTTCTAAGGTCATGAGCTTACCATGTTCTGGTCTCCTGGCCTCAAGCCCCCACAACCTTGTTGTCTAGCAGAGTGGTGGCCCCACTGTCCTACTGCTCACAGTCGCCTGGTCTCCCTGTCTGGCCATCTGCCAGTGTTGCTGAATCCTGATCTTGTCATCAGAATGTCTAGTATGTTCGAGATCCACCAGATCTGAGGTCTAGAATTCTTGTAGGGCTTGGTCTATGCTCTATTTAAAGAAGGGATCTATGAGAGACTACTGAATACTGAAAACGAACTGTGGGCTAAAGGGGGAGAGGGGAAAGGGGTGATGGTCATGGTGAGGGGCACTTGTGGGGAGAAGCACTGGGTGTTATATGGAAACCAATTTGGCAATAAACTATTATAAAATTTTTTTTAAATAAACCATCTTAAAAATAAAAAGAAGGGACCTAAACTCAGCTTCAAATTATTTGAACCCTGAGGTAACCTGAGTCTTACTGAATTTCAGGGTACCTGGGTGGCTTACTCAGTTGGCTGAGGTCATGATCTCACAGTTCAGGAGTTTGAGTCTCGCACTGGGCTTCGTGCTGACACGCGGAACCTGCTTGGGATTCTCTCTCGCCCTGTCTCTCTGCCCCTCCTCTGCTCATGCACTTGCACACACACACTCTCTCTCTCTCTCTCTCAAAATAAATAAATAAAATTTTTAAAAAAATCAAAGATATCACCACTCTGGCTACCCAATGAGTTGAGTGCTAAGCTAAAGAGCAATGGAGCCACCGCATACCCTTTAGGACGGCCACTGTCACAGCAGACAATGACAACAGGCAGAAAATAGAAAAAGCGAATGTTGGCAAGGGTGTGGAGCATCCTGGTGCAGTGGGGGTAGGGATGTAAAATGGTGCGGCCACTGTAGAAAAGTATGATTTTTCCTCAAAAAACTAAAACTAGAATTGCCACAGAATGGCTATCCTCAAAAAGACAAGCAATGACAAGTGTCCCCAGGGCTGTGGAGAAGAGAGCCCTTGGGCACTGTTAATGGGAATGAAGGCTGGTGCAGCACTACGGCGAACACTACAGAGTTTCCCCAAGACATCAACAACAGAACTACCTTATAATCCAGCAATTCTACTTCTAGGTATTACGTAAAGAAAACAAAGAATGCTAACAACAACCAAAAAAAAAAAAAAAAGATAACCCCACAACGCATCCCACATTCATTGCAGCATTGTTTATAACAGCCATGATCTGGAAGCCACCTAAGTGCCCACTGACAGATGAATGGATAAGGAAAAATACACACACACACACACACACACACACACACGCGTGCATGCGCGCGCAGAGGAATATGATTCAGCCACAGAAAAGGAGGAAGTGTCATTTGTGACAACATGGATGGCCCTGAGGGGTCTCATGCTAAGTCAGAGAAAAACAAATACAGACAGATCTCACTTTTATCTGGAATCTGAAAACAAACAAACAAAAAAAATCCACATAAAACCAAGGTTACAGATACAGAGAACAAGTTGGTGGCTGCCAGAGGCAGCAAGGGGGCGGAGGGTGGGCACAATGGGTGACACAGGTTAAAAAGTACAAACTTGCAGGGACAGCTGGGTGGCTCAGTCGGTTAAGCATCCAACTTTGGCTCAGGTCACGATCTCACAGTTCGTGGGTTTGGGGCCCTCACTGGGCTCTGTGCTGACAGCTCGGAGCCTGGAGCCTGCCTGGGATTCTGCGTCTCCCTCGTTCTCTGCCCCTCTCCCACTCATACGTGCACTCTCTCTCAAAAATAAACATTAAAAAAAAAATTTTAAGTATAAACTTCAGCTATAAAATAAGTTATCCCAGGGATGACATGGTGACTATAGGTAAAAACACTGTACCGTGTATTTGAAAATTGCTGAGACAATAGATCTCAAAAGTTCTTATCACAAGAAAAAACAACCTTGTAATGACGTGTGATGGATGCGAGCTAGACTTCCTGTGATTGGTTCGCAGTATGTACTAATAGCAAATCATTATGCTGTGCCACGGAAACTAAGAAAAGGCAATTTAAAAAATCGAATTACCAGGTGATCCGGCAATTCCCTTCCGGGTGAATATCCTGTAGAAGTCAAAGCAGGACTTGAGGAGATGCTTGGGCACCTGTGTTCACAGAAGCATTATTCACAATGGCCTAAAGGTGGAAGGAACCCAAGTGGCCGCTGGCAGATGAAGGGACAAACAAAATGCTCTTTACATGCGGTGGAACAATATTCAATCTTAGGAAGGAAGGAAATCCTGACACACGCTGCGGTATGGACAAACCCTGAGGACACTGTGCTACATGAATTAATCAGTCTTGACAAGTTAAATACTGTAGGCTCCACTTCGGTGCGGTCCCTAGAGTCGTCAGAATGAGAGAGACAGAAAGTAGAGCGCTGGCTGCCAGGGGCCCGGGGAGCGGGGAGGGGGCAGTTCATGTCTCATGGGTATGAAGTTTCAGGGCTGCAAGATGAAGAGCTCTGGAGATTGGCACAACCATGTGAATGTCCCTAATGCTACGGAACTGAATACTTAAAATGTTACGATGGTAAATATTCTATTTTACCACATTTAAAAAAAAAGCCAAGGTTACTTCCATTCCAGGTACTTTTGCTGCTAGATGATTAAAGTCACAAACATTCCCCCAACCCTGGATTTGATCCCACTGGTGAACACCTTTCATTTCCCAGCTAAGAAAGGAAGGGGCATTTCAGCCTCCACTGTTCTTCTAGGTCCAATCTCCTAACCGCAATTTTCTTTTTATTTTTTAAATTTCTTTTTATTTATTTTGAGAAAGAGATAGAGAGCAGGAGAGGGGCATGGAGAGAGGCAGGGAGAGAGAAAATCCCAAGTGGGCTCCACACCGTCAGCTCCAAGCCTGATGGGGGACTTGAACTCAAGAACCAAGTGATCATGACCTGAGCCAAAATCAAGAGTTGGAAGCTTAACCCACTGAGCCACCCAAGGGCCCCCTAAACACACTTCTAAAAACTACAACATGTACAAAGAAGCAAGGGGTGACACATAGGCAAGACAAAATTCAGTCCGTAGGAAGAGACCCACAACCCTCAGCCAGAAGCAAACATCCTAGAGGTTCTGGGACCTTCCCTTCTTAGAAATGACTGGAGCCACATCTTCTGTGTCTATAAACAACTCTGAATTGACAGTTGTGTTTTTTAGTTGTGTGTGTTTGTTTTTTTGTCGGAATTGCCCCGAATTGCCACCACATCCATGATTCTGAGGGTGAAGATACCACAAGTAGTCTAAGGTGAGCTGCACAGCCGACCCAAGCTTTATGACAAGTTCTTTATTGGCCCAACTTGTGTTAGTGGATGGTGTTTATAAACCAGCAAACCAAAGGCAGCGTTGACAAGACGTGGTACTTGCTTGTGGGAAGCGTGCGTGAGTTTCTCATGGCTTTTGCAAGTAAAGGTGGCTCCACTCAGTCCATTCTGACGATTATTAGTGTGACGATGAAGGATACCGATGATCAGTACTCACGACATGGGATCACCTTTCGTCCCCACGTCAGTCTCACGAAGTCAGCTACGATTAACCCCCTTTCACAGATAACGCAACCGAGGTTTAAGAAGGATGAACAACTTGGCAAAGAACATTTAAGTAGGAATGAAAGAACCTTTGAAAAGGAGGAACCCGTTCAAGCTCTGGTTGGTAAGAATACTAAATCATGGCCTTCGATTGCTTTTTGTTCCCCAACCTTCTAAAAATTATATTGGAAAATCTCTATATACGTTGACATATTAAGGTGACACCTACACTTTCTCATCGTAAACTGATAAGGAAGTAATTTCTGCAATATTGTATGTGCGGACTCCAAAAAAGCTATATCACTCTTTTATATTTATTTAAAGGAATATAAATATCATTCCAACTTGACATCCACTGTCATCCATTCAAATATGAAAGAAGAACGCTCCTTCAAAGAGTCAGAAATTGTAAATGTCTTGTTGCCTTTTCCCTTGAAAATTGCTCCACTGTTTTATGTCCACCACAGAATCTTGCTCTAAAAGAAGATATTCTGATGCTTCAAAACAGTCTATGGATCAACCTACTTCTCCGCAACAAAAACATGTAAGGCAAACTCAAATGTTAATGCCTTGTTTAAATTGCTTGGGACTGTAAACCCCTTGGCTTTAAAATGTTTCAACCAGTTTATTTGTAATACTTATTATTAGTATGTGACCAAGCAAAATGGCAAACATGTCTGGGAAATGTTAGTAGGAAATTTATTCTACGTGCATTTCTTTAAAAGGACCGATGGCTGAGCACATGATGGAGTCAGTTTGCTCTGACTTGATTAAAGGTGGCTACCCTTACACCCATTTTCCATTTTTTTGCTTGTTCCCTTGTTTAAGAACTGTGGAATTTGTTTCTTCAGGGCAGTACACATGAGGAAGGTTCTGGATGAGGCAGGACTTTCTTTTTGGTAAGAAGGTGATTTATAAAAGAGACAAGAAAGGAGAACCAGCATCATACTTTAATCAAGGCACTTTCTCAGTTGTAGGAAAGAGAACAAATCAAAGTTGGGGTGCTTGGAAAAGATTCCCTTCAAAGTAGCCACGCATACAGACCCCTTGTGAAGTCCCTTCTGGTGGCCTTTTCTTTAAATGGCCTCATTCTTTTGCAAGGCTTCTCAATACAGTCTGCCCAATTAGAACCACTAGGAAAAATTAAAATACTATTGTCTGGCTTCCACCAGTACCAAGGACAGTAACTGACGGATCAGGAGTGAGGTCCAAGCTTTGCTATCATAAAATATCTCCCAGGAGACCCTGGGTGGCTCAGTTAGTTAAGCATCGGACTTTGGTTCAGGTCATGATTTCACATTTCATGAGTTCCAGCCCCACCTCAGGCTCTGTGCTGACAGCTCGGAGCCTGGAGCCTGCTTCAGATTCTGTGTCTCCCTCTCTCTCCGCCTCTACCCCACTCATGCACATTCTCTTTCTCTCTCTCTCTCTCTCTCTCAAAATGAATAAACATTAAAAAAAATTTTTTTCATCTCCCAGATGAATCTGTTATGAATCCAGAGGACCACTTCATATGCCCTTCCTTCCTCTGAAACCAGGTTAGATTCTACAGTCTTCAGATACACTGTCCAAAATGGTAGTCACTAGCCACACGTGGCTGTAGAACAGTGGGAATGTGGCTAATCTAACTTGAGATGGGCCATGGGCTCTCTAAAGGGCTTAGTATGGAAAAATAATGTAAACTGTCTCATCAATACTTTTCTATTCATTATTTTTTGAGACTATATTACTATGACTATATTGAGTTAATTCAAATAGATCATTAGAATTTCGCTTATTTTTACTATTTTTTATGTGTCTACTAGAAGATTTAAAATTACATAGACAGCTTGCATTACATTTCTTTGGATAGTACTGATCCAGGGCACAGAAAAAACAACTCTAAATTATTCATGAAATCACTCATAAGAGGGGTGCCTGAGGTGGGTGGCTCAGTCCATTAAGCATCCAACTCTTGATCTCAGTTCAGGTCTTGATCTCAGGGTCAGCCCGCATGGGTATAACCTGCCCAGCATGGAGCCTATTTAAAAAAAAAATCACCCATGAGATACAGCATTTTCCTTATACAGGAATTCTTATGATCAAAGAACAAGAATAAATGTCGCAGACATCTGGGTATTTACACCATTCTGCCTTTAAGGTAACTATAAAATCCCCTGTATAAATAACGAAGGGGAAATTATGAAGAGTCTACAGGTTTGCATATTTGGTTCAATATTAAGTTGAATATATATGTACGGGGGGGATCATGAACGGGGAAGAGGGACAGAGGGACTGAAGTGGGAGGTGGTGGGGGGGGAGAGAGAGAGACAGAGACAGAATCTTAAGCAGACTCCATGCTCAGTGCAGAGCCCAACGCGAGGCTCAATCCCACAACCCTGGGATCATGACCTGAGTCAAAATCAAGAGTTGGACTCTCAACTGACTGAACCACCCAGGTGCCCCTTAAGCTAAATATGTATTAACAGTTCATAACACTATGTTTGTAAGGGCTAAATGAGCATTATGACGGGGGCTGAGGCAGCACCAAATAAACAGGCATATGAGATGGTCTTCTTATAGCCCAGAGCCCAAGGTACGATCTAGTGTACCTGATCTCATTCAATGATCCTGACAAATCTGGGAGACAAGCAAGCACTACCCTGAAAAGCCATACACTGCAAACATTTTTCTCTACCAGCAACCCCCACACACGGTCACCATCTTCTTTCCCCGGGGCTAATGCGGGCATATCATTCCACCTACTGCTGGGCTGAACTCATCGCTGCTGGATTCCCAGTGCCCACTTTTCACCCAGCGTCCTCAGTGATCCCCTTAAAACCTAAATCAGACTAAGCCACTTCTCTGCTCAAAGTCCTCCAGGGGCTTCTCATATCACTCACCATAAAGTTCAAGATCTTCATGGTGAGACAGAAAGAGCCCTCAGGATCTCACCCTCGGTTCCCTTTGCAATTTCTGCTCCCAGCGCCCATTCGAGTCAAGTCGCACTGTGGTCCTTCCGCTCCTCAAACACATCGAGGACACTCCTGCCACGGGATTGTGTATGTACTGTCCATCTGCCTTCAGTACCCTTCCTCCAGCTTTCTGCATGGCCCCAAGCCTTCCTTTACGCAGATCTCTGCCCCCAACAGGGCAGCCTTCTCTAACTTCTGACCCGAAATTGCTCTTCCTGTAACCCTGCTAATCTTACCTCCTAGCATGACCACCAACCGTTAGGTAGCATGTCTGTCTGTATTTTCTGCGTTCCCACCCCCCCAACCAGTAAGTGTAAAGGCCACGAGAGAGGAGACTTGGTCTCACTCAGACATCTCTGCTTCCTCTGCTTCTGGAAGAGCAGGAGGCCCACGTTACCAGTAAATATTTGTGGGATGCCTATAAGTGAAGGAACACCACATGTGAGACCACAGACTCGGAAAGCTTTAAACGATTTGTCCAAGATCATTTAATTTGAAACAAAGTCTTATGACTCTAGGTTTAATTAATCTAATAGAAGGTAAACCAGAGAATTTATTACAGCAGCAAATAGAAGGATTAATGGTCCATAAATAACTGCATCTTTTGATCATGTCCACACCCAGCGGTTCCATGTACAGAATACACAAATAATCTGCAGATAATTCAACAAACCTCATATTAAATGCTTCCAAAAATATATTCTGAATTATTAAATGTAGGGAAAATTTTAGACAGTCCAGTAACAAACAACAATGTTGAGAATTAGACTGTAGCAGTAATCTGCCATCTCCCTAGAAAATTGAATGGCTTCTTGGCTGCTCACCAATTGAGACTACAGAGAAGTACTCATTTGCCAATGCATTCCAGAGAAAACTAGAATGATTGTTTTCTATTTTATTCTCTGCTAGAATTAGATGCTTGTTTTTCCGAGCCAGTGCTCTGATTATTTATAACTAGTAATTGCTTCTATTACATCTAGCATTGGTGCATCTCAAGGTCAATTAAAAGCGTATCTGATGGTAAGCAGTTTACTCTTAAACACTCAGAAACCATATTTCCTCTAGGATTGACTGATTACCAATCTAAGCATCCTCAGAATTGGGACAGGCCTTACTACTAATTTCACAAGAAACTTGGGGTAGCCAGCCTCCACGATGGTCCCTAGTGATCCCTGCCTTCTAGTTACGCCATCCCCTCTCACACTGAATAGGGCTGACCAGGATACTGTAGAAAAGACAGAGTGTGAGTTCCAAATCTAGGCCATAAGAAACACTGGGTATACCATTTTACTTTCTTGGATCACTGGCTCCAGGGGAAGCCAGCTATAATACCACAAGAATACTTAAGCAGCCTGTGGAGAGACCTTCACACAGAGGAACGCAGGCTGCCTGTCCACACCCAGCAACACTGGAGTGCGCCATCTTGGAAGTGTATCCTCCGGCCCAGCTGACGCCTTCAGATGATGCAGCCCTAGCTGCTGTCTGAGGTGCAATCCCAGAGACGGCAGAAGCATCCAGTTAAACTCCCCCTGCCTTCCTGACTCAAGAAACCATGTGAGATAGGAAATGTCTGTTGTTGTTTGAAGGCACTGTTTTTTGCAGTAGTTTGTTAGGTAGCCATAGATAACTAAAACACTGTACACATCTTAGAAGGGAGGCACATGCCCTTACTCTCTATCTGACAGGAGCCAAATTCTTATTGCTAACTCTAAAGTAGCAATAAGCCCTACAATCCTTGGGGAGATTGTTTTCCAAGCATTCCAAAAACCATAGACTCAATTGATACTGAAAATTAGACTTGGATTGGCTGCTGTGTTGCTTCTCAAGCATAGTTTGAGCAAAATAAATCATTCTCTAGGCTGATTTAATAATCTATAAAAACCTGGGAGCCAGAAGTCAATATTTCACTAAGCCTAAGTATTAACCCACAGCCCACTTTTCGTTTACACACTTGAAATTTGCTCTCTCTTTCCTAGATAATTTTGACCTTCATGGCAAGTTCTATTACTGGATTTTGAAAGGAATGACTTGCTTTGGTGTGATTTCTCTTTTAAGTCTTCAAATTGCAAGACATTAAAATTATACTCCGTTGGAAGAACAAGTGTGGTTAATACCTGATTAGACTTTTCCTCTGGGAGCTGTGAACAAAGGATAAATGCTAATTTGTCATCGTTGGTCCACACTGAGTGAATATATACATTTTCCCTTGGAGGAAAAAAATGTCCTACAGAACTAGAAATTAACTGGGTGAATATGTTCTTCTTGCCAAAACTTTTTAAATTGAAGAATAATTGATATATAGAATGTTGTTTTAGTTTCAGGTGTATAATACAGTGACTCAATATTTATATGCATTATGGAATGGTCACCACAATAAGCCTAATTGCCATATGTCACCACACAAACTTACTACAATATTATTGACTATATTCTCTATGCTGTACATTACCTCCCCATGTCTTATTTAGTTTATAACTGAGTATTATACCTCCTAATCCCCTTCACCTGTTTCACCCATTCCCTCCCCCCTTCCCTCTGGCAACCATCAGTTTATTATCTGTATCTATGATTCTGTTTCTGTTTTGTTTTCTTTATTCATTTGTTTTGTTTTGTTCTTTTAGATTCTACATATAAGTAAAATCAGACAGTATCTGGCTTTCTTTATCTGATTTATTTCACATTGCTGGTCCATCCATGTTGTCCCAAGTGGCAACATTTCATTCTTCTTTATGGCTGATTAATTATATACCTATTTATTTATATATATAAAATCATATATAAGTAATTATGTATTATATATATGTATATATCACATCTTTGTCCATCTAAATGGACAAATGGACATTTAGGTTGCTTTCATATCTTGGCTGTTGTAAATGTGCTGCCATGAACATAGGAGTACATCTTTTTTCTTAGTTTATTTATTTATTTTGAGAGAGAGAAACAGAGGGAGAAAGAGAAAGAAGAGAGAGAATCCCAAGCAGACTCCACACAGTCCGTGCAGATCCCAATGTAGGGCTCAAACTCACAAATCGTGAGATCATAAACTGTGCTGAAATCAGGAGTTGGACACTGGGGCGCCTGGGTGCCTCAGTCAGTTAAGCATCCAACTTCGGCTCAGGTCACAATCTCATGGCTCATGAGTTTGAGCCCCCGATAGGGCTCTGCGCCAACAGCTCAGAGGCTGGAGCCTGTTTTGGATTCTGGGTCTCTCTTTCTGTCCCTCCTCCACTCACACTCTCTGTCTCTCTCTAAATAAGTAAATAAGCATTAAAGAAAATAAAGAGTTGGGCGCTTAACCTACTGAGCCACCCAGGTGCCCACATATGTCTTTTTGAATTAGTGTTTTCTTTTTCTTCAAGTGAATGCCAGGAAGTGGAATTGCTGGACATAAGCTAACTATTTTTAATTCTTTGAGGAACCACTATCCTGTTTTCTACAGTTGCTGCAAAAATTTACATTCCGCCAACAGCACGCGCGGGCTCCCTCGTGCCCACATCCTCGCCAGCACTTGTTGCTTCCTGTCTTTCTGATCCTTGCCACTCTGACTGGCAGTCAGAGATATCTTGCAGTGGTGACAAAACAGGTGCCCCCAAAAAGTCAATAGAAGCAATAGAATTATGTCATCATCCTCATAGGGAAATCTAATAAAACTTGTATCTACAAAATTGATTTCTGTAAGTTAAAATGAGTTTTTGCGTCCCATCAGACCAACAATCATTATGGAGTTAAAAGTATCTACAAACAGGAAAGAGAATACAATTCAGATATTTCAATTCTCAAAGTTCACTTTTACCTAAAACACCTTTTTAAAAACATGATGTTTGATTTCAGCTTGTAGAGCCAAGAGCTACTTTAATCCAACATATTTCTGCTCTCGAATTCCCTTTGCTATTCTTTCTTTTCAAATCTTTTGTTTAGGCTTGGATGGAAAAATATTATTCCCAAATATTAAACTGCAAAACTTTGTCCCATATCTTCTTTAACTTTTTCAACAAAGTGTAGCTGCTCTTTAAAACCTTTTAGTAAGTATTATTGTCCAAACCAACTCATAAAAGGTGTAATTCTGAAAAAAAATTCATTTGTTCATAGCAGTGGGCCTGTTTCAAGCATAATGCTGCCCAATTAGGCAAGAAAAAGAAAAAGGCATCCAGATTGGATAAGAAGAAATAACACAGTCTCTATTTGCAGATGATATGATCTTATATATAGAATAGCCTTAAAACTCCACCAAAAAAGAAAAAAACCCTGCTAGAACTAATTAACAAATTCAGTAAAGCTGCAAGATATAAAATCACTATACAGAAATCAGTTGTATTTATATACACTAACAAAACAATATCTTGAAAAGAAATAAGGAAAACAGTCCTACTTATTGAATGGCATTTTTCACAGAAATAGAAAAAACAATCTTAAAATTCCGACGAAACCACAAAAGAGCCTGAATAGCCGAAGGAATCACAGAAAGCAGAACAAAAGTGGAGGCATCACAATTCTTGATTTCAAACTATATTACAAAGCTATGGTAATCGATACAGTGTGGTGCTGCCATAAAAACAGACACGGAGGCCAACGGAACAGATTCAAGGGCTCAGAAATAAACCCCTGCATGTACGGTCAACTGATAATTCACAAGAAATCCATGAATACTCAACGGGACAAGGATACTCTCTCCAGTCAGTGGTGTTAGGAAAACTGTACAGTCACATGCAGAAGAATGGAATTGCAGGCCTATCTTAACCATTCGCAAAAATTCACACAAAACGAGTCAAAGACTTAAACCTAAGACCTGAAACTGTAAAATTCTTAGAAGACACGGGGAAAAAAAGCTCTTTGACACTGGTCTTAGCCACAATTTTTTGGATACGACACCAAAACCGTAAGCAACAAAAGCAAGCAAGTGGGGCCACATCAAATCCAGAAGCTTCGGCACAGAAGGAGAAACAATTAACAAAATGCAGAGGCACCTATGGGACGAGAAGAAAGTATTTTCAAGCCAGAGGTTAATATCCAAAATATATATAAGAAACTCATACTACCAAATAGCTAGCTAAATAAATAGTATAGATAAGTCTATAAGTAGATAGACAGGTACAGAGATAGACAGATAGACCGACAGATCAATATATAGATAATATAGGTCAATAGACGGATACACAGACCAACTAGTAACAGGCAGAGGACCTGAGTAGAAATTCTTCTAAACAACA
The DNA here is from genome assembly GCA_004023785.1 of Mungos mungo. Lineage (NCBI taxonomy): Eukaryota > Metazoa > Chordata > Mammalia > Carnivora > Herpestidae > Mungos > Mungos mungo. The sequence continues at coordinate 33,660 of PISW01002156.1, forward strand.
CATACAAATAGGCAACAAATACATGAAAAGATGCTCAACATCACTCATCACCAGGAAAAGGCAAATCAAAACCACAGTGAGATATCAGCTCACACCTGTAAAATGGCAACTCCCAAAAGACAAGAGACAACAAGAGCTGGTGAGGGTGAGCAGAAAAGGGACCCCTGGTGCACTGTGGGAGGGAACACAGACACGTGCAGCCACTATGGGAAGCAGTATGCATTTGGGAACATATCCCAAAAAAATGCCACCAGGATCCCAAGGAGATATCTGCACCTCCATGTTCACTGCTGCATTATTCACAACGGACAACAGATAGAAACAACCAAAGCGTCCTGTGACAGATAGATGGATAAGGAGGATGTGGTGTATACGTCTCTATAATACAATGGAATCTTATTTAGCCTTGAGAAAGAAGAAAATCCTTCCTGGAAATCCAAGGTGGATGGACTTTGGGGGTATTATGCTAAGTGAAACAAATAAAACAGAGAGACAAGTAATGTATGATACCAGTTATCTGTGGAATCTTAAAAGGCCAAACCCATAGCAACAGGGAAGAACAGTGGTCACCGGGGGCCTGGAGGGTGGGGAAAATGGGGAGATGCTGATCAAAGTGTACAAAGTTGCAGCTATAAGATGGAGGAGCTCTGAGGATCTACTGCACAGCACAGTGACTGGACTTAACAGGACTCGTTTATTTCAAATTTGCTAAAGAGTGGATTTCAACTGTTCTCTACACACACATGCACACATGTACACACACACACAGAGGTGATAGAAGTGTTAACTGACTCTACTGTGGTGAATATTTAGCAATATATATACACGTGTCAGCACACAACTTAAACTTACACAATGTTTCGTGTCAATTATGTCTCAGGAAGGCTGGGAAAACAAACGCTCTACTTTGGGAGGTTTCTGACATATTCAAGAAAAAGAAAAGAAAGCCGGGGGCGGGGGTGACATAGTATGAACAGGACAAATACTGGAGATAAAATCAGGGAGACAGGAAGGGCACACATCATAAGGGTTTCGTGGCCACGCTAAGGAGCTAGGATGTATGCTGACTAGGAGAGCCAGGCAACATTCCCCACAAAAGATGTGTGTTAGGCTGAGGCATTGTCAAGAAAAGTGAAAGATTTTTAAGTAGAAACAAAAACAGATTAGTGGGTGCCCTGTGTAGGCTACACATGTGGGCTATCTCCATCTTTTATCGTCATTGAACTAAAAATCGAAAGTAACATAAATGATTCTTGTCCAGAGAAATGTCCGTTGTGTCCGGTGACGTGCAGTCAATCATTGTCCTGTGGATACTGACCGGTTTTGCAATCCATTAAGTAAATTCATTTTAGCAGTTCTTTTCAACATTTATTTATTTTTGAGAGATAGAGAGACAGATCATGAGCAGTGGGGGGACAGAGAGAGAGGGAGACACAGAATCCAAAGACAGGCTCCAGGCTCTGAGCTGTCAGCACAGAGCCTGACATGGGGCTTGAACCCATGAACTGTGAGATCATGACCTGAGCTGAAGTTGGACACTCAACTGACTGAGCCACGCAGTGTCCCTCATTTCAGCATTTCTGACAGACTATGTATTTGTCTATTCTTCGGTTTCTCCTTTGAATGACTTGTACCTGATTGTCATTAACTAATAAGTGAAAGAAAATCTTTGACACAGCTTCCTCTTATATTTAGATCAGAGTAAATGTTTTGCCTTCTCAAAACATGACCCTCGCGGCGCCTGGGCGACTCAGTCGGTTAAGCCTCCATCTGTTGGTTTCAGCTCCGGTCATGATCTCACGGTTCGTGAGTTCGAGCCCCGCATCCGTCTCCACGCTGAGAGCACGGAGCCTGCATAGGATTCTCTCTCACCTCTCTCTGCCCCTCCCTTTTTCATGCTTTCTCTTTCTCTCAAAGCAAAACAAAACAAAAGAAAACACGATCCTGAACAGCATGAACATGCTTCACAGCAGGATCATATGCTATCAAACAAATGTTCAACCGGTCACCCAATTCCAACTTCCACTTTTCAGAGTCCATTAAACCAATCCCACAGCCCCAGAGCTAATCCCATAACGGAGCACACCCACAACCCCTGAAAGCGTTCTGTACACCGATCTTTGTTAAGGTGCCAACTCCAGAACATTCTCTTTTACAGAAGGTGCTTCCAACCCACCCCCGAGATCGCACACCACCCGGCGCCCCCTTCTTCGCTCTCCTGCGGAACTTAGCAGAGCACACGAGAAACACAACCAGAACAAATACGTGCAAGTACGTGCTTACAAACACTCAAGCTTCCTTCATCACTTTGCAGAGAAAAAGAAAAAAGATGGATTAAAAGGTGTGCGGCACAGGTGGACAGCCAGAGCCATTTCTCAGCTCTGCTCTCCCTTGACCTTGTGTGTCTTTGCTCAGTGGCCTTTTCCCAAACAGCATCTGCGAAATGTAAATCACGCTGCTGAGACGGGATTATTTTCCAGTTTTCCCTCTGTAGCGATGACTTGAGAAGCACCTAGACAAGCCACAGATGTTGGCTGAGCCCCCAGAGATGTTAGGATCCCTGTGACAACTTTTCAGTGTGTTTTACAACTGCAGTGTCATTACTAGAATTTCTGAAGACAGGTGTCTATACGGAATAGGCATATTCAAGGTTCTAAAGAAATGTGGATAACAGTCTATTAAAACCTATTTATTAAAAATGTGTTAAGAATCATGATATTCAGCAAAAATGCAACTGAATCATGGTCGGTCCATCTGCTCATCCAGATTTTTCAAGACCTTCTCCTGAATCGAGTCAGCATAGGCTGGTGCTGGGTGACCTCAGCACCTCCGATTATTTCCTTTCCTGTGCTCCATGCTCCCCCTACGTGGCAATAATACTGAACTGGATGTATGATATCTTACTCTCTCTTTTATGAGAACACGGGTATGTACATGAAATTTTCTGTAATCTCTTATTATCGAAAGAGATGTAAACATGGCTGAGTGCTGGATAATTTTTATATTAAGGTGATTTGTTTCCATTTTTTCATTACCTGCTGGGAGCTCAGCTCCAAATCTGTGTCCGTGTAGAGATGAATAATAATAATTGTTGTGTATAAATCACTATGTTCTAGGCCTTTTCCTCCCCTGGCTTCGTCTCTACCCCAGATGTTGTGCTTCGGCCCTCTCATATCCTTCCTCACCCTTCTCCTCACGTCTCTTCTTCAGTGTGGCCCTGTCTGAGGGAGAGAGGCAGGGAAGGATAATTAAAACATTAAATAAACTGAGAAATCACCAGTCTTACTAAGTAATGCCCCCATTTCTGTTTGTATGGCATACTCATGCAAAGCACGCAATGTCACTTTAAACACTAATTAGTGTTATTTTAAATGTTAAATATTAAACTAAAAGGTCAGGTGGATTTTTTTAAGCGATGACAGTACATGTGCTGGTAGCACATATGCAATACTTTTTTCCCTTAGACTGAATTCAGTGACTTACGTGTTTTGAATGACAAAACAAGTTAGGAGTTGGAAAAATGTAGTAAGAAGGGCTCGTGATGGCCAGCAACAGATCTAGCTTAATTGGGGCGCCTGGTGGCTCAGTCGGTTAAGCGTCCTACTTTGGCTCAGGTCATGATCTCACGGTCTGTGAGTTCGAGCCCCACGTCAGGCTCTGTGCTGATAGCTCAGAGCCTTGAGCCTGCTTTGGATTCTGTCTCCCTCTCTCCCTGCCCCTCCCCTGCTCACACCCTGTGTCCCTCCCTTCCTCCCCCCCCCAAAAATAAATATTAAAAAAAGGAAAGAAAAAAGAAATCTAGCTTAAAATGGCTGAAACATAAAATAATGTGGCCAAAGCAATAGGACTAGAATATAGGGGTCGTGCACAAGAAATAGTCAGCTTCAGGCATGGTTGTATCCAGGGACTTAAATACTGTCATTGAGTATCATCTATCTTAAGGCTCTGCCTTACTTATACTGGGTTCATTCACAAGAAGGCGCTTCCTGTCTAGAAATAAAAGGTTTGCCACCAGGTTTATGTCTCATTCAGTAGTTTAACAACCCCACTCTCAAATACCAGCTACTAGTATTAGAACACATTTGTGGAATCTCGTAAATTAACGTAACTCTATCCGAGAAGGCAATGGTTTTGTTGTCATTAAACACTGCCTTCTAACTGTTAAATGAATATAATTTAGGAGATTAATAGACCATTTAAAAAAGCATCCAAGATGTACTTTCCAAACTAGAAGTCCTGATGGAGAAGAGGCTTCTTTTGGAAACATTGGAATCTCTGCTGAAGTCCCACGTAGAGTAGATAGGACTTCTTTTTTCTTTAATTTAGTTTCACTTAACCTCCAGGCATTTGGCCACCTCTACACAATCAGTGCTTCTGTTGTTCTTATACTTTTCAGTTTCAAGTCACTGAGCCAAAGCCCATGATGAATGACCATCCCATGGCTTCCTGACTTCAATTTTTCCGTAGATAAGCGATCCTAGGATTTATGGTTAATATACCTAAAATATTCCAGGAAAGCACAACAACGTAAGCACGGCCAATGAGTTCTGACAATCAAAGGTGGCAAGCTCACCGGGTCTTGGCTAGGCGGTGTCTGGCTCTGAGTCGGAACTGTGACTGCCAGGCTAAACCAGGGCAGTCACTGTGACACATTCACGACGGCAGAGTCAGTTTCAAGTCACAGAACAAAATCTGGGAATGCACATCGTCCCCGACAACAACTATTTATAGTTTCCATTCTTACCAGGGACCTACGGAAGAAAAAAAAAGTATTTCTTTGTATGTATTTGTGTGCGAGCACGTGTGCGTGTATGTGTGTGCGCGTGTGTGTAATACCTGTATCTGTATTGATTCCATCTTTCCTTGGCATTGGGGTTAAAATGGTAGGTTACAGGGAAGGAAGGGAAGGCTCTATAGCCATTTATTCTCTGCATTTGACCATATTTCCCAAAGCTTTTCAGGCCTGCTCATATTTTTTTAATTTTATTTGTTTATTTTGAGAGAGAGAGAAAGAGAGAGAGACAGAGAGAGAATCCCAAGCAGGGGCTTGGACCCACAAACCATGAGATCATGACCTGAGCCCAAATCAAGAGTTGGACGCCTAACTGGAGCCACCCAGGCGCCCATGGCCTGCTTGTAACCGAGATCCTAGCAAAAATTATTCTTATTTTGGAGACCATAAAGAGAAAGGACGAAAAGGGAGAGAGGATGAGAAAGAGTCGACAGAATTGTCTGTGCTTCTCGAAAGCAGGGCAGCGCTGCCAAGGCAGCATGGAGCAGGCACACTGCTGGCATGGGGGGTGGGGGGTGCTTACTAGATACCTGGTTTTGTAAGCTTGACCCCACAGGCTCCTTGTGGCGACCCGTGACAGACATTGCCGGTGCTCCATGTCCCACCCCCTTGGCTTCTGATTTCACAGGCCGCTGCAACGGCCAGCTGTCTTCAGGCTCAGTCAGGTTCACCTCGCCCCAACAGAGTCTAACCTCAAGCACGCCACGGTTTTTGCTCCTGCCCCCGGGAGTATGCTCAACCTCGTGCAGGCCACTGCAAAAGGGTTAGCGCTGCTGGTGACACCCTTCAACCAATGGGGGGCCTTGCCTCCTGTCCTTCCTGTGGACAATTCTGGGAGTTATTCCCGATACCTCTCAGGAGGTCCTCGATCAAAGGCCCTTAAAACAGCTTTTCTTCCTCATCTGCCTTTTCTCACCACCTCATTGTCAACACTGAGCACCCACGCCCGTATGAACTACCCTTCACCCAAGTCCTTGTCTGAGGCTCTGCTTTCAAGGGAATCTAAACTAAGACATAATTTTATTACAACCTCCACTTTACAGATTGGAAAAACTGAGACTCCAAGAAATTCAGTCCAGCGTTACAAAGCTGGCAGGAACCGTACCCAAGGTTCAAGCTTAGGTCTGTGAGAAATCAAACCCTGTGTGTTCACCCCTGCCCCAAGCTCCTCCTGGAACATAGGAAGCCCCTGTGCTTCATGCCTTCAGCTTTCTCTAACGAGTCATCGAGAGAGATGGCAATTCATCAGGTCCTTGGCCTACCACCTGCCCTCTGTGTGTCTCTGAGGAGCTTCATGAGAACCTGCTCGCCGTGTTGGAAAATCCAGCTCAGTGTTGAGTTCTGTAGAGGATGCTGGGATCTTCAAAGCCATTCAGTCAGTCAAACAATATTTATGAAGAGCTCACGCTATTTGCCACAGTGCTACTTGCTAAGGGTAAATTAATAAAAGTTCCCCCGCCACACACGCGCCTCATGGAGACTGCAAGAGGGGGAGAGAGATGTGGACACCAGCTGATGCACCCAGCAGGCAACCGACCCGGCTAGAGAGAGCTGGAGGTGACATGGGAGAGGTCATCAGGAAAGACGTTGAAGACAGTGCTTCTCAAACTTTAACGTACATGCAGATCACCTAGGGACCGTGTGAAAATGCAGATTCTGATTCAGTAAGTCTGGGCCAGCCCCTGAGTTTCTGCGTTTCTAACAAGCTCCCTGGAGATTCTGATGCTGATGCTCCTGAAACTGAACCACGGTGTCCCCTGAAGCTTCAAGTGTCCCCTGCACTGGGTCTTCCAGAGCTGATCATGTTTTCCCGAGGACACATAGTTAATCCTGGCTTTTAGGAAGAGCCACCCTATTATCAAAAACTCTGGGCAGAATGAGATTAAGATCTATGAGAACTTAGTTCGAATAGGTCATGATTGAGTATTAATTAACTTGGAAATAAATTTACCAGCAAGCTAGTAGAAATCTGAATATCGTTCTCATGCTAAGCACTTCTATACAAGAAAGAAACACTAAGACTGAGGGGCATGAGCTGCATTTTTTTTCTTTGCTTACAGTGGTGTTTCAAATCGATTTGCAGGTAGAAAACTGCCCAGAGTGTTCGGCAGACCATAAGTTCCATGGGTCCGGAGACCGTGCATAGTTTGCTCCCTACCTGGTGCCAAATACAGGACTGTAGCTCCATAAATATTGATAATTTAAGAAAAGATAGCACCTGTGTTTTCAGAGCTTACTATGTACTAGCACTTTATATATATCATTTAATCCACACAATAATCCTAATAGTTAGATACTATAATTACCCTCATTCTACAAATGAAGAAATGGAGGCTCATACTCAGGTAGATGGCTGCTAGGTAACCGAGTCCATCTAAGGGTCTAAGGGTAGACCCAGGCAACTAGCTTTAAATTCAGGCAATTAGACTCAAGAGTTTATGCTAGTGCTCAAGGTCAACTTCTAAAAGGGGGTGTGATTGTGACACACGATGAATAAATGAAAAGGGAAAATAAGCCGCAAGAGACGATATGATAGAGATCGAACTGAAGGTTGATGGAGGGAGGTGGGGGGATGGACTAGAGGGGGGATGGGCATTACTGTTGTGATGAACACAGGATGTTGCGTGTAAGTGCTAAATCATTAAATTCTACTTCTTCTGAAACCAAAATTGCACTGAATATTAACTAACTAAAATATAAATAAAAAGTAAATAAAAATAAAATTTTAAACAATGAATGTGTGTCAAAGATGTTATCTGACTTCTCAAGGAGAGAACCAGTAGCTCTCACAGTGGTTCAAAAACAATCAAAGGGCCCCCCACTTACAGTCAGATAAGGAAAGCAGAAATGAGTTTCTAAATGGTTGTGAACCTGGCAAACAAAACCAGTCAATATCCACAGAGCAATAATCAACTGCATTTTACCAAACACAACTAGCTCTTCCGTGCACAGTAATTATTTGCACTGCTCTCAGCTTTCCTACAGACTTGAGAAGTTGACCAGACAAGAGCAGACAAGGCAGGGAACCTGGATGGATGCACTCTTTGGACACCCACTAAATTTCAGTCTTTTACAAGTTTCCTTACAATCGCAATCATGTTGCTATATACTGTCTCTTTGGATAAGAGACTGAAAAGCAAAGTGGCAAATATTTAGAGGACAGAGCTCAGAAGTCTGATGGGAACGTTATCAATCTCTAATACTGTTTCCAGCAGGTGGTGAAAAGCAGGACTCCTGAGGTCTCCCTACGTATCAACTGATGTTGCTTTGTTAACTCACAAAGTGACTGACCAAATGCCCTGAGCTCTTGTGGTGAGGGAAAAACTGTATAATTGGTAACCTCATAAATATTTTTGGCTAAACTATTAACTAGTGGCAACTTCCTAATTAACTAATCTTAATGGCACACTTGGCTTATGATGAAACTCCCAAGTTCACTTACACCTTTCAGTTCCCTTTACTTTTTATATCTTGTTAGACTACAAACAACTTGGTAGAACACACCCTTGGAGGCCAGGCTTTGGTGTTGCCCAGGCAACATCCACCTGCATTAGGGTTTTGGCAAAAGATCTTCAGAGTTAAGGAACCACAATACAACAATATCCCTTGGAAGACCTTTGTTTCCTTGGCCCATTAAAGATGAGAGCCATCTGAACTATTAGAAACAGCACCTCCCTCCCCCTAAGGCCTCACAAAGAACAGAAAGGTATTACTTTCCACACACAAACAAACGTGGTTCATAACAGTCAGGTATTTTCAGACTACTGATCTCTCAAGACTGGAAGAAAAAAATTCAGGCGGCTCTCCACCTTCCCAGACATGGCTTGGTAGTATTTCCCCTTAAGTATCCTATCACTGGACACAGTTGCTAGATTTTGTAATTAGTATTTTAAAATGCCTAACTAGGTGACAAATTACCCAACTTGAACACTCTTCATTTACAACCCATATGAACTACTTAACCACAAACAGTTGCAGAAGAACTCAACAGGGACAGCTAAATACAGTCCCCAGGCAGATTTTAGGTGATATTTGCATGGCCCAATTGTAAAGAATTAACTTTAATATTTACTTCTAAAGTAAGAAATACCCCCCAACGCAAATGCCAGTTTATATTGTCCTGGAATTCACAAACTATAACAAGTTAGTCACTAACATGTATGACAAATATAATAGCCTAAATGGTAGAAACTAAAGGGAAAATGTTTCAAAATGCTAGCTCAGGCTAAGGAAATAGTCGTAGACTCACAGAGATCTTCCAGTCTAGTCATTATTTTGATGTATAAACGCCTTCTACAGCAGTTTCCCAGATCGTCTAGGAGACTGGGCATCAGAAGTGCTATGTGCATGGGTGCGTATATTGGGAAGTGTGAAGTCAGGTAACTTGTACTTACGTTGGGAAAGTTTAATATGTTTTGTGATGCATAGTTACATGGATTGTCCTATGGCTCAGCTCCCCAGAGCCTTTAAAATGCTAATAGGTTGTACAAATCTCAAAGAAGGATCTAGAGATTAAGTACTCCCCAGACTGGTTTGGCCTGTGAACCTCTTGTTGGATCCGCTCATTAACTTTCCTCCACTGGAGTTAGGGTTCTTTAGAACACATTTTGGGAAACGATCCCTCCAGATGCCCAATACCAGGAAAAGAAGTAGAGATTGTTAAGATAATACATATGGTTATATGCCATAGGAAATCTCCAAAGTGCTCTCCAAAAAGGGACTGTCAGTTTATACCCCCACCATGAGGCTTGAAGGGTACCACTTCCCAAGCCCTCATCAACACAACCGTGTATCTTCCAAGACAGTAAATTGAACACTCTAACATTTCAACCTATTATTTTCAGATTGCTTTTATTTCTCTCAGCTCATCAGGCGAATCTATTTTTCACTGGAATAAACGTGACAATTAAAAATTAACCTAGCCACCTGGTGAGCCGCTTCTCATGTGTCTTTCTGACAAAACAGACTAGCAGAACTCATGTGGGAAGAAAGAGAAGGTGTTTTATTAGCACCGGTAAGTTATGCTCACCTGACATGAAGAGAATGGAGAACTTAGTCCCTCTTCCACGATGGTGATGTCTAAGTAGGAGAACTCTAATCTGACTTTCAGGCACAGGTAACCATTCCAAATTATGACCCGATCTAGGTGCGATTTTATATTGAGTTCCTACCAATTTGTTATTAAGTAACAAAATAAAATTTAATGGGATACATGAAAAATGGCCACCTTCTTTGCAGTAACTCTCATCAAGGTAAGGAGTCCGTTTGCCTACCCTCTTGAATATGGCTGACCTCACGACTTGCTTTAACCAACAGAATACAGCTGACAGGTAACTGCCTGACTTCCGAGCCTGAGCTCCAAGAAGACTCCCAGTTTCTGCTCTCATTTTCTTGGAATATGGTTGCCATGTGAACAAGCCCAAAAAAGCCTGTAGGAGAAGCAACACAGATGGGAAGGGAGGAGCCCTAGCCAACTGCCAGGATGTGAATGCGGCCATCAGGAAACAGACGACAGTTGACAGCTTACCTGCCAACGACACGCAAACGGCTGCATGAGCCAAGCCACCACCATGTGGAGCGGAGAAGAACCGTTCCAGCTGAGCCCAGCAATAACTGGCAGCCCACAGAAGAGAGAGGAAGAAAATTGCTAATTTTAAGTTTTGGGGGTGGTTTGTTACACAGCAAACAGGAATGGATAAAAGTAGATGTTAAGTAAATTTCAACATAATCCTACTCCAAGTTCGCCTACCTGACGTTTCAAATACTAGTCTATAGAAATGTTTCTAGGGGTTTCAGTCAGCTGAGCGTCCAACTTCGGCTCAGGTCTTGATCTCCCAGTTCATGGGTTCAAGCCCCACATCAGGCTCGTGTGCTGAAGCCTGGAAGCCTGGAGCCTGCTTCAGACTCTGTGTCTCCCCCTCTCTCAACCCCTCCCTTACTTGCGCTCTGTCTCTCTCTCAAAAATAAAAAAAAACATTAAAAAAATTTTAGAAGTATTTCTAAATTTCCCAACTGGTCAATTAATAGTTGCGAATTTTGTTTGCACAACTGGCTTTTCTCATTTATTTATGAAATAAGTCTCATTTCAATAAAAATGAGGTGAGTGTAAAACATCCCTTTCTATCCATAAGTTTCAACTAGGACGTTTCACATGGAGTTTTCATTTAACTCCGATGCCCCTAGAATGTAACTTCTTTTAGGGTAGAGACTTCTGTCTGTTCTCTTCATTGCCATAAGTCCCCAAAACCTAGAAGGGTGGCTGGCACAAAGTAAGAACTCAACAGTTATTTTAAAAATATGACAGGCATTTTAATATTTTAGAAAACACCATGAAATTACCATCATCACTCCAGTCAACTTTGGGCTGGATAATCATAAAATGATATTCAATCTGTAAGAGCAAATTCATTAGTTTCATATGAGAGAGTGATCGTAAGTTCTTCCACAGGCAGTTACACAGCTAATAACCTGAGGAGCTGGGCATAATTTAGGCACATCACTCTGGAGAGAAAAGCAAATATCTTTTTCTATCTCTGCATCTATGTTCCATTCATTAAAACCTCACAGTCCATTAGCCCATTAAGAATCGCAGGGTGCAAAAACAGTGATGTATAGGTGATTCAGGGTTTTGTATCACTTTCTTGGTGAAAGCATTTACTTATCAAAGTGACAAAATACGCAGAAACTACAGCAGCAGAATATTCATTTAAAAAGAAGGCTAAAAAGGTCGGCTTAAAGCAAGTAATTATTTGCATGCTATTGCACTCAGAAAAACATTAACAGGGGCAGCTGGGGGGCCCAGACGGTTAAGCATCTGACTTCAGCTCAGGTCATGATCTCACGGTCTGTGAGTTAGAGCCCCGCGTCGGGCTCTGTGCTGACAGCTCAGAATCTGGAGCCTGTTTTGAATTCTGTGTCTCCTTCTCTCTCTGCCCCTCTGCCACTCCCCCACTCACACTCTGTCTCTGTCTCTCTCTCTCAAAAATAAACATTAAAAAATTAAAAAAAGAAAAATACGAACACATTATTAAAGGACGTGATCAAGAACTAAAATAGTCATATTCAATTTTCTTATGTGTTATTGTTACAGTAAACACAAAGCCACAATTATTTTAGGCTACCTATATTTTTGCATTGTTCTAGGGGTATTTTACAGAATGACTCCTTGAGAAACAAATTTTGGACACTTTCCATCTAAACAGTTTGTGTCAATTACCATCCCTGAAGTATGTATTAACTAGAAAATATCAAACAGCCATTAAAGAGATTGGGCAAGATACACAGTTTGGACAAAGACACACACACTGTTAAGTGAAAAACGAAGTTGTAAAACATTATAAGCAGAGTATTACAACTACTCTAAGAAATTTAAAAGTTAACGATGATAAGGGCTGAATGAAGAACGTATATGGACCAAACTACATGATGATTTTCCGTGGAGGCTACTTACAGAGGACTAACGTTTCTACAATACGAATTTCAGCAATATTTGAACTTCCTACTACACGTACGCAGTTTTGTTTCAATAGCTGTATTTACTTTTTCAATATTTTTCATCTTTAAAACGCCTGCCTCTTAGTTAATAATTTACTTTTTTTCAGTTATGATGCTTTCACCAAACTGCAAAGACCCTGCCAACAGTTTCTTAGGTCAGAGAAGACATGCAACCGACTTTCCATCCCTCCTCCCCTTCTGTCACTTCCTTCGGTAACAAGAAACGTGCAGCCAGGTGGTTGGAGGGTTGGTTTGTGGTGGAGGGAAGAGGACTAACCGTGTCTGCAGGCGCTCATCATCCCGCCCTCCTTCCCCTCCGTTCTCCTCTGAATTTTGGATTCTTAGCCTTGGACGTGCTGCTTTGCCCACACAAGATGGCCACCGTAACTCAAAGCTTGAAGAACATAGGACTAAGTTCAAAGGTGGACAGTCATTGAGCTCTCCTCACGTTCATTTCACCTGGTGTCAAGGGAGACAATATTTTTTAGAAGAGTTTTTCATGCCGAGCTTTGTGATAGGTGACATCTCAACCCACCGTCCCCAAAGGGGACAGACGTCCAAGACCTGATTCATTCCCCAACGCCAGAGGTTTCATCAGTGGTGAAAAAGGAAATTGCCTGCCATTCCTCCTCTCATTTCAAGAAGGTAAGCCCCTCCTTTGTTTATCTGATGGTTTGAAACACACTTACATTAATAAGCCCTTCTGAGTTGAATCATTATTTCTATTTCTTCACCTGTGAGTTCTGCCACTGTGTGGAATTGGTGTCTTTTCTTTTTTACTTTTTTTTATGTCTTTATTTTATTTTGAGAGACAGAGACAGTGAGCGGGGAAGGGGCAGAGAGAGAGGGAGACACAGAATCTGAAGCAGGCTCCAGGCTCTGAGCTAGCTGTCAACACAAAGCCCAACACAGGGCTCAAACCCACGAACCGTGAGATCATGACCTGAGCCGAAGTCAGACACTTCACCCACTGAGCCCCCCAGCAACCCTGGTGAGTGCCTTTTCTCAGGTTCACTGTAATTTTTAAGAGCTTATCTCCCTGACCTACTCATTCTAAAACCTAATATCTTTTTTAATCCTTTCACTTGTCCTGTTTCCTGTGCTTACCACCTTCTCGATAGTGATCCATTGCTTTTCTTAATTGCAAAGCACATGAACCTTTGCTTAACCCCACATGGATCCGATGCCCAGATGCCTTCTATTGTGTGAGGCTTAATCCTGTAGGAGCAGTTTCAGAAACGGGGTGAAGGGAAATGTTAGGCTGCACTGGGTAAGCAGGAGTAGAAGGCTGGAATGTGGGACAGGGAGTGGGGTTGTCAGCACCTCACCCAGTGACCGTCACCCAGTGACCGGCATATAACAAGGCCTTTAGAAATGGCAGCTTTAGGGACGCTGGGGTGACTCAGTCAGTTAAGCGTCTGGCTTTATCTCAGGTCATGATTTTGCGGTCTGTGAGTTCGAGCCCCACGTCGGGCTCTGTGCTGACAGCTCGGAGCCTAGCGCTTGTCTTCGGCTTCTGTATCTCCGTCTCTCTGACCCTCCCCTGCTCACGCTGTCTCTCAAAAATAAAAAAAATTAAAAATTCAAAAAATAAATAAACACTTAAATCCTAGGACTTGGAAAATTCTTTATTTCTTAGGACACTTCTTTGAAATTGAAAAAACTAAAAGGATGCGATCTTACCAGGCATAAAGCAGTGTGCCCATGTATCTGCACGCACTGGTCCACACGGAGGGGGCCATCTTTGCGTGGCATAAACTGAAGGGAATTCCGAGTCCCGTGCGGGGCTGCCGTGCCTGGTGTTGGGCCCCCCCAAGAGCTCTAGTCACCCTAGATCTTCCCCGGTCCCCACAGGACATGAGCTGGAAAGATCTGACGGGGATCTGAGTTTCAAATCCGGGCCCCTCTGCTCTCTGCTCTGAGCAAGGTAAGCACTCTGGGCCTCAGTTTCCTCCTTGTGTAACGGGAAGCATAACGATACTTACTTCAGGGGCTGTTGGGAAGATGAAAGGAGGAGACACCTAAGATGTGTTAAATGAACAATCAGCCCCCTGTTTACTTTTTGTTAGTGGTGCTGTTATGCCCTGGAAATCGAGAATCAAGATGGCTCTTTAGTTCTCGAAATAAGGATTCTCCGAAAGCAAAAGAATGATCTTGGGCCTCCTCGCAGCCTAGTAAAACCTCCATGTTAACACTTCCCACTGACCAATCTAGAGCACAGGGGTACCTCCTTCCTCCTGACAGAGAAAACAACCGCCTTCGGCTGCCAGAGGCCATCGTCTTGGTGACTTCAGACCCTTGTGGCAACACAAACTCAATCTCCCTTGTAGATTTTAGGAAATCCTTAACTGTTTCATGTGCCCGCGTCCTTTTCCGGCGCTGGCCTCCTTCAGCAAGCTGCCCCTTTCCTCTTTCTGAAGCGATTTCCTCCTCAAGCCGGTCGTCGGCCTGTAAGAGGCGCAGCAGCACCGGGGCGGCCCAGCACCTGGTTCGTGGGTCTGGGGGTGGACTTGGGCTTGAGAAGGTGAGGGTCAGAACTGAGAGAAGCAGCTGGGCACACATTCTAGACTAGAGACTCTAAACCCAGAGAGGTTCCCAGGCCACGTGGAAAAGGCCCGGGACGCTAGTAAAGCGAACACTGAAGAAGACTAAAGTAAATGCGCCAGACGTCCAGAGAGAAGCAGGACAAAAGAACAAGACGACAATGCCAACGTCCTATCTGTCTCTGATGCCAGTCACCCTCACCCGTAGCCAGATCCCTATCCTGAGCCCGTGGGAGACAACCTCCGAATCCTTACAGGAAATGCCTCTTTTCACTGCAGCTTATCTGTGGCAGCTTTCTGTCATTCACAACCAAAGGGGACACCAAAGCTGCTGGGAATTCAGCACCATTATTTCCCATTAAATACATCTGTACGTCAGAAATTCCATTTCTCTTTATGGAGATACAGCAGCCGCCATCTGCTGCCGGCGATATATTTTAGGCAGGACTTCAGAACTTCATAGCAACACAAATTAATTCTTCTTGGTAGATAGATTCAGTGTGAGAGAGAATTAAAGCCGTCTAGGGGTCTTCATAAAAATCAACTGCCACACAGCCTGTTCCTTCCCAAAATGCACGCCGGGTTTGAATGCTCGGATTTAGCAAATGAAAAACTGGGGGATGGATGGTAAGTTACTTCGTGTGTGTGTGTGTGTGTGTGTGTGTGTGTGTGTGTGAGAGAGACAAAGAGAGAGAGAGAGAGACGGGGATGGGGGCTAGGGAACAAGATGGTAAATTCAGTGCAACATCCAGCTCACTGATCCCATAGATAACAGTGCCAGGATCAGAGAGGAAGTGATCTAAGTAAGGTCCAGAATAAACCGAGGTGGAAAAGGCTAATTCCACTCACTCACTAAGGGTACATTCACTGACAACCTTCCTCATCTCAGGAACCGTACTATATCGTGTAGGTACATCCATATCCTCTTCTTCAACAAAGACTGTTGACCTCTTTTCACCTGTAAGATGACCACATGAGTTTCTTTGGAAAGTAAAAGCTTTGGAAGGTAGAACCCCAAGGGTATGATAAGGAGGAAGAGGAGGACTCAAGAGTTGTGACTAGTAACTAGTTTGGGGGCGCCTGGGGGGTTCAGTCGGTTAAACATCCGACTCCGGCTCAGGTCATGATCTCAGGGTTTGTGGGTTCGAGCCCCACGTCGGGCTCTGTGCTGACAGCTCAGAGCCTGGAGCCTGCTTCGGATTCTGTGTCTCCCTCTCTCTCCGCCCCTCCCCTGCTCGTGCTCTGCTTCTGTCTCAGTAATAAATAAACCTTAAAAATTTTTTTAAATAAAATGAAAAGTCGTAACTAGAGGGACCAGACATGGAACACATGCCCTAACAGCGCTGTCGCCTGAATGAAAAGCTGCAGCAAGTGAACAAAAGCCCCCACGTACGGAACCCCTACCCGACGTCCCCGACGTCCGAGCGGAAGACGGTGGCACAGCAGCTAAGAACATGGGCAGTTACTGCTGTTTACAGTCTACGGTTATTGCTAATTATTGGCTCTGTGCAACTGGGCTAGTTACTTGACTTCCCCGTGCCTCAGTTTCCTCATCTGCAAGATGGAGATAGATAGCAATACAGCTGAGCGTAAGGAATGAAACGGTTCCTTCATCTAAAGCCATTAACATCCTAGACTATTGCTGGCACTTACGTAAGATCTACTACCTATCCGGTGTGGTTGGTGTTGCTGGGACACACACTCCGCGCTGGGTACACTGCAGCCACTTCACAGACACCATTCCATTTAATCTCAAAAGTAAGTGGGGGGAGGGCGAGACGCTGACTTGCCCAGCAACATGCAGCCACTCGCTGCAGAGCAGAGACGCGAAGCCTGATCGCTTCAAACTCAAAGAACATAAACTTCTTCCATGCAAACATTCATCACAGAAACAATCAGTGCTGCAAAACAACACACAAGAGGCAGGAGACCGTTTGTTCTAGAACTTCTGTGGATACCTAAATCACCTAGGGCAGGGGCGCCTGGGTGGCTCCGTCGGTTAAGCCTCCGCGACTTTGGCTCAGGTCAGATCTCACGCTCGTGGGTTCGAGCCCCGCATCAGGCTCTGTGCTGACAGCTCAGAGCCTGGAGCCTGCTTCCAGTTCTGTGTCTCCTTCTCCCTCTGTCCCTCCCCCTCTCATGCTCTGTCTCTCTCTGAATCAAAAATAAATAAAACATTAAAAAAAATTTTTTTAATAAATCACCTAGGGCATGTATCTGAAGAACTCTGAATCCCCACCCGGACACCTGATTTGGCACGTGCGGAGTCACCTGCGGGAGGGTACGGTTTGAACAAGCAGCGCTGGGCTTTTGGTGAAGGCTGGTTTGCGATGTGACTGCTCCAGATTCAGAGCTGAGGGTGGAGGTTGGCCTGGTCCCTCCACGCACTATGGAGACAGTGTCAAACTCCAACCTGAAGGGTGGGAGCGACCTGGAAGACGGACAGGTGGAATATCTCAGGCAGGACCAACACCCGGAGCCAAGGGTGAGGGGTAGAAATGCACGCAGTAGACCGGGGAGTGCTGGATGGCCCTTCATTGACTGAAGTGGTAAGAAGTGGCCAGAAATCACGCTGGGAAAGGAGGTGGAGGCCAAATTGGAAGAATTCCCACCATAATAAGGTTCATCCAGTGTGATGACCATGTGCAGCTTCGGGGCAGGTGTTTCCACATTGGGGCTCACACCATGGACTCTTGTGACAATGCGTTAGCTTCCTAAACAGCCCTTCCACTTGGCCTCTTGATTCTCTGTGTCCTTTCTCTAAACAGTAGCAGCAAAGTCGATTTAAATAAAATAAATCAAATCTTATTATTTGCCCGTAATGGCTTCCCATTGCCATAGGAACAAAATCCAAACTCTTCACCACAGTCTATGTGCCCAGACTCCTCCTCTCCAGCCCAGCTCATCCCTCCACACCCGCCATCAACAAACCCCCCATTCTGGCTGGGTCTTTCTCTTCCTTAAACCCTAATCCTGTCTCTGGCACAGGGCCTTTCCCCAACTATTCCTTTCTCCTGCAAAGATCTTCATTCAGTTCATCATTTGAGTCTGAGCAGAAGGGTCTCCTCCTCAGAGAATGGGGGGCCACCACCCACCCAATCTAAAGTCTGAATAAACATACTCCCCACACCCTCTTTATCACACACCTGCTTTCCCCTTCCTGGCATATACCACCACCCATTACTATCTTGTTCATCTGGGCCATAGTCACCCCACACCAGGATGGAAATGCCATGTGCAGAGGGACCTTGAATATTTCACTCACAGCTCTATCTCCGGCACCTAGAACAACGCATAAACCCAGCACATTAGTAAGTATCTGTTGCATGAATACGGGACAGTGGAGACAGTAACTGCACTGGGGAGTGACGGAGGTTGGGTTTCAACAACACGAATTTTCCGATCTCCCAATTGCTATCATAACCGCAATTCTCCCCACTTAGGATCCTTGCTAAAATTGAAGACTCCAACTCTGTTTTTGTTATGTTAATGGAATTTAATTAAACTAATGATGTCTGACATCCAGCTATCTCTGGCCAGTCTACTAACCTTTTCCCGGCAGTTTAAATAGCTCTAAAATATGAGAACACATTTACAATTATTCTGGCAAAAAGAGTTAATTAACAGGCTACTTAATCACACTCTTTGAGCGCTAATATATCAGCGTTGGATGTCGTTTTCATTAATATGCTGCCATATTGATATTTCTCAAGACTGAAAGGATGTTGCTAATGGGGCAGACAGGAAGAGATCATTTTCGTGCTGAACAATGTCCGTATGATTAAGCACTCAGACTGTGGTTTAAAAAAATGAATGCAGCAACCCTTAAATCCTTTCCATGCAGACAAATGAATGTGTTTTTCACAATAACATTGTTGCAACTCAAGTAAGCCTAGTGGATGGCGGAGATTTCGCCCATGAATGTCAGATTTACAATGCAAGGAGTCGATGCTCTGACACATTGATAAACAAGCTCAAGTCATATCATTTGCACTGCGTCATTCGTATGCTGGCAGCCTACAGATCATTCCAGAAATTACCCTGACTAAATCCATTATAAGTCTGAAAGGAACTGCTATCAGTACACTGAGTTCTGATTTCATCTGATTCTGGCGAGTAACCTGTAGCGAAGGGTCTTCCAGCCTGGCACGGAGAGAGGGCGATCTCGCTTGGATTCTGATTGGAGGTGCTGACATTCAAATCTGTCGCCAGCACTGTGGCTTCGCCCTAATTGCAAGATTTCTTGCACTTTATTATCTTTAAGTCTTAACTGCATATTTAATCATAGGAAATGCAAACAACTTGTGACAAGGCGGGCAAAACAATGGCAGCACATTCGACGTGTCCAACAGGGGCAGACAAAAATGCAGCATCTCTTTGGAAATGCAGAGAAGATAAAAACTTGGAACCAATAAGAAAAAAGAAAAAGACAGGGAGAGAGAAGGTCAAAGCGATTCCCCCCCCCACCCCCCGCCACCTTCCCTGTTGTGACTGCTACCATTTCTTCTGCATCGCTTTTTATCAAGAGAATCCTAAAGCAACTTTATACGGAAGCTACGCCTGAATGAAATTAAATTCAGTTAAAAGCCATTTAAACAAAAGGCCATTTGTTTCACCTGTGTTTCCCCAGCAGGCAAATTTACTAAAGTTTATAGCCACCTAGAATAAGAATCCTATTTTTAATGATGTTTGAAAAAAAAAATCCCTTAAACTGCAGGAATCTTATCTCTCAGCGCCCTGAACCTAAACCTCAAATGCACCAGGTCTAGAGTAGAGCTGAGCTGAGACCAAAACAAAACAAAAAGACTGGACATGAAAGTTTCCTTTCAACCATAATTAAGGAAGACAATTATATTTTTCTTAACTCAGGTTTCTCTATTATTTTAACACACGTATCAAGTCCCTATTTTTCTTAACTTTTATTTATTTGTTTATTTGTGCATTATTTCAACGGACATGTATTTCCAATTATAAGGCTCTGAGGATGTAACAAATCAAGACCTCTACCTTTGGGCCAAGATGGCGGAGTAAGAGGACCCTAAGTTCACCTCCTCCCACAGATACAACTATGTAACACCCACCCCAGTAGAAAGAACCCAGACAGTGACCCAAAGACCGGCAGTACAGACGAAGGTAGGAAGGGTGGAGGTGAGGCTTGGGAGCTAAATAGACCGTTGTCCCCTGCCATCAGGTGGGAGCTGGGGTCATGGAGAAGGGCAAGAAACAGACTTTCACACTGGGAACCCTTGTAGGAAAGACAAATCCCCATAACATTTGGTTTTAAAAACTGGGGGGGGGGAGACAAATTTCATGAGATCTTACAAACAGTGAGACTTAAAGCCTGGAATTTGAAAAATCAGAGGGCTCCACACTGGGAGGGCCACGCGGTCCCTTGGAAGCTGAGTCCCCACCCTTAAAGAGACAACACCCTACCGAGGGACAGCAGAGAAGCAGCAGTTTGAAAAACGCATGGGGCATATGGGAGGAAGGGTGATTTATGCATCTCCAAGGCTGCCCAGAGAGGCAGGGATCCTTGAAGGCCCCTCCAGAAACAACGGAGCTGGCAGGCATCATTTCCCAACCCCACGCCCAGCATAAACACAGGGCCACCCTTGGGAACCAGGGCAGCAAGCCATTCACTCCTAACTTGCTGGTACCAAGCCCCGCCCCCTCCGGCAGTGGCAGCCCAGCTGGTCTACCTACCAGGGGGAAAGGGCAGCCTCTGCACTTGCCAACACCAAGTCCCCAGACCCGCACACTTTGCGGGCCTCACTCCCTTCAGCGGCGGTGACGGCAGGCCCTGTGGAAGCCCAAGGCCCCCCTTGTTAGAATTATGTACCCCAGCCCGGCAGGGCACCAAACACGGCTCACGAGAGGCAAAGAGAGCCCATGCAGTGACTGGATGGAATGATAAAATGGCCAGGACACAACAGCAGGGCACACACGACACACACAGGAGGCACCCCTGGTGCACCAGGTTCTGGAGAACAGGGCCCACAGAAGGGCAAAATCAGACCTCTTCTTCATAAGACCGCTACTCTCAAGAGCAGGAGACACAGCTGACCACCCCAACACACAAAAACAGACACAGAGAGTTGGACAGAAAGAGGAGGTGGAGGAATTAGTTCCAAATGAAAGGACAGGACAAAACCACAGCCAGAGACCTAAGCAAAACCAATACAAGGACTATGCCTGATAGAGAATTTAAAGTAATGATCACAAAGATACTTGCTGGACCTAAGAGTGGAGGATATTAGTGAGACACTTAACAAAGAGATAGAAAACATTAAAAAGAATCCATTGAATATGAAGAACACAATAAATGAAATTACTGTGGAATAAATGCCTGATGAAATAAACAGCAGGCTAGACAGAGCAGAGAAATGAATTAGTAATTTGGAGGACAAAGTATTGGAGAGGAATCAAATTAAACAGATGAAAGAAAAGAATTATGAAAATGAGAATACACTTAGGGAACTCAGCAACTCCATCAAGTGTAACAATATTCTCATTATAAGGATCCCAAAAGAAAAAGAGAGGGGAAAGGGGGAAGAAAATTAATTTGACAAAATTATGGCTGAAAACTTTCCTAATGTGGGGAAGGAAACAGCCATTCAGATCCAGGAGACAAAGATATTCCACAACAAAATCAACCCAAGGAGGTTCACATCAATAGACATAGTAATTCAAATGGCAAAAAGTAGTGATGAAGAGAGAATTTTAAAAGCAGCAAGAGAAAAGAAGACAGTTACGTACAAGGGAAACTCCATGAGGCGATCTGCGATTTTTCAGGACAAACTTTGCAGAAGGGAATGGCAGGATACATTCAACATGCTGAAGGTCTACAGCCAGGAACACTCCATCCAGCCAGGCTATCATTCAGACTAAAAAGAGAGAGAGTTTCTCAGACAAGCTAAAGGGGTCCATGACCACTAACCCAGTGTGACAGGAAATGTTAAAGGGGGCTCTCTGAGTGGAAAGGAAAGACCATAAGCAAGAGTAAGAAAAGTAAGAGGCAAAAAGCAATAAAAATAAGTATATCTGAAAAAAAAAACAGTCAAGGGACTAACATAATAAAAGGATGTAAAATATGACACCATATACCAAAAACATGGAGGGGACAGGAGTAAAGAATGGGTTCAGGCTTAACAGACTTAATATCAACTTAAAATAGACGGCTATATACAAAAGACATTATATACAGACCTAATGGTAACCACAAATCAAAAAGCAGTAATAGACATGCAAAAAATAGAGAAAGGAAATCCAAGTGTATCACTAAAGAGAGACCACAAACGGTGAGAGAAGAGAGCAAGAGAGATATGATCAGAGAAGAACTACAGAAACAACCAGAAAACAAGTAACACAATGGCAATAAATACACATCTATCAACAATTACTTAGAATGTAAATCAGCTAAATGCTCCAATCAAAAGACATAAGATGACAGATGCATTAAAAAATAAGACCTATCTATATGCTGCCTACAGGAGACTCATTTCAGACCTAAAGATACCATTGAAAGTGAGGGGATGGAGAAACATTTGTCATACAAATGAATGTCATATGAATGCCTGGGTAGCAGTACTTACATGGAACAAAATTGACTTTAAAATAAACATTGTAACAAAAGACAAAGAAGGACACTATATAATAATAAAGGAGACAATCCCAAAGCAAAATATAACAATTGTAAATATTTATGCAACCAACATGGGAGCCCCAAGATACATAAAACAATTAATAACAAAGGCATTAATTGATAGGAATACAGTAATAGTAGTAAGGGATTTTAACACTCTACTGACATCAATGGACAGGTCATCCAAACAGAACATCAACAAGGAAATAGTGATTCTGAATGATGCATTGGACCAGATGGATCTAACAGGTATGTTCAGAACATTCCACCCTAAACATCAGCATACACATTCTTTTCCAATGCACATGGAACATTCTCCAGAACAGATCACACATTAGACTACAAAACAAGCATCAACAAATTCAAAAAGATCAAAGTCATATCTGACATCTTTTCTGATCACACAACGCTATGAAACTAGAAGTTAACCACAAGAAAAATTCTGGAAAAAGCACAAATATACGGAGGCTAAATAACAGGCCACTAAACAATTAAGAGGTGAACCAAGAAATCAAAGTAGATATAAAAAGTTACATGGAGACCAATAAAAATGAAAACACAACAGTCCAAAACCTTTGGGATGTAGCAAAAGCATTTCTATCGGAGAGTTTATAGCAATACAGGCCTATCTGAAGAAGCAAGAAAAATCTCAAATAAATAACCTACACTTGTTCCTAAAGGAGCTAGTAAAAGAAAAACAAACAAAACCCCAAACCAGCAGAAGGAAGGAAATAAAGAAACAGAAATAAATGATACAACAACTAAAAAAACACAATAGAACAGATCGATGAAACAAGGAGCTGGTTCTTTGAAAAGATCAACAAAATTTATAAGCCTCTAGCCAGCCTCACTGAGAGAAAGAAAGAGAGGATTCAAATGAGCACTATCACAAATGGAAGAGGAGAAATAACAACCAACATCACAGAAATACAAACTGTAAGAGAATATTATGAAAAATCATAGGCCAACAAACTGTACAACCTAAAAGAAATGAATTCCTGGAAACATATAGCCTCCCAAAACTGAAGCAGGAGGAAATAGAACATTTAAACAGACCAATTACAAACAATGAAATTGAATCAGTAATCAAAAGACGCCCCATAAACAAAAGTCCAGGACCAGATGGCTTCACAGGCACATTCAACCAGTTAAAGAAGAATTAAGACCTACTCTTCTTAAACTATTACAAAAGAGAAGGGGAAGAAAACATCCCAATTCATTCCATGCAGCCAGTATTACCCTAATATCCAGACCAGATAAGGACACCACAAAGAAAGAGAACTACAAGCCAATATGTGATGAACATAGATACAAAAATCCTTAACAAAATACCAGCAAACCAAATCCAACCACACATTGACAAAAACCATTCACCGAGATCAAGTGGCATTTATTCCCAAGATTCAAGGATGGTTCAATATCTGCAAATCAATCAACATGATCTATCACAACAGAAGAAAAGATAAAAACCATATGATCATTTCAATAGATGCAGAAAGAGCATTTGACAAAGTACAACATCCATATATGATAAAACCCCTCAACCAAGTAGGTTTAGAGGGAACATCCCTCCCCATGATAAAGGCCATTTATGAAGAACCCACCGGGAACATCATACTCAATAGGGAAACGCTGAGCTTTTCCTCTGAGGTCAGGAACAAGACAAGGATGTCTAACCTAGTACCAGAAGTCCTGACCACGGCAGTAAGGAAATAAAAGGCATCCAAATTGGTAAGGAAGAACCAAAACTGTCACTATTTATAGATGACACAATACTATATACAGAAAACCCTAAAGACTCCACCAAAAAAAAACCTACTAGAATTGATAAATGAATTTAACGTTGCAGGATACAAAACCAATATACAGGAATCTGTAGCATTTCTATACACTAATAATGAAAGATCAGGAGGAGAAATTAAGAAATCTATCCCATTTCTAGTTGCACCAAAATAAACTTAACCAAAGAAGTGAAAGAAATCTATCCCATTTCTAGTTGCACCAGGAATAAACTTAACCAAAGAGGTGAAAGACCTGTGCCCTGAAAATTATAAAATATTGATGACAGAAATTGAATATGATGCAAAGAAATGGAAAGACATTCCACACTCATGGATTGAAAGAACAAATTGTTAAATGTTTATACCACCCAAAGCAATCTACAGATTTAATGCAATCCCTATCAAAATACCAACACCATTTTTCACAGAACCAGAACAAACAATACTAAAATTGTATGGAACCACAAAAGACCCCAAATAGCCAAAGCAAACTTGAAAAAAAACCCTGAAGGTATCACAATTCCAGACTTCTAGTTATATTACAAAGCTGCAGTCATCAAACAGTATGGTGTTGGTACAAGACTAGACACATAGATCAACAGAACAGAACAGACAGTCCAGAAACAAATCCACAGGGCACCTGGGTGGCTCAGTCAGTTAAGCATCTGACTATGACTCAGGTCATGATTCGAGCCCTGCGTCGGGCTCTGTGCTGACAGCTCAGAGCCTGGAGCCTGCTTCATAGTCTGTATCTCCCTCTCTCTGCCCCTCCCCTGCTCATGCTCTCTCTCTCTCTCAAAAATAAATAAAAAATTAAACAAATTTTTTAAATTAAAAAAAAAGAAACAAATCCACGATTACATGGTCAATTAATCTTTGACGAAGGTGGCAAGAATATGCAATGGGAAAAAGACAGTCTCTTCACAAATGATGTTGGAAAAACAGGACAGCAACATGAAAAAGAATGAAACTAGACCACTTTCTTACACCATATACATATATAAACTCAAAACAGATTAAGGACCTAAATGTGAGACCTGAAAACATAAAAATCCTGGAAGAGAGCACAGGAAGTAATTCCTCTGACATTGGCCATAGCAACATCTTTCTAAATATGTCTCATAAGGCAGAGAAACAAAAGGAAAAATAAACCGTTGGGACTACTTCAAAATAAAAGGCTTCCGTACAGCAAAGGAAACAACCAACAAAAGTAAAAGACAACCTACCAAGTGGGAAAAGATATTTGCAAATGGCATATCTGATAAAGGGTTAATATCTAAAGTATATAGAACTTATACAATTCAACACCAAAACCCCCAAATAATCCAATTAAAAATGGGCAGAAGACATGAACAGACATTTCTCCAAAGATATACAGATGGCCAACAGACACATAAAAAGATATTCAACGTCATTCATCATCAGGCAAATGCAAATCAAAACCACAATGAGCTATCACCCCACACCTGTCAGAATGCCTAAAATCAAAACTCATGAAACAAGAGTTGGTGAGGATGTGGAGAAAAAGGACCTTCCTGCATTCCTACCAGGAATGCAAACTTGTGTAGCTGCTTTGGAAGACAGTGTGGAGGTTCCTCAAAAAATAAAAAATAGATCTGCCCTGTAACTCAGTAATAGCACTTCTGTGTATTTACCCAAAGAACAGGAATTTGAAGGGATATATGCATCTCTTTGTTTATTGCAGCATTATTTACAACAGCCAAACTGCAGAAACAGCCCAAGTATCCACTGATTTATTGATAAATGGATAAAGGAAATGTAGTGAATACAGACAATGGAATATCATTCAGACATAAAAAAAGAAAGAAATCTTGCCATTTGCAAGAACATGGATGGATCTAGAGAGTATAATGCTAAGCGAAATAAGTCAGAGAAAGGCAAATACTGGGATTTCACTCATGTGGAATTTAAGAAACAAAACAGTGAACAAAGGGGGAAAGAGACACACCAAAAAAACAGATTCTTAACTATAGAAAGCAAACCGATGGTCACCAGAGAGAGGAGAGGTAGCTGAAGAGAGGGGTGAAACAGGTGATGGGGAAGAAGAGAAGCACGAGAAAAAATATGGAACTCTGGAATCACTATATTGTACACCTGAAACTAATGTAACACTGTATTAACTACACTGAAATTAAAATAGTAAAAAAAAAAAATCTACGTTTGTAACACTTATATTTTAGAAGGAGAGAGCCAGACAATAAACATAATGAATAAATAAATGTTAGAAGGTGCCCAATGTTATAGAAGAAGAAATGAAAGAAAAGATCATAATTAAGAAAGCAAGCAGTGGAAGAGGGCTGGGAAGGTCAAGGGCAAAGGCAGGTTGTAATAGGTGGTGAGGTAACAAAGCACGCCAAAACTCAGTCAACTTAAAACAACAGGCACGTTATCATCTGTCTGTGCCCAAGGGTCAGGAACCCACGAGCAGCTCTGCCGGGAGGTTCTGGCTCAGGATCTCCCACACGGCGGTCGGCAACCTGGCAGAGGGATGGCAATCATCGCAGGCTCAGACGGCACCAGACTGTCTGCTTTCAAGTTCACTCACGTTTTTCGTGGTAGCTCTGTTGCTTGCTGGCTCTCCGCCGGAGATTTTGTACCACGGGATTTGTTTTTGGTCTCTTACCTATTATCCTTTCCAGGTCCTGATTTGCAATGTAAAGGTGAGCTTCCTATACAGCGAGGGCCCGTGTTTTCAAGAATGTTGACTGATATGTGGGACGCAGCCCACGATCACGGTCCAAAGCGAGAACCGCAGTGGCTGCCATCGGTCGGGGGCTTACGCTGGCCGAACACCGGGCCAGGCCACGTGCTAGTGCTAGTGAGTTTCATCACTGAAACCTTTGGAAAAGAACAATTATTCCATTTCGTAGCTGAGCAAGTGGAGATTTGAAGATGTGAACTTCTGCCCGCTGTCCCATGGCACCCCCAAACCATAAAATACCTCCTTAAAAAAATGTACCTCGTTTCCATGGGACAAGATTCAGCCTAATGGAGCCAATTAACCAACTAATACTTACAATGAAAACAAGCAGCAAAATAAAATTACCACAAGTAACATATATATACATATGTAAATTATATACATATACAAAATATTAGATTTTACACATACATACACACATATGTGTGTATTACACATACATATGTATACGTATATGTATATATGTATATAAATTTAAATATTACACATATATACATACATATGTATGTGTATATATAAAACCAGCAGAGACTCAAGGAGATAAAGCAAGATGTTAGAATCCCCTGCAGATGTTAAAAGTCCTGCAACATGACGGGGCGCCTAGGTGGCTCAGTCGGTTAAGCATCCGACTTCACCTCAGGTCACGATCTCACAGTTCATGGGTTTGAGCCCCATCAGGCTCTGTGCTGACAGCTAGCTCAGAGCCTGGAGCCTGTCTTCGAATTGTGTCTCCCTCACTCTCTGTCCCACCCCTACTCATGCTGTCTCACTCTCTCTCAAAAAATATAAAACATTTAAAAAATGTATTAATAAAAAGTCCTGAACCAAGAATTTCCCAATTAAAAGGGCTCAAGCTTAAAAGAAATTGAGCTCATATTTCACTGTGCAAGAAGAGATATGAAATCCCACAGCATTTTTAGAAAACACTTTTCGGGTGCCAAGTACAATTTAAAGGATCTTATCAATGATGAATTATTCTTGTTGATAATTAAGCCTGCCTTTCAAACAGCTGGCCGGGGAAGGGTACCACATCAGGCCATTGATTTAACTGTGAAATGTATCTGGGTTCAAACTGACGCATATAAGGGGCCCAACTCTGGAGACATCTTTTTTTCTATCTCTCTTGAGACCTCTCCATAAATCATTCACCACTCTGCTCATTCCTGCCACATGAGAGAACCAATAACTTGTGGCAATAAATCACCTTCTCGACGTCTACACCCATTGTACATTCGATGTTTATCCAAGAAAGGCTGCCGATAAATAACCAGTTTCGAGCTCCTGACGTGACTTTGCCTTTAAATCATTTTTTTTTAGCAGTTGCCAATTAAAGATACAATTTACATCGATGCAAAACTACCCAGAGAAAGCTCTGAATTCACCAGGAAGGTGGTACCAGGACATACTATCCACACGTGTGTCAGTCAACGGGCCACTTGGAAGTCTCAGGATATTCAATATATATCAAGCTGTCGACCTGATCCTGCGAGAGACTAAGCTAAGTTAGCCTAATGGAGAGGGAGCAGGTGTCATCACCTGTAAAAGATGGCTCCAGTTCTGGCCCAGCCATTTCCCAGCCGGGGCGGGGGAACTTTCGTAAGTAAGGGCACTTCTCTTTGTTTTGGTTTCTTCATATGTAAAACAGTATTAATATAAACTACCTTCCAAGACATTTGTGAAGGTTAGAAAAGGACAGACAGAGCCCGGTCTACAGAATATGCCCCCAAAAGGCAATCACAGTCAGTCTGCATCATAATCATCAACCTCCTACAACTGGACAGTCACCAGATATTTTTGTGTACCGACTCCGTGCTAAGCAACCAGCTACCCAGTAGGAAGAGTGAACAAGGCAGAGAACGTCTTATGTTCTGGGCAGAGTGTGGCTTATATTCCAGTAGGAGAGCCTCCCCATCCGCTGACAGAAATGTCAGCCGGAGTTCTCTGCCCTCAGCAACCTGGAATCATAAAATTACTTGTTTTCAAAATCAAAGGAATGATCGGGAAAGCATTCAGAATGGTAAGTAAATTGGGCGAAGGGAAAGAGACCAAAGAGGAATATACGAGGACTCTAATGCTATGGGCGCCGCCATACTTCTTCAGTTGGGTGGTAAGGTCAAGGTTGTTCTTTGTTTTATTATGTCTCATAATTCACGCATATTTTTCGCATATGTTATTCTGTGTTTTGCATCAAAGAGACACTTGACAGACTGTCCAATACATATTGACAGCCAGGAACTGTTATCACCACTGAGAGGTAAGCTGCCTTTACACATAGCTAGCGCTTTGCCGTGAAGGGTGGAGGCGACTCAAGGTGGGAGAGTACAAACAAGGAACTATCTTCCCCAGTCACTCCGTTCCTCTGACTGGTTGAAACCACCATTCTAAATCCTTGAACAGCTTAACATAGACTACAAAAGCCTTGGTCACTCTGGCTACTAAAGCTCAGTCAGCCCAGGGCAATGTAACACTCCAACCTCATGTTCAACTCCAAGTTCACCTCTCCAAGTTCATGCTCCATTTTTTAAATTTATTTATTTTTGAGAGAGAGACAGAGTGAGAGTGGCGGAAAGGCAGAGAGAGGAGACACAGAATCTGAAGCAGACTCCAGGCTCCATGCTGACAGCTCAGGGCTCAAACCCACAGACCGTGAGAGCATGACCTGAGCCAAAGTCAGACAACTGATTGAGCCACCCAGGCACCCCAGTGCATGCTACATTTGTGAACAGAGGTACACGGAATGGCACAAGGCCATGGACAGCCCCTTAGACACCTCCCCCAACCCTCCTTGACTCTAAGACTTGTGGTGTTGGGAGCTGGGACAAAGTTAAGAAAGGGAAATGGATCATTACTGAACCCACAGAGCCCCGTTCTGTCTTGTGTTGTTACTGAGTCTCTGACATCCTTTACTGGCCATCAGTGCCTTCTGTGTGGCAGCACCCAAATGCTACCTACATGGGTCATAGGTCTGGGTGTTCCACAGACTCTTTGGGGTCTTCCCATGACACCTCTTCCACCTACCACTTCCCATGGCTTCTTTATCCAGTCGGCAAATCTCAGGAGTTATACAAGTAAGAAAGTGCCTGTTGGGCACCCTCGCTACTTAAGGGACTTATAAGCGACTCCCTGATCTTAGGTGCATCACATAGCAGAAGTACAAGATCACCCCCAAGCTTAGTCCCTGAGTTTTTCCCAAACCCTTCATTACCCTCTTCTGGTAAGTAGAGGCACAAACCAAAAATTTACTGTCTGAGCAGTATCCAACCAGGAAGTCAAACAATGGACCCTTCTTGTAGGTGCAACCAGGCTATTAATGATTCCCTTGAAGACTTCACTTGTTTGGATCAGGGAAAGAACATGATGCTATGTGGTGCCTCTCATTTTCACTTTGGATCTCAGGCAGTATCGTAGGAAAATAGGAAAAGTCAACATGACAATACAGTCACGTTCCTTGTGGAAAGGATATACGGAACAAAAGAAAATGCTTAGCAAATTTCTCATGCATTGTGACCCAGAGATGATGATGATGGCGACCGGCCCAAAAGCCCAAATTCAACTCTGTTCTTCGTTTTCTTCCAATAGCTGCAGCTCAAGTGGAGGTAATGGAAATCCTGCTTTTGCATTCCAGCTCACACCAATAACCATAATCCTAACATGCCTCCTTCACACTTCCTCCCTCACAGGTGCGATCTCATTTACTACACATCAGTGTTGACGCTGAACGTGGGAACTGGAAGGCGAGTTCGATGCATAGAATAGAACAACAACAGGAGAAGAAGATGAATAAAAGTTGAGGGGGAAAATATCAGAAGGAGAGAGAGAGAAGTTTGTTGGGGATGACCCCACATCCGTAAGCATTACAGTCATAACTGGGCTGCAAATGATTGAAAATAGGAGAGAGAACCCATCTCTGGGTAAGACGCCCACGTGCAGGAATCTCTCAGCAACTGGCTGCTTGTTGTGATGAAAGAAATGAACTGAAGTGGAATAAAAACGTATGTCACTTTTTATCCTAAAAGCAATCTTTCCCTTTTAGCAAAAGAGCATATTCAATTATCTCATTCAATAGATAAAAATGATCTCCACCTCGAAAATAAATATTTGCTTCTGAAGATCACATTACTGAAAATCAAATTACATGCTTGTTTTTATTATTAACAAGAATAAGTTCCAAAGCCCTTTATGCATTGCACCTGTCACTCTCCATATCCTACAATCAAATTTCCCTTTAAATCGCATCAAATAACTCCCAAAGTCATTGAAGAGGCAATAAATGAGGTTATGACACACTGCTCGCAGAGAGCTAAATGTCTTTCATATATCTTTAAGTGGTTATTAATCTCTGAATTAGTTTAGAATACATTAACCTTCAAGGTAAATTAGATCAATCAGGGAAATGACTCACAGGAGCAGGACTGTCTTTTTTGATGTTGTTGTTTTCACACCCAGCTTCTGTGCCAAGAGGTGGCCGTGGCACTGGCTGGATCAGCCCCCATTAACTCGGGGGCTCCACGGTACGAAGGGGAGGGGCGCCAGGTTTTGTTTTGGGCTGATTTCCTCCTGGAAGGTTGCCCATCCAGACAGGGGCACGGGATGAAGAGACATGAACGAAATAGGACTGTAGTCTAGGCAAGACAATTTGATTGCTGCCAGAGGGTAACAGGGTCTCTATTCCTATACTTCCCTCGCTCGTGGCATTTTAGAACTCTCTGCCCCATAACTGTAGGGTGGAATTAAACACAAGAAGCGATACCTTTAAAAAAAAAATCAAAGTAATTGCTCTTTAAAAGCCCTGAAGGAAATGAATCTGCAATCTTAAATCTTTTTTTTTCCCAACAGAGAGAACCATCTCAAGAAAGTAATTATAACTGTAGAAAAATAGTAGAAATATATGCCAATTACTTTTCTATACAATAGAAGCCTAATGATGGTGATAATCACTTTAATGATTATTCTATCTGGAGTCGATATGGTTGGTGCTTTGGCTCATCATAACTTAGAATTCTCATTATATTGCTCAGTGAATGAAAAAGATACGGGAGGCGTAACTGGGCCGTGGGCAGGCACTCCAAGTTCCGAACTACTTGAATGATGCAAGGGGGAGATGCCAGGAGCCCTCGCTGGGGATTCATTCTCGCGGCTGGTTGGTGGGAGGCTCCCCCTGGGGTCCCGGAGTGACATATCACTGTGATCCACAGCAGATTTAGCCTTAACACAGATGACTGCCAGGTGCCATTTTGGCTGTGTGTTGCCACCAAACAGCTCCCCTTAAACGTATACTGAAAAGAAAATCACAACACACCTTTCCAAAGATGCTTTTCCTCTCTTTTCTCAAAAAATCATAGAAAACCAATTCTACAAAGGAGAGTAACACTTCTGGAAGAACATTTGTGGATGATTTTCCAGACAGGAGGAAAAGCAAACCTCTTTGGTCGGTGCCTCAAAGGATCCCGTGGAGTTGTCATCAATCCTCCAAAAAGGTACAAAAGACCAGTACGGTAAGCTTGAGGTTTATTAAGTTACCTAAGTTTTAGAAATTTTAAATTTGGGGGAAGATGGCTGTTCAATACATTGGACAGACCCCCCGCACACACAAGAACTACAGCTAAAGTTTGTTGAAAGACGTTAGAAGACATTTAAAAGAGAAAAAGAAAGAGAGCATCAGAGTTAAATGAGTAAAGTTCAAAGACATTTGAGAACTGCCATTTCCTGCATGCTACGCTGATCAGCCTGAAAGAATCCTATAATTACAATATCCAATACAGAAAAAGGCGTGGAGATAAATCTTACGGGGAAAGATAGTGAAGTGGGGTCTTTTCTTAATCTCTTCATATTTCTTTTTCTTTTCTACAAACGAAGCGGCAGTTCACAAAGAATGAAAGAGCAATTCAAATAGCCATCTCTTAGATGAACCTCCACCTTCTAAAAGATCAAATATCTCATTATTTCCTTTTCTCCCAGCTCCTCTCAATTAGGGCAAATTGTGCGTTGGGGCCTTGCCTCCTTTAACAGTGTGTAAGACAAAAAATCCTTTAATGATTTCATTTCCAATAGAAATACAGTGACTGACAGAGTATGCTGTAATTAAAGATAAATCAAACACTTGAAATAAATCATATTTTAATTGGCACTTTAATTGAAGGGATGTTAAATATAATGACAGGATATTATCCCAGATTGCACTCTTTGGGCAAAACTTGACACCGGTGTTTATTGTTGGTCTTAAGATTTGAGCCAATGAAGACGTTTTTACATTCGTTTTTATTTAAAATAACTGTCAGGATTGCACATTAGAAATAGAGGCATGAGTTGTAATCTACGTAAACAAGCTGCTGAATTCTTTCCTGCAACTGCTGGATTTCTTATGTTGCTGCACATCTTGTGGAAGCCTTTGTTCCAGACCATCTTTTCTAGGATGTTTATATGGCAAAGGGCTTAGAAAATAGGGACAGTAGCTCCCTAGGGTCGAGGGCGGATTGTTTCCTGATCAGTATAGTACGGTAATTTCTCCTTCCAAAGTTTGGACAAGTTTGCTAGCAACCCCCTTGGACAAGACTAGGGTACCCTAAGCCGGGGGTTCCTCCGCTGCGCGCGCAGCATTCACTGTGTGTGAGCTTCCCCTCGCTGCCTCAGAATCCGGGGAGAGGGAAATAACGTGAACAGAGGCTCAAGCCGCCGGCTGTGCTGTGAGTAAAGAAGTCCTTTGTCTCTGACCCTGCAGTCTCGTGTCTTCTGCCCTCCTCTAAGAAGCTGTGGCAAGCTAAGCTGTTAGCTTGCAAGCAGAATAAAATCTCTAACTTTTCCTAGCTCTTGACATAGATGAGAGACCCTTGCAGAAGATTTTTTTTTTAAAGGCATTGTTGGCTAACCTAAAAATATTACTATATCAAATATCCAATTTTGGGAGTGAGCAGTTAAATTTCTTCAAGGCAGGCAAAAGTTATAGGATGAAATAGAAGCGTGTTTTGTTTCTGTTTCTTTCTCTGATGTCTTCAGAGACACATCCTAGCTCAGCACTCTTGAGCTGCCAGAGCTCTGCGCAACGGCGTAGAGGCTGTTCTTGAGAGATGAAACCCTTGACATCTCAAATGGATGGACACCACTTCCCATCTGGAAACAGGCTGGCCAAGACCAAGAACGCTCATCCATTACATACCAATCCTTCCGAGCCTGCTCTGAGAATCAGCTCGTGACATTAGTTGCTGAGATTACGCGACCAGTGAGGAGGCAGGGAGAAGGGGAGATGTGTAAGCGGATGAACGAACGAACGAACCGATAACCTTGTTCCTGTGGCTCTGGAGAATACAAGGGAAGATGAATGGCCTAGTCTCCCACTCAGGGAAGGAGACTCTGTGGGTTACAAATCTTGGCTCATGGGATTGGGTGTATTTATCAGCACACTGGATGCTCACTGGGGCCATTTTCCAGATTTATGGGCCTCAAAGTCATGGAGTTCTAAACCACGAGAGTGATTGCACTTATGAGTTTCCTCCCACTGTGAGACTGCCCTTCCTCCAAAAGCCATAAATTCCATAGATGGTCAGTGGAAATTCATGACGGGAAAGAACGCCAACCAAGTTACAGAAGCAAGTTTTACCTCTAGCCTTGATTCTGGGAGAAACAAATCATCTCAAGGATTCCCCTTTGGGGTCCTATGAAAAGTCTTAGCTATCGTCTTTGGGAGTCTTAACCATAGCTGCTCTGTACCCCCAAGCAAGCAAATCCTAATGCCTTACAGACAGACCTTCATCCTCAAACAGCATGATTAGGGTATAGCAGAGCGACATCCAGGGACTTTACATTTCTGTCCCAAATCCGGTTAGGGGCCTGGCTCCAGATTTAAATACATCTCTGCAAAGGGACCCAAGTCACAATGGTTTCACAGGAACTGT
Source organism: Mungos mungo (assembly GCA_004023785.1). Classification (NCBI taxonomy): domain Eukaryota; kingdom Metazoa; phylum Chordata; class Mammalia; order Carnivora; family Herpestidae; genus Mungos; species Mungos mungo. The sequence continues at coordinate 68,523 of PISW01002156.1, forward strand.
GCATTTTAATGAGGATGTCATCAGGGGTGAGGAAGAGGGGCTCCTTCACCCAGTGCCTACTGGAAATTTAATACGAATTCTCTGTTCTCACAGTCACCTTCGCCTGAATGCCAGGGCCAGCCTGTCCCCTCTCGAAGTCTTCTCCTTGCCACAGCCCTCACAAAGGCCCACTCTTGTCTTGAAAAATAGCTCTCTCATCTGTTACATAGATAACCCGCACAAAGCAGTTTAGTGGCAACAAAGTATCCCCCATTAAGCACGCAGGCCCCAAAGTTCTTCTTCAGCTTTGCCCTTGATGTTGTCAGGACGACCAACAGAATGTCTCTGAAGTTCAGCTTCTGCGCCGAGTGAAGGCAGATGAGAGCAGGCACTGCCTCTCGGGCTGAAAGGTACGGGGCACAGTGAGTGTTCGGCATGGCTTTGACTCCCAGGGAACACTTGACAGACGGTACCATGTTGACCTCCATCAGATACGAGGCCGGCAGGGGGAACGTACTCAGTTCGTCCACCAAACAAGCCAAAACCTCACTTGGCCATCACACCTGGTTCTAACACCACATGAAATCATCACGAGCACGAATATACATCTTGTTCTAAGAACTCGTGGGGGTGCCTTCCGCTGAGCCCAGATACAGAAAGTTCCTGTGCCGTATTCAGAGTGGACACAGTCTACATGACTTGGGATAAGCTGCTCGCCCAGGGTCCTCGACGTTTGTACCACCACCCTTCCCTGGCATGAGCTGCTTCACGCTCTCTGTAATTAAGAAATCCGCTGTCCGCTAATTACAGCATAGGTCTGAGATGAACGTTGCTCCATTTCACTGAAGGAACTGCAACTCTGTTGGCATCTGAAACAATTCAGAGCCTGTGAGACGCTGACTGGGACCTTGGCTGGTCCAGCTGAACTCCAGCCCCAACGTGCGAGCTGTGACATCCCAGGACAGAGGCAGTGGATGACTTAAAAAGGGACAAACACTTTGGAAAGTGGCATTACACTGACGTGGCAGCGAGGCTTTAAATCAATAGTCTACAGGCATTTTTTATATACTTCCATCAAGAAAATGTTTGAACACGCACACCCAATACAAGGCTACTTATTATCTATAAATCATATACATGTTTTACAACACTGACATATTATATACTCGATAAAACACACATGCGTATTATACAGAGATGAGATGAGGGATAAGTATTTTTGGTAAAGGCCAAGTAGGAAGGAACATGCTGTCATCTTCTTGAAACTCTCAGTTTCATGCTTTGTGAGGGGGCATTCCCAGGGTCTCACTCTAAGTTCGATTTATTTTACTATTTGTTTACATGTCTTTCGTGTGTGAAACCATTCCAAAAATAAGAAGGGTATTATTGACTATGCCTAATAAATCATGCAACTTGATTTTCAGTGCCATCCACCGATGATGCTTAGAGTTCTTTGAAATGCTTTTGTGCTCCGCATTGGTATTCTCCTCAATCCATGGTTTCTTGGCAAAAGTATTTTTAAGCCACTTGTTCATTTTTTAAGAGTTAAAATAGGAACTAAATTAGGCATATTAATTCACAGATAAACAGGCTCAAAAACAGGTCTGTTTTGGTCCCTGGTAGAGCTCCAGGTTCTAAAGCAGCCAAGTGAATAGTGGGTTAAGTATTTGTTAAGTAAAAGTTTCCAAATAACCACCATTACTTGCATCGAGAGAACAGATTTTAGTGGGGGGAGGAATGTCAATGCAGAGAAAAGGGAGTGGGCTCCTGCAATCGTTCTGGCAAGAAAGGATGGGATTTGGACTTGGCAGTCAGGATGGATAAGAATGGAAGAACTCAAGCCATGTTTTTTGGAAGAAGAGCCAACAGAATTGAGTGACAGGTCATCCAACAGAGACTGCGAACGAGGTCAAGGATGGCAGCCAGATCTAGGCGAGTAACTGGTTTATAGTGGTGGCATTAGCGGAGATTTGGAAGAGGGATTAATGAGAGGAGGATTTATATGTCATCACAAAATCCCAACAGCTCTACTCTGTAACTTTTTCCAAAACTCAACGATTTCTCACTGAAATCTCGGCTACTAACCTAGTTCAAACCATCCTTGGATTTCACCTGACTTTTCACATCAAACTCCTAATTGATCTTTCTATTTTTACTCTGGCCCCTCTATAATCTACACAACACTTATAGGGAGTGTTTTTATTTTTTTAATCTAAATTTTAGTTAATGCCATATTGGTTTCAAGAGTAGGATTCAGTGACTCATCACTTACATACAACACCCAGTGCTCATCACCAGTGCCCGCCCCTTAGTGTCCATCCCCCATCTAGCTCATCCCCTGCCCCCCTCCCTCCATCAACCCATAGTCTGTTCTCTATCCTTGAGAGTCTCTTATGGTTTGTTTCTCTTCTCCCCCCCCCCCGCTCCACTTCCCATATGTTCATCTGTCTTGTTTCTCAAATTCCACCTATTATATGGAAATCATATGGTATTTGTCTTTTTCTGTTTGACGTACCTCACATAGCACAATACACTCTAGCTCTATCCAAGTCATTGCAAATGGCAAGATTTCATTCTTTTTGATAGATGAGTAATATTCCACCCCTCACCCCACCCCCCACTATCTTCCTTACCCATTCATCAGTCAATGGGGATTTCCAGTTTGGCTATCATTGATAATTCCTCTACAAACACTGAAATCTGTATTTTTGTATCCTTTGGGTTAATACCTAGTAGTGAAATTGCTGAATTGTAGGGTAGCTCTGTTTTTAGTTTTTGAGGAACCTACATACTGCTTTCCACAGTAGCTGTACCAGTTTGCATTCCCACCAGCGGTGCCAAAGGGCTCCCCTTTCTCCACATCCTCATCAACACCCATTATTTCTTATGTTGTTAACTTTAGCCATCCCGACAGGTGTGAGGTGGTACCACATTGTGGTTTTTATTTGTATTTCTCTGATGATGAGTGATACTACGCATCTTTTCATGTGTCTTTGCAAAGTATCTATTCATGTCTTCTGCCCATTTCTTAACTGGGTTATTTCTTTTGGAGGTGTTGAGTTTGATAAGTTCTTTATAGATTTTGGATACTAACCCTTTATCAGATCTGTCATTTGCAAATACCTTCTCTCATCCTGTAGTCTGCTTTTTACTTTTGTTGACTGATTCCTTCACTGTGCAGAAACTTTTCAACTTGATGAAGTCCCAATAGTTCACATTTGCTTTCATTTCCCTTGCCTTTGGTGACATGCCTAGTAAGAAGTTGCTCTGGCCAAGGTCAATGAGGTTTCTGCCTCTGTTCTCCTCTAGGATTTAGATGGTTTCCTGTATCACATTTAGGTCTTTTATCCATCTTGAGTGTATTTTTGTGTATGTTGTAAGAAAGTGGTCCAGCTTCATTCTTCTGCATGTTCCTGTCCAGTTTTAGGGAGCATTTTAAAGTCCAGCTTCTCAAGCTATAATTCACACAGGGTAAACCTTACTCTTTTCAGGTGTACATTTCCATGATCTTGACAAACGCATACGATCATGTAACTGCCATGGCTATCAAGGTATATAATACTACCAACACTTCAAAAAGTACCAGAAGTAGAATTTTTTTAAACTATTTATTTTTTGAGCAAGTGCAAGCAAGTGAGAGGCAGAGAGAGGGGGACAGAGGATCTGAAGAGGACCCTGCACTGACAGGCTGACAGCAGTGAGCCCAATGTGGCACTCGAACTCAAAAACAGTGAGATCATGGCCTGAGCCAAAGTTGGACACTCAACAGACTGAGCCACCCAGGGGCCTCCCAGAAGTAGTATTTTAAATTTTTTGTTTTTGAGAGAAAGAGAGAGAGAGAAAGCAAGTGGGAGTGGCATGGGGGGCGGGGGGACAGAGGATCTGAAGCAGGCTTTGTGCTCACAGCAGAGAGCCCAACACGGGGCTCAAACTCATGAACTGTGAGATTATGACCTGAGCTTGGATGCTCAATTGACTGAGCCACCCAGGTGCCCCCAGAAGTAGTATTTTTAAACATAAATCAGATCAAGTGACTGAAAAACCCAAACCCTCTACTGGCTTCCCAACCCTCAAAGACTAAAATCCATCACCTGTAAGGCCCTGAGACCTTGACAAAAGGTATCTCTCTACTCCTGACTTCTATGGCTCTCCATCTTGAAAACTCTACTCCAGTCAAATTGTTCTGTGATATTCCTGGACATCTCAACTCCCTCCTGCCTCAGAGCCTGTGTACCATTTCTAAGCATCTTGCCCCCAGGTAACCTCAAGCTTTTTTTCCAAACTTCATTCTAGTTTCTGTTGAAATAGCGTGCACACACACACATGCACACACACATATGCACATGCTCTTCCATGAGGCTTTATCCTTCGGCAAGCTTCATCTTCCTCCTTCTGATGTATTTGTATCTGACGCATCACGTACTTATCTGTTTGTTCATTATCTCTCTCCATCCCAACCTCTACTAATGCGTAAGCACCATGTGAGCAGGACTTTACTTCATTCCTTGCTTCATCTCCAGTACCTAAAACACCACCAAAGACATAGCAGACAGACATCTAATAAACATCTGAATGAAAACCTGGAGGCCACCTGCATGGCTCAGTAGGTTGAGGGTCCTACTCTGGATTTTGGCTCAGGTCACCATCCCAGGGTCATGGGAATAAGCCCCAAGTTGGGCTCCACACTCTGCTTGAGAGTCTCTGTCTCTCACTCACTTACTCTCACTCTGCTTCTCTCCCCCTGCTCATTCTCTCTCTCCCTAAAAAAGAAAAGAAAACATGGACAGATGAGTGGATGGATGGGCGGACAGAAGGATGAACTGACCAGAAACCACAGAGCAATCACCCACTCTGTCCACTGACATAGACCAATGAGCACCCCCACATTCTCCAGTCCAGTGACGAGGTCATATACCCGCTTTGAAACTTCAGTATTATTAAGACTCACATCACCGCGATGGGTGCATGGATCTAAACACTGTGTCTTCACAGAGGAAAGAAAAGATTCAGTTTCATGGACAGCTGCAGCCCCTGAAATTGTAGCCATGGAAAAACATTTCTAACACTAAATATGCTTTCACTTCATTTATTGGCTCTTCACAGTAACCTCTTTTGTTTCCATCTCTATCTGCCTTTGAATATTGTACTGTCTGGAATTCTCACCTCCAAAACAAACAGGCCCCCTTCCCCAAACTGCCGTAATGAGGTTCATTTTACGGAGTATTTTAGAAACAGCCCTCCTAGCAGTCCGCTTAATTAGGTCACGTGGTATAGTTTGCATTCGGCATTTCACAGATTAGGCCTTTTTATTTTCCCCAGAATTATTTTTGTTCAGCTTTTAAGAAAGACGTTCTGTTGGCAAAGGACGGTTTGTTGACTCTAATTACCAGACTTCCCTACCGCGTGCCCCTCTGAGGACGTGTGTTCAAGTCCACGGTTGTTATTATTATCGGCCGGGTTTCTTATTTCTGTTCAGGAATTTTGAAAGTTAGGTAAATATGTTATCTACATGAACTGCCTCATGCTCAACTGTTTTAAAAAAGAGAAAATAAGTTTTTGCAATATAATTCAAACAATATGACTAATGATACCTTAGAAAGAAAAAAAAAAGAGAAATATTTCTATCCACTAACCAGGAGAGGCAGAGAGGCATGCTGTTTTTTCCTGATCTACTAAGCCCGGAAGATGTCCAGAAAAAGAGGGAAAGAGAAGAGAAAAAGCTGGCAGGCGCCTGGGTGGCTCAGTTGGTTGAGCATCTGACTTCGGCTCAGGTCATGATCTCACGGTTTGCAGGTTCAAGCCCTGCATCCGGCTCTGTGCTGACAGCTCAGAGCCTGGAGCCTGCTACAGATTCTCATTCTCTCTCCCTCTCTCCCTCCCTCTCTCCCTCCCTCTCTCTCTCTCTCTCTCTCTCTCTCACACACACACACACACACACACACACACACACACACTCTCTCTCTCTCTCTCATGCTTTGTCCCTATCTCTCAAGTATGAACAGACATTAAAAAATAAATAAAAAGGAAGAGAAAAAGCTGGGACTCGGGGCTCTGAGCCGACACTTCTGCATTGTTACTGCAAACAGCTAAACTTGAGGCCTGAGCTCTGAGCTCAGCTTCCTCTGAGGCGTATGTCAGATGCTAGAGATGGAAAGTTGTCACCTTCCCGGGACTCTTACTGCCCTCGTACTCTGGAAAGAAGTTAGAAGTGTTTTCATTTTCCCCCATTACAACCGAGCATTTCTGGAGGAGCTAACAGCCTGAATCAGGCTCCCAGCTGATATAATTACTACGTCCCGATCATTAAGGCAATGTCTCTAAAAAGAAAAATCTAGTGATTTTTGGGGCATTTTTCAAGTGGAGTAGAATTGTTGGATATTTTTAAATTTCATACTGAACTATGAAAGAGAAGAAGGTGGGAAGAAGAGGAGAAAAACAGTGACCTGTCATTTAGAAATAACAGAGGAATCACGCCCAGAGCTCCCTTTAAAACATCCTTTAGAAATAACACTCCCACCATCACACTGGTAGTGAAGGTTTAAACTCATAAACTGATTTCATTTCTATGGGTAGGGGTGGAGGGGGCCGCTGTCAAAAACGTACAGGCATGCACTCTTGGATGAATAAATTCTACTGCATAGAACTTATCCTTTGGATGCACTTACCCAAGTTCCCAAAGATAACCTAACGTGCATATATTCAAAGATGTCTACTGCAAAACTGTGGGTAACGGGAGATCACCGGAAACAAACTAAATGCCTGTCATTAGAAGACTAGAGAAATAAATCCTAGTACATTTGAAATACAGCTGAAATACAGAATGAGATCATCTCTAAGTTCTAATGTGGAAATACAGAGGCGACTGGGTGGCTCTGTCGGTTGAGCGTCCAGCTTCGGCTCAGGTCATGATCTCATGGTTTGTGGGTTCGAGTCCCGCGTCGAGCTCTGTGCTGACGGCTAGCTCAGAGCCTGGAGCCTGCTTTGGAATCTGTGTCTCCCTCTCTCTCTGACCCTCCCCTGCTTGCACTGTCTCTCTCAGTCTCTCAAAAATAAATAAAAGACACAACAAAAAAATCTAATGTGGAAATAGATCTAAGATCACGAAGTAAAATATCAAGCAAGTTGGTGTTCACACTGCAAAGCGTTAAGTGCTACCAGCTTCAAGTTCTGCAGCGAGACTGGCTTTGAAACCCAGCTCTCCCACTGACTGGCCATGTGACCTTGGACGATGACTTTCATCTCCTTCTGACTCAGCTCCTTTCTGGAAGATGGGGTTAATATCATTTATCTCAAAAAGTACCGGTTGGGATGAAATGTATTAGAACACGGGCTCAAGAAATGCTAAACAAAGAATTTTTGGACATACGAAAGCAGAGTCCATCACCAGCATGCCCACACTCACGGCAAGGTGGAGGCTATCCTTTCGGGCAGAAGAAAAATGATGCCGGGTGGAAATTTCAATCCTCACAAAGGAAATAACATCACTGGCAATGGTAACTCCGTGGATAAATATCTAAGATTTTTTTCCTATTACTCAAATATCATTAAAAGGCAAACGTTTAAATGAAAATAAAAAATAATATAATATTTATTGTACATATAGGGTTTATGCCATATATGAAACTTACATATAGGGAAATACCATAAAGGCCGAAGTAGACTGTTGTAAAGTTCTCACACTATGTGTAAAGTGGTAACATACCGCTCAAAAGTCAACTGGGGGCACCTGGGGGCTCAGTCGGTTAAGCATCCAACTTCGGCTCAGGTCATGATCTCACAATTTGTGAGTTCGAGCCCCACGTCGGCCTCTCTGCTGACAGCTCAGAGCCTGGAGCCTGGAGCCCGTTACAGATTCGGTGTCTCCCTCCCTCCCTGCCCCTCCCCTGCTTGCGCTCTGTCCCTCCTTCTCTCAAAAATAAATAAACATTAAAATTTTTAAAAGAAAGTACACTGATAAGTGAAAGGTGAATCCTACCACCTTTAAAGCAACCACTAAAATAGCAAAACCACCACTGTGGCTAATAAAACCACGGAGGAAAGAAAAAGAAGTTATATGAACATTCAGGTCATCCAGAAGGAGGTGGATAATGAGAGAAAAAAGAACAAAGAAAAGATGAAAGAAACAGAAAAGCAAATCTCAAAGATGATAGATTTCAATAAAAGCAATAACTAGTGTCTGCTGTCTATGTAGAATGAGCTGTAAGATAATGACACACACTGGTTAAATATAAAGGAATGGAAAAAATGTACTATGCTAGGGGCGCCTGGGTGGCTCAGTTGGTTGAGCACCCAACTTCGGCTCAGGTCATCATTTCGCGGTTCATGGGCTCGAGCCCCACGTCGGGCTCTGTGTGACAGCTAGCCTGGAGCCTTTTTTTTTTTTTTTTTAATTTATTTCTGAGAGTCAGAGTGAGAGAGCATGAGCAGGGGAGGGTCAGAGAGAGAGGAAGACACAGGAACCAAAGCAGGCTCCAGGCTCTGAGCTGTTATCACAGAGCCCGACACGGGGCTCAAACCCATGAACTGTGAGATCATGACCTGAGCCGAAGCCAGACGCTTAACTGACTGAGCCACCCAGGCACCCCTGGAGCCTGTCTTTGGATTAAGTGTCTCCCTCTCTCTCTCTGACCCTCCCCTGCTCATGCTGTCTCTCTCAAAAAATACCTAAGACATTTTTTTTAAATGTACTATGCTAACTCTAGCTAAAAGAAAGCTTAAATGACTAAGTTATTATAAAAAAAAAAAAAAAGAAGTAGATTGCAGAGTAAAGAATATTTCCATGTATTAAGAAGGCCACCTCAAGGGGCGCCTGGGTGGCTCAGTCGGTTAAGCCTCTGACTTCAGCTCAGGTCAGATCTCACATTCGTGGGTTCGAGCCCCGCGTCAGGCTCTGTGCTGACAGCTAGCTCAGAGCCTGGAACCTGCTTCCGGTTCTGTGTCTCCTTCTCTCTCTGCCCCTCCCCCTCTCATGCTCTGTCTCTCTCTGTATCAAAAATAAATAAAACATTGGAAAAAAAAAAAAAGGCCACCTCAAAATGAGAAAGAGGTCATTTCACCAATAGGACATAGCAATCCAAAACAGTTCTACACCTGATAATAGAGTTTCTAAATACATGAAGCAATGATTGATGGAAATGCAAGAAGAAATAAAAATCTAGAGTTGTATTCAAAGACATCAATACCCTCCCTTAATAACTGATAGAACAGAGCACCTGAGTGGCTCAGTCGGTCAAGCGTTTTGTTTATAATGTTTTTGCTCGTAATGTTTTTTTAATAAACATTTTAAAATTTTTAAATAATTGATACAACAGAAAACCAGTAAGGCTACAGAAAATTTGAACACTATCAACCACCCTGACCTATCTGATGTTGATCCAACAACACAGCACACACTGAACATTTGCTAGATTAATCACATGCCACGCTACAAAATAAGTATCAATAGATGTGAAAGAGTCCATTCATATAAAATATTTTTGCCCCTAATGGAATTAAATTAGAAATCAATAACAGAAAGATTGTTGGAAAATCCACAAATATTATAATATTTACACCCTACAATACACACCAAATATAACCCAAAGGACAAAAAAAAAAATCAAGTGGAAACTTAGAAAGTATTTTGAACTAAATGGAAATGACACAAAACATAACACAACAAAAAATACTTGTGAGGTGTTGCTGGAGGAAACTGTATAGCAGCAAATGCCCATGTTTAAAAAGAAGAAAAGTCCCAAATAATAGTCACAACGTGGATGGATCTCAAGATAATTATGCTAAGTGAGCGAGGACAGACCAAAAAAGGTTACACACTGTATGAGTCGACTTTTATCAAATCCTGGAGAATTCAAACCACTCAGTAGTGACAGACGTTAGATCCGTGGTGGCTGGGCACCTGCCCAGGGTGTGAGGAGGGTCAGGAGGGATTGGTCACCAACATGGGGAAACTTCTGAGAGTGATGGTGAAGTTCATTATCTCAATTATCTGATGAATTCATAGGTTTAGATACACCAAGTTTTATCAAACTCTATACTTTATGTATGTGCAAGTTTATTATACATGAATTAAACTTTAATAAACTGTTTTTTATGTATTTATTTATTCTTGAGAGAGAGAGAGACAACTTGAGCAGGGGAGGGGCAGGGAGACAGGCAGACAGAATCTGAAGCAGGCTTCAAGCTCTGAGCTGTCAGCACAGAGCCCACCGCGGGGCTTGAACTCACGAGCTGTGAGATCATGACCTGAGCGCACATCAGACGCTTAGCGGACTGAGCCACCCAGGCGCCCCTAAACTGCCTTTTAAAAAAAAACCATGCAAATTTGCTTATTAACCTATCTTAACTGGCAGTGGGATAGTGCGGCTGTGTGAGGGTGGGGCTCGAGCGGCAAAGGGACAGAAAGGGCCTAATACAAAAAGGTACCCATGAAATGTCCCCATGCGTGAATGCATGTGCAGTTTAAATGAGTATCTGTTAATGAAGAAAAACCTTTTAATCCATTTTGTTCTGAAAGTGTCCAACCTTGCCTCTGAATGCCATCCCCCCCAATGACCCACAGTATAATAATGAAAGTAGCAAAACTCCAGGGCCTTTCAGGAAGCTGGCAGCGTGCTCAGGCTGGGCACAGACGTGTCCTTGTCTTCTCTTTATAACAACCTGATGAGACGGGTACCAGCTTCATCCCCCTTCTTCAGAGGAGGCAGCTGCTAACCGGCCCAGACTTTTCCAAGCCCTGACTTCCGACCTCCCTCTGCTGTCTGATCCCTGCTCCAAGAGAATCATTTACATTCAGACACCAGCCCCCGAAGGAGACGCACTCTATGCCAGAATATAATGGGACCATCCCCCCCAAAGAAGCAAAACTCCATTCCTAGAGAAAAGAGTTTAAAAGTCAATAAAAAGGCACTTTATCTGGTTGAACTGTATCAAGTGGACAGTCAAATGGTCCAATGTTTACTCATTTCTTACATTGGCTACACACCCACGTTACATCACACAGGCAAAATTATAAAGTCCATTTTAAATATTTCTCCCCTATTGCTGCCTAATCACTATCCTCAAACTCTTCTCAGATTGGTGCTACATTGTGAACGATGTGACATCTTGCTATAAAAAGCATCATCCAGAACCAATTTTGGAATCGCCTGGGATCTTGCCCAAAGTGCAGATTCTCAGGCCCCAGCCCAGACCTACTGGATCACAAAATTCATTTTTATAAATCTCCAGATGCTTTCTGTGCACATTAGAGTTTGCGGAGCACTGCCCTCACACAGCGGTCCCCAGTAGATCTCCGTTTTTATCTGGTGACTGATGGGCTCCCTCGAGGTGGGACCTCGAGTCACAAAGCAGCCAATCCACAAAGTTAGTGAAATCACTTTTTTCCTTCATCCTGCATGGAAAGATTCACGACCCCCCACAGAGTCACTACTCTTCCTTTTTTTGTTTTTCTTTTAGTAGTCTTCACACCCAGCACAGAGCCCAACTCAGGGCTTAAACTCATGACCTCATGAGTTCAAGACCTGAGCTGAGATCAAGAGTCAGATGCTTAACCAACTGAGCCACATAGGCACTCCTGCTCTGCCTTCCAAATTTAAAAAAAAATCATTTTAATGTTTATTTTTGAGAGAGAAAGAGACAGAGACAGAGCATGAGCAGCGGAGGGGCAGAAAGAGAGGGAGACACGGAATCTGAAGCAGGTTCCAGGCTCCGGGCTGTCAGCACACAACCAGACGCAGGGCTCGAACCCACAAACTATGAGATCCTGATTGAGCCAAAGCGGACGCTTAACTACCTGAGCCACCCAGGTGCCCTTAAAGTGAACTTTAAATGGCTCATTTAGAGCATCCATTAATTACAACTGAGAGCTCATCCCAAGAACTATAATTAATGTGGCTCACTGTCTCCTTCTGTGGTGATTATGTCAAGTGCCCTCTACACATGTCCCCACTAGCATGGCTGCAAACGTTTCGGAAAGCAGTGAGTCTCAGCACCAGCAGCACCTGGGGACACTGAAAAATTGCCACCACCCCCCCCCCCCCGATCCCATCCCAAAATGATCAGGCAGCCTCTCCAAGCATGGGGCTTGGACGGGCCCAATAACAGAAATGGAACAATCCTGGTTTGGCTGCTCAGCAGAATCACGTGGGGAACACCCCAGCGTCCAGGCCACCAGACCCCCGGGGAGCAGAGTCCGAGCGTCCAGTGCTCACAAACAGAACAAAACTCCCCAGAGGATTCTGACCTGCAGCTAAGGTGAAAAACCTGCTATTTGTTCTTCAACATAAAATAGAGGAATGAGCTCTCTGGAGTATGAGACACTGAAAAGAAGGCGGCTCCTTGAGGTAAAGGAAACCACCATAAACACTGTCTGATCTTCGGACGTAAATGATACACAGTTGTACGGGCCCAGAAAAATCTCTAGGATCAATCAAACAAACAAAATCTTACCAATTCTCCTTGGAGAATCAGCGAAGTCTAGGTGACTTTTGCTTCTTACTTTCTACCCTCCATTTCTGTTGACAGTTTTAACCACCAGCATGTACCCTCAGGCTTTCAGTGTAAAAAGAAAGGAAATGAAAGGTCACCTTGAGCCAACCGGATTTTCCCAGCGTCCTTCCACCTGTCCCTGTCACAGACAGCTCAGTCTTCCTCGCTGGCTCCTGAGCCTTGGTTCTTCGCCAAAAGAAAATCCACATGATCCAACAATTCTTCCACCTCCTCTTGCTCCTGCCTTGACATTTCTCACCACTTGGAATTAACTTCATGACTCATCCCTTAATTGCCACTCCATATATTGGTAACTGTCCCCTCTCTAGGTGGGACCCCCAATGTGGCCTCCAAGTCTGGGATATTATACAGTCTCATAGAGGCACATAAACGTTGATCTACTGAAACCTGGACCACCATGTGCCAACAACGGACATTCCCAGGCACCATGTTTTCCCTGTTTTTAATAGAGACACCCTATGCATTCAGTTTGACCTAGCTTTCTGATTGGGTCATTGGCAGTCTTTTACGTGGAGGACGATGCCCGTGGAGGTGCCTCCAAAGACCGTAATCTTCAAAAAGCACCTAGTTGGTGCACTCTGTGCATTTGCTCATTCATTCATTCTACACCTTCATGGAACGCATTTTCTGGAGTCGGCATCTTCTCAGCGCTCAGGCCACAAAGCTAAGAGATAGATTCTGCAGCCTTAAAGAGTTTACCATGTTAGTAGAGTTTTTTTAATTTTTTTATGTTTTTTATTTATTTTTGAGAGACAGAGAGAGACATCACGAGCAGGTGAGGGTCAGAGAGAGAGAGGGAGATACAGAATTTGAAACAGGCTCCAGGCTCCGAGCTAGCTGTCAGCACAGAGCCTGACGCGGGGCTCGAACCCACGAACCGCGAGATCATTACCTGAGCCGAAGCCAGATGCTTAACCAACTTAGCCACCCAAGTGCCCCGAGTTTACCATGTTAAACCCTAAAATACCAACCACTGTTTTCACTCGCCCACTTCCATTCTGGTAACCCTAGGAATGAAATTCGATAAACCTGTTTCTTAAGATTCCGTTAAACACCCCTACCTAGCAAAGGCAAAGTCAACAGGTGAAAGTCATCTAGTCACTGATCCTCGGTTTCTTACCATTTAATTAGCTACCACCAAATGCTGTGAGATTGTGATTAGTTACTCTGGCCTATGTAAACCCTGAGCTTCTGCTCCGCGGGGCTCTTCCGAGGAATTACAACTACTCGGGAGGGGCCGTTTGGCCGAACTAAAATAAACACCCGGTAACCAACTCCATTTGTGTCTGTGGATTCTATTCTCGGTGACTCGCATTTGGAAAAAAAAAAGGTCTAACAACCACCTCGTAAGGAATTCAGACAACCAAACCAACAACTTAACTGAAGGCGGGTTCATAATGAGAGAAAAAGATATAAGCTAAGCTCCATCAATTATGGACTGTGTGACCTTGGGAAATCTTAACCACTCTGTGCCTCGGTTTCCCTGTCAACAACATAGACTTATTAAAGGCACCTGCCATTACAGTTGTAATGTGTGCTAAGAGATTCTTATCTGTAAAGTGCTTTGAATGGTGTTTGGAATATACCAATGTTGGCTCAAGAAACCAGATACATGTTTTTAAAATTTGCGATTAATAGCAAAGAGAAGGCAGAAATAAATCCACACACATATTAGTCTGTTCATTTTTGACAGCAGTGCAAAGGTAATTCAATGAGGGAAAGAATTCCTTTTCAATAAGTGTTGTCGGGACAGATGGCTATTAGGTACCAAAAGAAGAGGACCTTGACTTACATTTCACTCTACAGACAAAACTCAGAGGGCACTGTAGATCTAAAGATAAAAACCTAAAATCATGAAACTTCTGGAGGAGAACTTCGCAGAAAAGTCTTTATGACCTTGTAGTATGCAATAATTTCCTCCAGAAGATATAGAGTACAAATGATAAAAAGAAAACACTGGGGGTTGAAAAACAACATTGAAAATCTGGACTTCATCAAAAGTAAAAAAAAAAAAAGTAAAAATAAAAAACTCGTGCGTTAGAAAAACTACTAAGAGAAGGATGGAATGATGTGCACTGGTCACAGCTAGGAGTAAGTACGGATACACGGGGGCTGGGGAGCGAGGGAAGGCAGACGCAGGCCACTTCAGAGGGACTGGTGTCAGGCCTGACCCGCAAGGTAACTTACAGACGCCGTGGTCTCTGCAGAAGCGAGGAATCCTCCGCACCAAGTGCCAGAATCTTCCAACTTTACGGAGACGCCTCACGGGGCCCAGTCATGTCTACCGTCCAGATTCTCTGGGCTCTACAACGTCTGCCTCTCTCAAGGTTGCGACCTTGAAAATGGCCCCAGGGATGCGATGGAGGGAGGGAGGGGGCTCCGTCCACGGGCAGGGGTGGGGCCAGGAGCCTCCAATGCGCAGGCAGCTTGCAGGTCAGCCCCGGCCCCGTCCCCCGGGAGCTCCGCCCACAGGAAGAGACTTGGAAGGCGAATGGGCGCCAGGAAAAAGGCTCAACCTCAGTCTTCATCGGGGAAATGCGAATTAAAACAATGTTGTGATACCACTGCACGCCCATTAAAAGGGCTTTAAAAAAAAACAACACGAACACAAAGTGTCAAGGATGTGAAGCAGGTGGAACCGTCATGCGTTGCCAGTGGGAAGGTAAAATAGCACAAGCACTTCGGAGACCTGTTTGGAAGTTTCTAATAAACAGACTCTTACTGTAGGACCCAGCAATCTGGCTTCTAGAATTTACTCAGGAAAAATGAAAATGTATGTCCACGTGAAACCCTACATGCAAATGCTGAGAGCGGCTTTCCTCCTAATTCCCAAAAACTTTAAGCAGCTCAAATATCCATCAACTGGGAAATGGATAAAGAAGCCGTAGGCCTGCCCGGCAATGGGATGAACAGCAATAAAAATAAATAAATAATATCACACCACTGATACATTCACCAGTGGATGCATTTCTTTTTTTTTTTTTTTAACATTTATTTATCATTGAGAGACAGAGACAGAGCATGATCATGCGAGGAGCAGAGAGAGGGGGAGACACAGAATGTGAAGACAGGCTCCAGGCTCTGAGCTGTCAGCACAGAGCCCGACGTGGGGCTCGAACTCACAAACCGTGAGATCATGACCTGAGCCAAAGTCGGAGGCTGAACTGACTGAGCCCCCCAGGTGCCCCTGTGGATGAGGGGCTCCTGGGTGGCTCAGTTGGTTAAGTGACCGGCTTCGGCTCAGGTCATGATTTCACGGTTCGTGGGTTCGAGCCCCGCGTTGGGCTCTGTGCTGACAGCTCAGAGCCTGGAGCCTGCTTCCGATTCTGTGTCTCCCTCTCTCTCTGACCCTCCCCTGCTCGCGCTGTCTCTCTCTGTCTCTCAAAAATAAATAAAAGACATTAAAAAAAAACAAAAGCATTATTATACGGGAGACCACATACTACGATATGAGTCCATGTATAAGACATCCTGGAAACACTAGAAGTCCAGGGACAGAAATCACATCCCGAGGTGCCAGTGCTGGTGGCCTGGGGAGGTCAGATGCGTGGCTGATGGCAAAGGGCCTTCAGTGGATTTTCAGAGATGATAGTAATGTTCCTTATGACGATTCTGGTGGTGATTCCATGGCCATATGCATTTGTAACAACTCTTAGAACTGCAAAGGGTACATTTACCTGTCTGCAAATTATATCTCTATAGAGTAGACGGAAAGTGCTTATAAACAGAAGGCGTGCTTCTTGTAAAAAATAAAATACGCAGTAAAAAGTAAAAGGTTCACTGTTAACAGACTGTGTGTGTGCATGGTTTTGCTGTGGTTACACTACTTTATACATTTGTTGAAACAAACAGAACCATGGATTTTTGCTGGATGTAAATAAACCTGACTTTAAAAAATTATAAAATTTTATAATTATAAGAATTATTATTATTCACCAAAATTATAAGAATGCCCCACCAAATCTCCTTTGAGAGAATTATCAACTGGACCAAAGGTTTGCATTTCAATAAAAGATGGGTAACTGTTGGGGCGCCTGAGTGGCTCAGTTGGTTAAGCGTCTGACTTGAACTGAGGTCATGATCTCACGCTTCCTGAGTTTGCGCCCTGCGTGGGGCTCTGTGCTGACAGCTCAGAGCCTGGACCCTGCTTTGGATTCTGTGTCTCCCTCTCTGCTCTTCCTCTGATCTCTCTCTCTCTCTCTGAGGGAAGTAAAAAAAAAAAAAAAAAAGGTAGGTAACTGTTTATGGTTGGAAATCGACCATTGAAATCCCACCCTGTTACCTACAGAGGCACAGAAAATCCATGGGCTTTTTTTTTTTTTAACTTTGAAATGTATCCCAGAGCTTTTTAAGAAACATATTTTGGCCTAGTTGTGTCGTCCTCACGCATCGGCATTCTCTGAGCAGGGCTGAAGGGCCAAGCAGGGAAAGAAAGAAAGAAGTAAAATCAGCCAATGTCTGACTAGGAAAAATGTCAAAAACAAAACTGTCCGAGGTCGTCAGAGGGGCCTCCCGGAAGAGACGGCATTTGAACTGGGTTTTGAATGGTTAGTGGAAGGAAGTTCGTCTTCTGAGGATGTTATTTGGTGGACGTTTTTCGTATGTGATTTGAAAATCAGTCTGCAAAAAATACACTGAGCACCCTGTCTGTGTTAACCATCAGATTAGGGCAGGACTTCTCGCCGGCTACTGGCCGTGGGGCTGTGCTACTCTCTGCTGGGAGGGGCCACCTTCCGCAACGCAGGGCATTTAGCAGCGTCCCTGACCTTGACCCACCAGACCCAGAAGCACCCACCCCCCAGTTGTGACAACCAAGTGTCTCCGGACATTACAGATGTTTCTCGGGCAGTAAAATCAACACCACCACCCTCTGAATCACAGCACTAGGGTCCTAGGGACAAAATGCTGAGCCAGACTCCCCGCCTGAAGAAGCTGACCATCTCATTGCACGGAGAGAAAAGGCAAATAGGACTTATGACGTGCTGATCTGTGTTACAGATTGTGTGTGTGTGTGTGTGTGTGTGTGTGTGTGTGTGTGTACATTTTAAATAAAATAGGTCTGCATGGAATGGTGGTTAGGGATGCAGAATCTAGAGAACTAAAGATAGGCCCCCAGGGTCTAAATTTGAGCTCTGGTGCTTAGAAATTATGTGATCTAGGGGACATTTCACGTAAGCTCTGTACGTTCTGGCTTCCCTGTTTGTAGAATACGAGGCAGAACTGGAACCTACATCAGAGAATTGTCAAAAGCACTCAATAACTCTAGATGGGGGGTACCTGGGTGGCTCAGTTGGTTAAACATCCAACTTCTGTTCAGGTCATGATCTCACAATTCGTGGGTTTGAGCCCTGGGTCAGGCTTGGTGCTGACAGCTCAGAACCTGGAGCCTGCTTTGGATTCTGTGCCTCCCTCTCTCTCTGCCTCTCTCCTGCTCACGCTCTGTCTCTCTTTGTCTCTCAAAAATAAACACACTTTAAAAAAAAATTTTTTAAACACTCCAGATTGGAAAACAAATGGTGTCTGAGACATGGTAACGACTCAACAAATAAACTAATAAATGCTAGTTGTTGTTAATTTCTCCCATTTAAGGCCAAAAGGGTCTTGAAAGTCTATAACAAGATGTGCATGATAAACATGCCTTAAGTATAGTAGATATTTCGTAAATACTTGAGGGAAGTGGGGAAGGAAGACGTTGATAAAACTATTAGCTGGTTGTAAGTTACTCTCACCTCTAAAATAAGTCTCTGAGTATCCACCTACCAGAGTGGCAGCAAGAACTCAATCTTCGGAAAGCACAAGCACATGTCTGATACTAGTAAGGGTACAATGCAGTTTTCAGGTGGGGTCGTCATTAGTAGCCGTGTTATTTTACAATCCATCATCAAGAGCTCTTAACTGGGCAAAGTTCCTCCAGAAAAGATTGATAGATTCTGAACTTTTCTTCAAAGAGCTTCCTCTTTCACAAATATACCAGAAAGATGTCCTTGTGCTTACCAGCCAGGGAGCAAGGTAGCTGTGATGTCACTAATTTAAGCTGAGAGGGAGGAAAAGAGTTGGGACTGATGGCAAGTGTTTTGTCATTGAGCTAAAACACTCGCCCCCTCAGACATCTGTCTGCTTAGGTTCTGGGTTCGCTGAACATCACGGAGATGAAGAATCAAGAAGATGAACAAAATAAAAACACGTGGAACTTCTGAGTCTGTGTGGAGGGCCAGCACCCAGCCCATGCGTACTCGTGACAGGTCCAAAGGTCGGGCATTTCCGCACCTGTGGTGGGGGCTGGCGGCAGGGGAACGGGTGGGAGCAGAAGGTGGAAGACTGAGGGAGGCTGCCATCTTGTGTGTGGTGGCTACTGGCGGTGAGTTGCAGACGTGAAGGCAGCTGGTCTCAGGAATAGTCAGAGAAGAGGGTTGATAGGGTGAAAGAGAAGCACAGACTTCCTTCCTGGAAAACTGCCCCTGGCACCCTCCGCTTCATGGTCAGTAACACTTCCCAGGGTGGACCAGATTGTGTCTTCCCAAAGTTCATACGTCGAAACCCTAACCTCCAGTGGGATGGCATTAGGAAGTGGGACTTTGGGGAGGTGACTGGGGTTAGCTGAGGCCATGAGGATGGGGCCCTCGTGATAAGATTAATGTCCTCATCAGAAGAGACACCAGAGGGCTTGCTCTTTCTCCCCATCCTGTGAAGACACAGCAAGAAGGTGGCCACCCGCAGGCCAGGAAGAGAGCTCTCAGCAGAAACCAACCATGCTGGCACCTTGACCTTGGACGGCCAGCCTCCAGAACTGAGAAAATAAACTTCCGTTGTTAAACTACTCAGTGTTTAGGATTTTATTAAGGTCGCCTGAGTTGATGGAGAAATCTCCTTCTCTAAATCTCAGCTCAAAGAGCTCATTCTTGAGGATTGTATATATTTTTAATCCAACAGACTAGAGAAGGGCCTTCAGCTATAGTCTCTAGTTAACCCTGGTTTTCTCCAAAGTAGTTCTGGATGATGTGTGAGAATGCTTGATGGACATCTATTCCCCCAGCCCCACCTCTACTGACCTGGAACCTCCCCCAAGACAGGACCACATGTATTTGAAATCATCCCTCTATACCTAGCATCCGAATACTAGATTAATATGACATGTACTTGCTTGAGGGACTTGGAGAGACAAAAGACTAAGATAGATTGTCCCACAAAGATGTTCAGCCTTGCTTGTGCTCTCTCAACTGCTGTATTAGATGCTTTCTCCACACCAAACACGGCATTATTCTGGGTCATATCCCTCGGCCTTACTTCACCACAACCTCTCTCTCCCTGCTTTGCACTTCCCATGTCACCAGTGACCTTAGAATACAAACCCTCATTTCTTTCCTCATGTCACTCTTTCTATCCGACTCATGTGATCGTCTTCCTGATCATGACCTGGAACTTGGCTCTGCATGGGGAGCTGTCCTTCAACCCAAGCTTTCTAAATGTTTATGTGCCTAGTAACAGCTTCAAAATACATGCAGCAAAATGACAGAGCTGAAAGGAGAAATAGACAAACCCGTAACTGTAGTCAGTGACTTCAAAAACCCCGTCTCTCAAAAATTGATAGAAGAAGTAGACAGAAGATCAATATGGATATGCAGGACTTGAGCTAATTGTCAACCAGCTTGCCCTCATTGACATTATTGACATTCCACGCAAGAACATAAGAATACACATCCTTTTCAAGGGCATGAGTAGTATTTCCAGAGCATATGGAAGTTCTTGAGGAAGGTCAAGGGGAAAAGGAAAACTCAAGGGGTTCAGGCTTGGGCCACTACCTGCCTTTGTTCTCACAGTCCAAATAAGCTCATTTTGAATCCCGCTGTGGTTAATCAAGCAGTAATTAATAAAGCAGTGATCACCTTTAGTAAAATAAATAGCAGATAATGAAGGAGATTTAAAAGGGAGCTAAAGATGAGAACAATGAGGAACTAAGCCCACAAGCTCATTATCTATTCCAAAAAGAGACAGAAAACCCTCCTGATTACAATTACAAATAACAGTTTTCACTGAATTAAGGCGTTCCCCTAGAAGCCATTGTGCTCCTAAATATCCAATTAAACAAATAATACCGTGACGCATCTTAAACCCCTTTCACGGCTTTTGATGCTAAAGAAAACTCCTTGTAAACATCAGAAAGAGGATGGTACGTGTGTGCCTATAATTCACGGCTCCTCTTATTATTAATAGCTGTTTTTTATTTTATAGATGGGCTCAGCCAAATGCACACATGCAAATTGTGTGTGTGTGTGTGTGTGTGTGTGTGTGTGTGTGTCTGAATGTGAATGAATTCTGTTCCTTGAAGAAAACCATTTGGGGAAAATAAAACTTGGAAATAATAAATTGAATATCAGAAATAGAAATAGATGTTTATGTGCAGATTGTTTTTCATATATTTTTTCCTCTCTCTTTTTCAATTTCCTCTCTCATCAGCTCACCTTTTGCCCTCCAAAATTGCAATCAATTACTGCTTTTTGTCTTAAATCAATACGGCTCACAAAAAGGGAAAATTGGTTTCTCTTATGGACTGTGAATCAATCACATTAAGCTAGGTAACACAAGGTGCTAACGTTCTGTTTAAATGTGCTGCTTAAAAGATTCTGTTTCAGCTAAATCTCGAATAACTAGAAAATATAATAAAATATGATTGCATTTTGTGAGTTTGGGCCAATGATTTCTTGATGAACAACAATAAACATTAGATGTGTTCTGCCTCATGATCTTCTCTCCTCCTTAGGGAATATCCTTCCTAACATCAGACAGTCTTTAAAAAGTAGAAGTTTAAATGATTTTTTTCGAAAGCATGGCAATCATTGTTGCCTCCTTGGCCTTTCTGTCCATTTCTGGGGTTGTTTCTGAATGAGCTCTGTGACCACTGATGGTATGGAAACTAAAAATGTTCAGCGATGGCTCCTTTCCCCCTTCTCTTTGCTTCCCTACGTGCCTCAGCCTATCTCTGCTTCTAAGCATGGCCTGCCACCTTCTTTTTGCTCTAATTCACCTTTTAACTAGAAATGACTTTTCATTTCCTAAGCTCTTTTTGACATTTTAAGCTCTGTTAAGGGTTTTCCCTAAACTTTAATGCATTTCATTAGAAGGATAAAATAAAGCAATCTTACCATCTTAAATTTATGAATAATTAGTGACTTAGAAACAAGCCTTGAAGCTGGTGAAAATTTCACTGTAAGGTAGTGAAATGATAAAAATACACAGAAGCATATACTTTGATGCACTTTAAAGAAACCATCATAGACTAATAATATGCTATCTCAAAGGAATGGATCAGACTGACAGGAAAATTACTTTTCAGGAAACAAAGTAGTTATGACATTTATAGCAACCTTTATAAAGGTTTGTATCATAAGAAAAGGAAGACATTTAACTTCATTATTTCCATGTGCCTTATAAGTAACTACAGTCAAAAGGAAAGCTCATGCGCACATGCATGCACACACACACACAGACACACACACACACACACACACACCCCTTTAGGAAGAAGAAAAACACTTTTCTTTTATTCCTAAGCATAAAGAATGGGTAACTTTCTGGCTGCTGGTACTCAATCCTTTCCTAGAAAAGGCAAACTCTGAATAGAATCAAAACCACGTTTACATGCCAAAGTGAAAAATGGTAGACTTGTCATGAGCCAGCCATTCATGTGGCATTTTTCATCTCTATAACCCCACTTTCTATAAAACTCAACACAACAGTGTTTTCTTACGTTGTACAGCCTTTGTTAATTCATTCAGTTATCTCCAAGTTGCTTTCTTTCAATTTTTCTTCAAGATGATTTATTTGTACAAAGCCATAAAGTAGATCCTGTGAAACCGAAAGTCATTTCCTCAGTAGGTGAATTCATCATTCTGTGGGTGGGCTTTTTTTCCCCCCTCTATTTTTCTATTCCCAAAGTATAAATAGAAGTCACCAAATATTAAAGAATCTTTTCAAATGAAATCAATAATTAAGCCAGTTTTGGTTTGTTTGTTTTTTTTACTCAAACTGGGTCAATCTTGTCGGCTAGACCAAAAAACGAATATCAATCCAGTTTTGAAAAATAATGGCTCATACAGTAAATGAGAAATTATAGAATTTCTAGAAAATCCTAACACTGGAATTTTGTAGAAATACTTACCTTATACGCTAGTCTCTTTGGTTGCCTCCAAGGTCAAGTTGTCCTATGACATAGTCCTCTTAGAGAGATGTATGGACAGCATTCTCTGAGGGACCCTCAATGAGCCAATCTCCTGGCTTTCTAGTATTTCTTCCCATGGGTAATTCCTTCTTGAGTGAAAGCTGAACTTACTGACCTGCTTCTAATGAACAAAATGACAGAAGTGATGGGTCTATATTGGAGTCTCTCTCCCTCCCTCTTACTTGGTTCTGGGGGAAGCCAGGTGCCATGTTGTAAGACAGATCAGCGGAGGGTCCATGTGCATAAGCATGGGTGTGTATCTTCTGGGGCCTGACAATGGCCACCTAGTGGAGCTCGGAAGCACACCCTCCCCAAACTGAGCCCTGTGGTGATTATATCCCTGGCAGATGACTTAGTTACAGTCTTGTGAGACCCTGAGCCAGAGGCACCCAGTTGAGCTGCTCTTAGATTCCTGACCTGTAGAAACTGTGAGATAAATAAATGTTTCTTGTTTCCAGGGGCTAAGTTTGGGGATGATTTGTTACTCAGCTATAGATAACTAGTACAAGATGTAACTGAAGCCCTTATGTGATATCCAAGATATGTCAACCTTATAAAGGATACACCTGTGAATTGTGCTAGAGGATGCCACAGTGTGGTTATTCATTGAACTGGTTTCCAAGTTGATGTAATTTTGTTAGGTATTCGCTTTTTTCCTATGCCAAGAATTCATCTCATTTTTCTCTCATTTCAAAGGAGATATAAACATTGGGAGGAGAGAAAGCTGTAAGACACTTTAAAAGGTTAAACAATAAAACTAAGAGATAAATATAAAGTCTATGTGTCTGTTGTAGGCACATTCCCAGAAAAAGTAGTCAAGTCTTACCTTACAGGCATATAAAAAAGGACTTGCTAAAATAACTTTTTGTTGGGAAACCTGGGTGGTTCCGTTGGCTAAGCATCCCCAGCTCTTGATTTCGGCTCAGGTCATGATCTCACAGTGCTTGGGCTCGAGCCCCACATCCGGCTCTGTGCTAACAGCATGAAGCTGGCTTGGGGTTCCCTGTCTCCACGTCTCTCTCTGTCCTTTCCATGCGCTCACTGTCTCACTCTCTCTTTCTCAAAATAAATAAACAAAATTTAAAAATAAAATAAAATAAAGCCATTTTTTATACATGAAGAGTCTATAAGAAAGCTGACTGATAAGAATAATGATCAAAAGAGAATACGCAGGACAAAAGCAAGGATCAAAATGATGCAAGGCTTATTTATTCCCTCTTTTTGCTAAAATGCATTGGTTGTCAAATATGTGGATATTTCAAGGCTTCATCACTTTCTAGTAAGGACTCGCCACACGCCTCCCTGACATCAATTCCCACTTCTTTGTATCCACCTCCCTCTTCTCAGTACTGAGCGAGGCTCCACCTATATTGAGAACAGAGCACCCAGGCCAGCCAATGAAATCACCATACATCCCTGCTATTGGTCAATGGTAAGCATGTGACCTGAGCTGGTCCAATCAGAAGGAACCCCTGTTTCCTTCCCGTGCTATCGAGAAGACTTGCTTTCTCGCAGGGGGCTTCAACGCAGAGCCGTAGGAAGGTGGAGCCCCCAAAGCCATCTGTCACTGACGCCGTTGCCAGTGTTCTTAGGATAAAGCCAGCACAGAGGAAGCATCAGGAATAAATCCTAATGACAGTGTGTGAGCCCTGAATCCAGCCCCCCTGGAGCCATTCCTGCTTCTGAATGTTCAGTTCTTATGCCCCAATAAATTTCCTTTTTAGCTTGCGACAGTTAGAGGCAGAATTTCTGGCTGATTAGTTTGGATTTTTTTTTTAAGATAACATTTGATAGAAAGTTTCTTGATGCCTTCAGGTCCACGCATTTGAAAAATATTAGCCTTTTTCAAACTTGATGGATATCCTCAAGGGTTCGAGTGCTTTAGGTCAGCTTTCATCAAAACCTCACAAAATCTTTCTTATATAAAGGCTCTGCTGCTCCCAGCCAATGCAACAATGAGATATAATCATCGTTATAATAATTTTTACAATAGTCATTTTTGTAATAGTCGTTACCATCACCATCACCATCATCAACCACATAGCCAGCACGTCACATGCAGTAGGTACTATGCTAAGCACTTTACATATATTATTCCATTATTTATTTTCCTAGACACAGGAGACTATTTAAAATACAGACTCTAGAACCCAAACACTCCAGATTAAATTTTTTTTCTGCCAATTCCTACCAGTGTGACCTTGTTTAAAATCTCTTTGCCTCCAGTTTCCTTGTCCATAACAGAGTGATGTTACTGTTTCATTAGAAAATTTTGAGATTAAAATAATATCTGGGGGTGCCCGGGGAGCTCAGTTGGTTAAGCATCTGACTCTTAATTTCAGCTCAGGTCATGACCTCCCAGTTCAGTGAGTTCAAGCCCCAGGTGGGGCTCTGCACTGAGAGCACAGGGCCTGCTTGAGATTCTCTCTCTCTCTCTCTCTCTCTTGCTGTCAAAATAAATAAGTAAACTTAAACACAATAAGAAAATAAAATAAAAGAATATCTACAGGTGCTTAGCCTGGCACTTGGTCCACATAAAACCCTACTTCTGCTCACTTATCCTGTTTCTTACAATAGTCCGATAATGTAAGCATTATTACATTCTTCATCCTTTTTTCCAACAAAGAATTTGGTCTTCATTGGTCTTTACAGAAGTCTTTTTGTACTTTACCCAAGATGGCCACTTAAAAATTTAATTCCATTATTGAAGCAAAATTCTGTGAGGATAAGGACTCTGCCATTCTTATCTTTGTACCCTGGACATTACCTAGCCCAGTGTCCGGCTAGTAATTATTAATAGAATGTAGACAAAGTAATTGAAAATATGTATATAAAGAGTATAAGGGCAGCCAACTTGACAAAGAATAGTGACCTAAGAGTCAACAGTCCTGGGATATTGTATTAGTTATCTATTGCCGTGCAACAAATTTCCCTCAAAACTTAGCAGCTGAAAATACCATACAGAGATCACCTCCCGTTTCTACGGGTTAGGCATTCATCACTTAGCTCGGTGTCTCTGGCTTAGGGTCTCTCATCAGGCTGCAACCAAAGTGTCGGCTGGTGATGCAGCTTCATCTGCAGGATCCAATTCTAGGCCCCCTCAGGTTAGCTGGATTTGGTTACTCCAGGGCTATGGACTGAGGACCTCAGTTCCTGACTCACTGTTGATGGTGGCGTCCCTGAGTTCTTTGTCACAAGGACCTCTCCTGCTACCTTTATCAGAACAAGCATGTAAGGAGAGCCAGAAAGAGAAAGAGAGAGGAAAAAAAAAAAAAAAAAACAGTGAGAAAGAGAGCAAGCAAGATGGCAGCCACTTTTGTAACCTACACAGAAGTGGCATCCCGTCACCTCTGTCATAGTCTGCTCGTTAGAAGCATGTCACTGGGTCCAGCCCATGTTCAAAGGAAGAGGATTACACAAGGGCATGGATAGCAGGA
The DNA here is from genome assembly GCA_004023785.1 of Mungos mungo. Taxonomy (NCBI): domain Eukaryota; kingdom Metazoa; phylum Chordata; class Mammalia; order Carnivora; family Herpestidae; genus Mungos; species Mungos mungo. Next base: position 94,662 of record PISW01002156.1, read on the forward strand.
GGCAGAGGTTGCCCGCCATAGACATGGAGCTGAAGTTGATTTTGTTTTGCTCTTTAACCCCGACCAAGTCAGATATTCTGTGCCTCAATCCCTTTATCCCTAAAACATGTACTATAATCCCCCAAGATCCTTTTCAACTCTCAACTGTAATCCTAGGGAGGTCCTGAAAAAGAACAAACATGCACTTTAAAATTATGCTTAATTTTGGGGCATCTGGGTGGCTCAGTTGGTTAAGTGTCCGACTTCAGCTCTGGTCATGATTTCAGTTTGTGAGTTGGAGCCCCATGTCAGGCTCTGTGTTGACAGCTTGGAGCCTGGAGCCTGCTTTGGATTCTGCATCTCCCCCTGTCTCCCCATTCCACCCCTGCTCACACTCTGTCTCTCTGTCTCAAAAATAAATAAAGAGTAAAATTTTTTTTCAAAAAATAATCTCACTTAATTTCAAAATGGCTCCCGAAGCTCACGAGCGAGAATGAAAAGGGCTTGAACCTTTCCCCCTTCTGTTAGCATCTCATCTGGTAAATTTCCGTGTCGAGGACTATCGTAAGGAAAACACTAGAATGTACCATTGGCTCCTCTTCCTATGCCAAGAAGAGACTTGAGAAAAAAAACAGGGGGACGTCTGTCGTTATATGCCCGTCTGCAGCGTTTGAGAAAGACGAATTATGAGTTTCCAAAATTTAATCGAAATGGAGAGTTTTATTAGTTTACCCTGAAGTGTCAATAAAAAATGGTGCATGGCAGATGGTTTTCCTGTGATCCCAACAGCAAGTCCGTCTTGAGGTTAATAACCCTTTTGCTTTACTGACTTGTGGGCAAACTCTCTCTGGTGTTTAAGTTTGCTTAGATGTTTTCTTGACCGTTATTAAAAAAAAACGGCCCATTACTATTTTTTCATCTACTGAAGAAACTTTACACCGCTTTCCTTTTGAGCAATGTCCTGAAATCTCTTTTAATTATCATAGCAACTGAGTAAGACGTCAGCTAAAACCACATTTAAGCCATTTGTTGACGTTATAAAAACTACCCCTGACATGTATTTATTAACTTTTCCTTTGGGTTGCAGATTGGGAACACCCGGGTGGATGCAGTCCTTGGGCTAAAACTCCAAAGGAAAGATGAGATTTTCCTTTTGACTCTGAATTAAAAGGCGTTTGTCAGCCCTGACAGGTACCTGTCGGTGTTCACCTTCCCACGTGAACCGGCTGTGAGTTGGTGGCCTCTGAACGAGGGGGCGCAGATGTTCGGTGTTTGTCTCGTATCATTCTGTTCTTCTCAATGTCCTTGGATTGGAATGCTCTGGCATGTGCAACTTGGAAGCTTTCACCCCAGAAGAAATTCAGATTTCTGGCTTTCTTCGAACAATCAGAAGCCCCCGTTCCAACACGGCAACAGCGGGGTGAAGACAGAGGGTTGTTTCTTCCTTTGGAGAGTGCCTGCCCTGGCCTGTCTTCACCATCGCCCCACTCCCAAGCCTTCTAAGAAACTGTAATACTGGCTTAAAATGAAAAACAACTTAGGGGCGCCTGGGTGGCTCCGTCAGTTAAGCATCCAACTCTTGGTTTGGGCTCAAGTCATCATCTCACGGTCCATGGGATCAATCCTCACGTTGAGCTTTGAACTGACAGCCCAGAGGGAGCCTGCTTGAGATTCTCTTTCGCCCTTTCTCTCTGCCCCTCCACAACTCGTGTCTGCTTTCTCTGTCTGTCTCTCTCTCTCCCTCTTTCTCCTTCTCTCTCAAAAAAAAAAACAGAAAAGAAAAGAAAAGAAAACTAAAAATTTCTGTTCCATGAAAGCCACAGTGACTTTTAGGGACAACGAGGACAGGTATAAACTGTGGAGAATTCTGCCATCTCCGAACAAGAACAGCCTCTACCCACCCAGCCTGCTTTGTTCACTTCTGGGAGCTCCATGGTCCCGGGAGGCGGACGTCTGGGGTAGATCCAGGCATAACATTTCTGGCCTGAACATTATCTTAGTTTGGGGTAAGATGATCTCATCCATCATGATGAAGGCCAAGGGCATGAGAAAACTGCGTTGGGCATTAACCCATTTCCTTTGCATCGACAATGGCTTTCCTGTTGGTTTTCCTTTCACCTGTTCTCACATTACTTGGTCCTTGGGGCAATTACACCTGACACTTTTGACAGAACGGGAAGGTACGTTATTGTCTTTGTGCTGTCTTGGTTTTGTGTTAATAGCAGCCATCATGCTGAAATTAACCCATATATTACACTCACCCATTGTCCTGCGTGGCACACAGCTGTCGCTAAGTGCGCAGAATGAAGATGTGTAAGCATCTGTTGTGTCCTATGTAAAATTTAGAACCTGCTCCTGCATTACTTCTGTTCCCCCATCGCGATGTGTTTGTTGGCTTTTAAAGATCTCCATGAAAGGTTACAAACACCAGTTCCCCGCTAAAAGCTATTCAAATCCCATGAACAAACACCATCTAAGTTGCTTGAGGGATTTTTTTTTTTCCTTCCAGTGCCTTGTCAAAGGCCTTCTAGAATGGTTCAGACTCAAGGCAAATAGGTCATTTAAACCTTTAAGGGAAACCTGTATTCTATGAGATACTTGATGCTAACAGTCTCCACATATTCTATTTAGACTGGCTCCAGCAGCCCTACTATTTAACTGGAGACTAAAATTGTGTATTTTGAAAGCCCAAAACCATGATTCATTATTTATATCAAGACCTATTCAAATTCTAGCATTTCGGAGCATTTCATCAATGTTGTCTTCCCACCCTGTTCCAAATCAGGAAAATGACACAAAACACTATTTCCATGAATTGCGGGCTCTTTTTCTGGATTGTTTTCTGCTTTTTCATTAAATCAAAAAGTCTTCACTATCATTTGAACTCAAATGTCATTTCATGCTGATAGCTGAACCTTTCACAGTAACTATGGTAATTTTAAAAAGAATATGAGAAGTTAAATCTCTTCCCCTCAAAAAAAAAAAAAAGCATTTTGTCTTTTAAATTCATCAAAGAAGAACTGGCTTTAGTTGCGTTTTTCAACCATGGCCCTCCCTCCCCCACGCCAGCCCTTGACCCCCTCAGAGAAATCCACCACCTCCACCACGGGCACCTGCCAAATCCCGCCTGTCCATCAGGCCCAGTGGGCATAGTGCCTACATCCCACAGCACCTTAGGAGCCCATGAAAATGTTTTCATTTCTTTTAAAATTAGAAAAAATAATGACTATAATCCAGCCTGGGTTACACTTGTCTTTATGCCAAGGGAGTCATAAAATATACTTTGTAATATTTGCCTTATGGGGGAAGAGGCTCAGGAAGGCAAGAGTGCTCAGTGCCCAGGAAAATCATCCAGGCTAACTATGGAAGTCACTTAGAATCAATCCACACGATGGAATTCACGGTGAAACTGCCCCCATGCAAAGTTACTTAGTTACACGACCTTGAACGATGTCTTTGAGCCTCCATTTGCCGTAGGACAAATCCTAACAGACGATATGTACTGAGCTCTTACCACATCCCAGGGCCGGAGGGGACTGCTGAGTGAGGGTTATGTTGTGCAGTCTTTTGGCATGGCAGCCGGGGCCTTGGTTCTTGGGCAACGCTCTCTGGACCCAGTGAGGGCATGAGGAGCAAGAGAGGACCCAGCTCTGCACTTGCCTTGGACAAGGAACTTCCCCTCCCAGAGCCTTAGTTTCCTCATCTGACAAATGGGCGTCCTGAAAGAGTCGGTCACAGGGTTTGAGGAGGGTGTGCTGGTCAAGGCACATCAAGCACTTCACGCGGTGTCCACGCTGGAGCGCATGCCCCGTAAACGGGAGTTACCACTATCCTTCCCCACAAGGCTCCTCTCTTACACTCCGCTATTTCTAAACGTCACGTACGTGGAATCATACAGAATATTCTCTTTCATGTCTAGCTTCTTTCACGTAACATCAGGTCTCTGTGATTCATCGATTTCTTTTTTTTTTTTTTTTGTATGTCATAGTAATTTATGCTTTTCTATTACTGTATAGTATTCTCTTGCATCCCTTCTCTTGTTGACAGAAATTGGGTTGTTTTCTGTTTTGGGCGATGAAGAATGAATAGTATTCTTGAATCTGTCTTTTGATAGACACAAACCTCCTGTCCGTTGGATACCTACCTAGGGGTGGCATTGCTGGAGCATAATAAATATTGAGTCCTGAGGGTCAGTAGGGGCTGGGAATGGAGGCGGGAGCAGTAGGTCAGTATGGTCCCTGACTTCAGCCAATGAGGAAGACATAGCAATAATTGGCCCAGCTAAATGTAAATGTAACAGCTGCACATGCCATGAAGGACTAGCACACGGTTCCTCGAAAGAAGAGGGGTGAGGGGGCTGCGTGGTGCCTGGAAAGGGCACAGGTCTTCTAATCAAAGGAGCGTGACAAACCTGGGGGCTGGAACAAAGGCAGTGGGTCGGTGCAGAGAAGAAAGAGGAAACAGAGAAGCTGGTCAGGTTCAAACCAGACCGTAAGATCTGTTTTCCACCAAGGCAGGGGGTGGGAGGGACATTAATATTTTGAAAGGGAAGAAGAGTGCTGGGTAGAGAGTGACCTCATCAGATTTGTAGTCTGAAAACATTTGTCTGGCTACTGGGTGGGAGACGGATTGCAGGAAGTCTGCACAGCAAGGGTGGAGATGAGGAACTCATGAAGAGCCGTGACCCGTAGTCCTAATGAGCAGTCAGGTCGGGCCAAGGTGGGAAAGATGGAGACGGAGACATGTGGACCGCATCAAGAGTCATCTTACATACAAGCTTCCCCATTTTTTGTGCTGGGTGAATCGCAGTCCTTTTGCCACTGGCCAGCTCTTGTAAACCAGGCTTCCTAAATTTGAGCTGAATGGTTTATATATACTTTTTAAATTTTTTAATGTTTTATTTACTTTTGAGAGAAAGAGAGAGACAGCATGAGCAGGGGAGGGTCCTAGAGAGAGGGAGACACAGAATCTGAAGACAGACTCCAGGCTCTGAGCTAGCTGTCAGTACAGAGCCTGATGTGGGGCTCAAACCCACGAACCATATCATGACCTGAGCCAAAGCTGGACACTCAACTGACTGAGCCATCCAGGCGCCCCTGAGCTGAATGGTTTAAAACAATAATTAGTAGATTATGAATGAAATCCAGGTCCTCTGCAGGTTGGTTGTTTCTCATTGCAATCACACCCCAAGGAAGATTCAGTTCAGCTTCTCAGTGCCTTTGCTCAGCGGCATCCGTGTTATTGCGGGTTTCGTGGACATCTACAGACTCTACCAGTGATCCCAACACTATGCCCAGTTGCAGCATGACTGTAAATGTCAGAGATAAAATCACAAATCAGAGATTAGGACTAGTATTCATTGTCCCTTTCCAACAGATATGACCCTCCTCCAGGCCCCCAGTATTATTGTGCACAACAAGATCGAACGCTAAATTCAAGAATCCAGATGTTCGGGTGCCTGGGTGGCTCAGTCGGTTAAGCCTCCGGCTTCGGCTCAGGTCAGATCTCACGTTTGTGGGCTCGAGCCACGCGTCAGGCTCTGTGCTGACAGCTAGCTCAGAGCCTGGAACCTGCTTCCGGTTCTGTGTCTCCTTCTCTCTCTGGCCCTCCCCCTCTCATGCTCTGTCTCTCTCTCTGTATCAAAAATAAATAAAACATTAAAAAAAAAGAATCCAGATGTTCTGTGGGCGTGACCAGATGCCTCCTCTCCTCTTCCAGGATCAAACTGAAATCTGTTCCCAGTAAGCGGGGTCTTTTAAGGTGGCTCCTAGACCAAGGTCATCACTGCTCTGCTTTCTAAATCCCAGTTTCTAAGGGAAATTGTGGATTTGAAGTTACCACGGGACCTCCTTAGATTAAGGGGAATTGCTAGAAGATTCTACACTTGCACATTGGTATTGTGGCGGGGTGGTTGGGTGCACAGATGTGAAGCCCCGCTGCTCGTGTTTGAGTCTTGGATCCTCTCCTTAAGGACTGTGGAATCCGGAGCAGGACCCCTAATTTCTCTGGGCCTCCATTTCCTCATCTGTAAAGTAGAGATGGTGATGATGATATCATTGTCCCCTGCAGGATTATAAAGACTAGATTAATACACGTATATAAAGGGCTCCGGCCGTGCCTCACTGTATGGATGTCGGCTGGCTCTTACCAGCCTCTCTGATTCCCCTCCATTGGATTGAGGTTAAGTCTGTGTTGCTGCACGAACCGGCCATGTGAATTCTGCTCTTGCATTTGCTCTGAAGCAGGCATTGAAGTCAACATCTACCACATTGCCCAAAGCTAGTGTCCACTGGGGGGGGGGGGGGTTGGGGGGGGCTGGGCCTCTGAAAACATGGTTTTTAGATATTGAGATACTGGTATATACCCTTCATTCTAATGTGGTATTACTCATTTTTTCCGTCTTTGTCTTTGCTACCCAGAAGCTCAGAGCATGCTAATGTAATGTGTGGTCTCCGTGGCCAATTTAGTGACTTTCCCTTTTTCACTCAACTCCTTCCCATTCTTTTTTTCTTTTCCTATTCTGTTAATGTCTTATTTCTAGGTCATCCATATACACTACACTAGACATTCACATGTGTATTTGAGAGGCTTTCTGAAATTCTGCACAGTAAGTAAAAAAAGACACAAATGAAATCATAAAACAAATCTCAGAAGTACAGCGTGTGTGTTCAGTAACAGTGCGTTTGCAAGGTAAACCGCAGGCGTGCGGGCGAGTTTAATCGCCACATCTCTACCACGAGGGCTAACGAGAGAACCTACTTGAGAGGGTTATGACAGGACAGGAGAAAATCGATCCATAGAAAGCATTCAGAACAGTGGCTGCTCCTCAGCGTCACGGTCATTGGAATGGTCCACAGACATCACCGTGGAGGCGCCCCCAGACCACTCGTTACTGGGGAGCACCTACCACCAACAAGCCCTGCTTATTGTTCCCCTATTTTTTTTCATGTTTACTTGTTTATTTTGAGCGGTGAGGAGCAAAGGGAGGGCAGAGAGAGAGGGGGAGAGAGAGAATCCCAAGCAGGCTCTGTGCTGACGCACGGCTCAATCCCATGATCCGTGAGATCATGACCTGAGCAGAAATCAAGAGCTGAATGCTTAAACCAACCGAGCCAGGAGCCCCTTCCAAATTTTTTGTACCAAATCTTCCAGCCAGCTTTTAAGTTCTACCCAGCACGTGTGTGAGTGATCTTTAACAAAGACGCGTGCTTCGGATGGTTGCTGTTTCCCAACCTTCGAAAATGGAGCGTCTCAACGCTCCACTTTGTGTCAAATGACATGAAACAATGTCGGAAGTGATGTAGTTAGATCTCGGCCTCAACCTCATAATGGACGCCTTTTCCCGTTTACATTTGTGCCGTAACTAACAGGAGTGTATAAACAGGTTATCGGACGGCCTTCGTGCCCAACCACGGATCCCTGCTGAGTGTGACGCTGAACCTAAGCAGCTCTGCACCCACAAACCGGCCTCCTGCCCTGACCTCCCCAGGCCCATCCTCCTCCCTCCACAACCAGTCACTGTTCAGAACCTGCACTTTTTTCTTTTTTTATTTTTTTTTTAACATTTATTCATTTTTGAGAGTGAAAGAGGCAGAGTGTGAGCAGGGGAGGGGAGAGAAAAGGGGAGACCCAGAATCCGAAGCAGGCTCCGGGCTCTGAGCTGTCAGCACAGAGCCTGACATGGGGCTCGAACTCATGAACTGTGAGATCATGACCTGAGCCAAAGCCAGGTGCTCAACCGATGAGTCACCCAGGCGCCCCAAGGAATGTGCATTTTTTCTAGCATTGAGTCCTCAAGGGAGGGTTAATGTTGAGTTTTCTGGGTGTGTAGTTTCTCTAAGCACCGCGTCTTCCCTTTCCTCCGCAGACTCTTCCGGTGCGGTGCTCCCCCATCCTTCTCTATCATCTCCTTCTCTCCTGGATTCATCCCCATCCACTCCTATGTGGACTCATATATGCCCTGATCTCAACAAGAAAAACAAACCAGAAAAAGGCCCTGCCGTCTACACTGCATGGCCATTAATGGTCATCTGCCTCCTTTCCTCCACCATTAACTTTCTTCTAAAAATACTTCTCACTGCTGCCTCCGAGTCTCACATCACCTACTCCTTAATCTTTTATAATCTGTCAGCCACTGGCGACACGACCCCTCTAGCTACCCTGCAGCCCTAAGCGGACGGGTCAGTCTCTTTGGAGGCCCCCATATCCTGTTACTGTCCTCACGGTGAGGACAGGCATTAAGAATTCCCAGTTGGTGGTCAGTCTCCTTCCCCAGCCCCAGGCAGACTGAAGTATCTGAGCCAGGCTACTTCTTTCAGCTGAGTCAGAATCACCTGGAGGGCTTGTTGTCACACTGGGGCTGCACCTGCTTCGGATTCTGTGTCTCCCTCTCTCTCTGCCCCTCACCTGCTCCTGCTGTATGCCTTTCTCTTTCTCAAAAAAAATAAACATTAAAAAATGTAAAAAAAAGAACACACTGGGCTCCACCCTTAGTTTCTACGAAATAGTTGTTGAAGGCAACATCCGTTTTACCCACCGCAGGACACCTGATTGGGGAAATCTCTCTTTCAGGGTGTATCTCTATGAAAAAGGTCGCATCCTGACCCCCCCAGGATCCTGCCCTGCCCTGGGTCTCGCATCCTAACTGCAGCCGCTGTCTCCTTGTCCGGTGCACAGCCCGTGCTGTGCTGGAAATGCAGACTCTCAGGTCCCAGCCCAAACCCACTGGACCCAAACCTGCATCCCAACAAAATTCCCCAGTGAGGTGTACGTGCCTTAAATGTTACCAAGCACTTCTCTCCAGGATGACAATGGTCCTAAAATGTGCCTCCCTGGTCCTGCCTGGAGTGGAGACGGCCCCAGGCTCACGAGGGAGCTGGGAAGCAGATTCCTGCCCTGGAGCCCTGTTCCCTAGAGCCCCTCGGGGGCAGGGTGGGCCCCGCGCTGCAGGGGGCTGGCTGCGGTGATCGTCTCCGGGTCTGGGACAGGTCTCTCTGCTGGGACATTCCCCAGCCCACTCCGGCTCCCTAGACCTGGACCTGCGCTGATCTGTCTTGTCAGCCTTGACATGTTGCCACCAAATAGGGGCAGCTCTCCTGGGGGCAACCCCGCCACCTCTCTTGTCCCAAAAGTAGAGGGAAGTGTCTACCCACCTTTCCCACAGCCCGTCACCCATCTCCACGTGGTTGCCGTCCCAGCGATGCCAGGGTCCAAAGCCAAACTCCCGCCCCTCTCCTCCTCTCCCCGGGGCCAACCAGACCCTTCTGGCGGCCCTGCCCCCATGATCACAGCAGCAGGCTGCCAGGGCGCTCAAGGTCAAAGACAGGCGTGCGAAGGCAGTGGAAGCGAGGCGGGCTGGGGCTGAATCAGAGTTTGTTTTGTCCACGGAGGGAGCAGCTGAGAACTGCCCTTTGGAAACGCAGTCCCGAGGCTGCAAAACTGAATTTTCACGTCAGATCGCCTGTTTTTATTGTGGCGAGAAGTTCTTAAAAACTTTTTTTTTAAACCATGAGAGCCAAAGAAAACCTGTCTGTCACAGGCTGTACGTGCCTGTGCTCAGAACCAAGTTCCTTGACTTTGGCTCCCAGTCTTTCCTGGTCTCTGCCCGTTACTGTCCGCACATCTACACCCCACCTGCTCTCGGCTCCGGCCTCCTGGTCTCTAATTTCTCCGTCAACTGTCTCCAGGCACCAGGGAGAGTGCACGAATGTCCGGTGTCCCAAAACCCACCTCCTAACCCACCAAACTATGCTTAACTACTGCTCTAACCAGGGAGCTCACCTTTCTATTCAAAGCCCTTTAGAGAGCCCCTCCCCCACCTCCAGTTGTCAAAACTTAACTCTATTGACATTCTCTTCCCCTCCCATCCTGTCAGCCTGCTTTTGACTGGGGCTCTCAAGACTTGGACAAGCCTGGGGCGCCTGTGGCTCAGGCAGTTAAGCGTCCGGCTTCGGCTCAGGTCATGATCTCATGGTTCGTGGGTTCGAGCCCCGCGTCAGGCTCTATTCTGACCGTTTGCTCAGAGCCTGGAGCCTGTTTCTGATTCTGTGTCTCCCTCTCCCTCTGACCCTCCCCAGCTCGTGCTCTGTGTCTCTCTCACTCAAAAAAATAAAAAAGACTTGGACAAGCCTGAGGGTGATTGTGGAGAGGAGAGGAAATGGAAAGGTTTAAGAGGTATTTAAAACTTAGTAGCCCAAGCTCCTGTGATTCTCAGTACAATAATCTACTACCTACTTATATCGAAAGCCTTGATAAGACGTAGCAAACGATGGACAGGAGTTTGCCACCTGGCTGCCTGATGGTCAGATTTGTTTTAGAAGTATTTTCTGTCCAGCCTGCACTGCTAAACAAAAATAAAACAGTTGTGCTCTACAAAAATTGTGATCAAGTGATTGTATGTAAAAATTAGGGGGCGTCGGGTGGCTCAGTCAGTTAAGCGCGTGACTCTTGGTTTCAGCTCAGGTCATGATCTCACAGTTCGTGAGTTTGAGCCCCGTGTCAGGTTCCCTGCTGACAGTGCAGAACCTGCTTGGGATTCCCTCTCTCCTTCTCTCTCTGCCCCTTCCATGCTCACGCTCTCCCTCAAAATAAACAAACAAACAAACTTTAAAAAAAATTCAGGATTCCTGTCCAAAAACGTTAGTGGTGACAAATCCAGAGCAAACTCCTGGGTGGCCACTGTTGGCTAGAGTTGAGTGTCAGGTACTTGGGTTCAGATGTGGGGCATGTTGCTTACGTCTGTGCCCGGCCCTGCTTTCGAAACGGATTTAAAATGGGACTCAAATATTCCTGTGGCCCCAGCACTTCACAGGTGAATAAAGAAAAACCAGGTACAGTCGGTAACAATAAGGATCTCCCCGCCCCTCGCCCCTCCTGTTAGCTGTTTCCCTGTGTCAGGCTTACGTGCTCCTATGCTCACAAAATGCAAAGTCTTGGTCGTTACTAGCTGAGTCTCGGGCACAGAGGTGAGGGAAGTGGTCACTGTTAACATTTCTAGATGACTCAGTGCAGCTGCCCTGCTGCGCTGTCTCCCAAGGGCCTTCCGGACGCCCCTATTCACCAACCCCTCCAGCCCTGAGAAAGGTGGACTCCCAACAAACGACCTCTGGATTCCAGCTGGGTTGGGCCGACGGCGGGCACCGGCGGGGTTGTGGAGCTAGAATGGGGCCGACCGTCCAGTCTCCTGGCTCTGTCCCTGCAGGGAGGCCGCAGGCTGGCCGTGCCCCACTTCAGATGAAGGCAGCCTCTCCCGGAGCTGCAGAGCAAAGGGGCTGGTTGCTCCCTCCTCTGGCCTCTGGTGGTAACGAGCCTCTGGTGGCTGCCCTCCACCTTGGGGACCACTCCCTATGGCGCAGCGTGTTCGTGACCTCTGGTCTCCCTCTCTCACTGAGCACTAACCACGTGCATGCAAGAAGAAAATATCCTTGTTAAGAATCATTTTCTAGGATCTGTATTTGGGAATGCTTCACGGCAATTTAAAAGTTTGCCTTTATGTCTTGAAGAATCTTAGAATTAACATATGTCAAGCCCGAATCGTGTCTAAATATTGAACCAAAACAAGGCATATCAAAGTGTAGCCTTGAAGGTTAAAAAGTGACATCACCTCTAAAACTATGTGTATCTACTCCTAGAAATATCCTCATTTTTGCATTAGGATCCTGCCATTGGCATTTTGGCGAATCAGTGCCATCTGCTGGAAAGTGAACACAATTTAGGTTTTCCGAATCCCAAAATGTGTATCCTGGAGGGGGCGGAGGGGGCAGCAAGGGATAAATGCACTCTTTATGAAAAAGGCTTGATCTTTAAGAACCTCGCTGCTCACCTCGGACACCGTTATCAGTATTAACCCCGATTCCTCACAGAGCTCTGTGACAAAGTCTAAAATTTATAATTATTAAAAAAAAAAACCCTAAATACTTCTTTCTCTTGGTACCTTTCTCGGTTTCTAGAATCTTCTTCTGTCTTTCTGCTCGATGTAGGAAGCGCAGCATGTCCCAGCCCGTCTCAGCACTATCTGGTTCTTTGACCAAGATTTGGGACACCAACATTTACGTCACAGACACGTGAACCAAGCCTGTCTAGATATGACCTGTATCACATGTACTCAAATGAAATATGTACCTTTTTTTTTTTAGCACAGGACAAAGTTCTGGTGGTGAAGTTGGTAATCGGGTGTAGGATGGGGTCTTTCCGTAGTGTTTCCCCCGCCTCTAAACAGCAACTGGAAGAGACGTATACAAACAATAGGACCCGACTGTTCAATTTTCTTAGAAGTAAAAATTGCAGCGAATATTCTAAATGATAATCTAGAAACATAAACGGTTGATTTACCAATTTTAATAACATGACATAAAGCCCCTACACTTGATAGAATCGTTATGCAAAATACATAGATGAATACTGTCTTCTTTTAAAAATATAAAATAAATAAGCAAGACATGTGAAAATAGGCAAGTTTCCATTAAATAAATGAAAATTTTAAAAAAAGAAAGTTTTGCTTTCCATTTCATTTGAAGAAGGGAAATTATCATTTTAAACAATATTCAAGTTTATTAAACAAATTAAAAAAAGTATTATAAAATGTTTAACTGTCGTCCGCCTCGAGGTTTATGTTGCTTCCGAACTTCGCGTATAACTGGACTTTCAGGTCTGCCAACACCCGCTGGATGGATTCCACTCGGGCTTCTAGGGCGTCAATTTCTTCTTGCAAATTTTTCTGGAAAAAAAAAAGTTGTTTAAATTGATTCTGTTCAACGGATGGTTCCTGAGCATCTGTAGACGAAATAATGTTTGGGAAGATTTTTTAGGTCAAAAACTTTCTAAACCTGGACAGGCAGCCAAACGACACTGATAATTCAATGTCAACCACAAGCCTGAATGCAGCTAGTTTGAATTCATGATTTAAATTTGCTTATTATAGAATAATTCAAGCTTGCTTTCTCAGTTTTTGCTCATTGAAAAACCAAATGGATAGAAGAAAATTAATCCCTAGACTGTTACGTCCTAATAAGGAAGGGCTTCTAGACAAACACGTGGGTGAACAGTTTATCAGTGGCCTCGCTTCTGACCCGCCTCTCCCAGCTTCCCGCAAAAATAACTGCGAAACGAGAAGAAATGACAAGAATTCACGCTACCACCAGGAATTCAGAATAACGACTTATAGTCAGAAGCTGGCAGAGATTTTCGCTAACTACCGGGTCCCTGGAGCTGGGCTCTGAGAAGAGCAGTAACAGGTGCCTCGTTATGAGACGGAGCGGCGCTGCGCACATGCAGTGTGTGGAGTGTGAGAAGTTCCTTCCTGGCCGGGATCAAAAAAAAAAAAAAAAAGGATTTCTCCTTGTGACCAAGAAACCCCGAAATTGCACAGAGGGCATAGCCATTCATGTTGGCAACGGGAGAAGAATGCCCAGTACAGGCAACATTAGTCTTTTAGAAATCCGGCCAAGGCATCTCAGGACGGCCCCCAGATCACTCGGAAACTTGTTGGAAACACAGATTCTGGGGCTGCACGCCAGGCCTCCTGTTGGGAGATTCTTGGGATTTCAGTGTCGGAAACTGTCCACAAGCCCTCTGGGGGACCCCAATGCCTGCTGAAACCACGGCGACGAGAGAGAGAAAGGAGACGGACAGCGACTAGAAAGGAGACAGATTTTCTCCACCCAGAAGACCTAGTCCAGAGGTTCCCAGCCCCCTCTCCCCACACACAGCCTTCCGCTCGCCGGTGGTCTGATGCGCTGGACTTTCTCTTTCCATCTGCACGAACACTCCATGCAGGCAGGGAGCAGGCACATTTTGTTGTTCCCCCGTCCTCCCCCCCACTTCTGCAACCCCGTGCCCTGCTCCACGGCAGAACCGGATACAGGGTAAGCACGCCACAAATACCTCCGGAACGAACCAACGAACGACCAAATGAAGCTTCACTACCTGTGGGACAGAGGGCAGCGTGGTCGTCGCCGTGGACAGAAAATGACAAACTATCCTGAAATACGTCCAACAGTCTACTCCAGGATGATTAAAAAGGAAAATTATAAAATTCTACGACGACAGAGAAGAGTCAGCACAACGGGAAACACCAACGTGTCTGCGTGAAGGCCTCAGAAGGAAAAGGGCTAGTTCTCCCCACGGGCTTATTAAATGTGGGCTTAATTCGGAGGGAGTTCTGCTTTCTAGGACATCTGGAGAAGGGAGACCAACACTTTAAATCATATCGGGACGGACCGAGCACACTTCAGAATCAGAAAATGTCTGATGATTTCTATCAGCTTCTCACGCACCACGTGACTGCTCCTCATAGACACCTGGGGGGCATGTGATTGGAAACTAATTTCATACCGCATCGCGAATGCCTTAAATGTCAATAAAGCCGTACTCTGACCCAGTAATGCTATGCGCCTGATCATTTCCTTAAAAGAATCTCCTAAATGTGAAAAAGATACAAGTGTAAGAATGCTCACTGCAACACGACTGGAGGAAAATACTGGAAACAAATTCATGTTAACAGGAGGACGGTGTCCGTGATGTTCAACAGTCATCAAGAATGCCGCTGTTACAGCACGTGTGTGGGCCCAGAGCAGGCCCCGAGGACCTTCTGCTGGGCAAATGAACTTTAAGTAGATCAAGGTTTAGAACTGACCAAAATGGGAAGCAACCCTACACAGAGAAAAGAGAAGGTGAGAACATAAAAGAACTATATGAAAAGGTTAATCAAGGATGATTGCGGGGCACCTGGGTGGCTCAGTCGGTTGAGCGGCAGACTTGGGCTCAGGTCGTGATCTCATGGTTCATGAGTTCGAGCCCCGTGTCTGTCAGCACAGAGCCTGGAGCCTGCTTCGGATTCTGTGTCTCTCTCTCTGCCCCTACCCTGCTCACACTCTGTGTCTCAAAAATGAATAAACACTAAAAAAAAAATTTTTTTTTAAAGATGGTGGTCTCTGGGAAACAGGATTCCGCATGGTTCTTGTCGTGCCCCTTACCACGTTCCAGTTTCCACTGTTAGTTTAGAGCGTGGGCTCTGCAGACAAAAGGCCACTCCCTCCGTGTCCCCTTGAATATGTTCATGACGTTCCCCAGCCTCGACCCCTCAATTCCTAACCGGGATGCGTGTCCCTGTCTCGCGGAGCCCTTGCCGGCGTCACACGTCATCACGCCTGCCAGGCTTTCAGAGAGCCCGGGACCCCGGCAAAGCCCACCGCGCGTTACCCGGCAGCCTCCGTTCCCGACGCCAGGAACTAACGTGACTTTTGTGACGACACACCCCCAGGCGCCCTGGCCCAGGGAACAACCTCCACGTACCTTTGCTTCTTCCAACATCTCCTGTGTCTCTTCTTGAGAATGGCTGATGAAAACGTCCCCGATCTGGTAGGGGATCATTAAGCAGTCGTCATCCGCAAGCATGATGTCCTCACAGGCGTCTTCTAGATTCTGCAGTTGTTTCTGTAAACCCAAAAGGCAACAGCAATGAAAAGCGCACTCGAAAGTCCCTGAGAGGAGCGAAAATAGCCCATTTTAATTCGGGGTCGCCAGCTCTGTGAGAGACCCCTTCGCAAAGGCATTCCTGCACGGACCTAAGACTTCCTTACATTTTAAATGGCACTTCCTAAGGAAGTAAGCGCGTGAGGGCAAACTCCCACTCCGTGCTCTAGAGAGTTCCAGATGTCTGCGCGACCCGGCCGGCGCTGGGCAGCAGGTGCCCGCGGCCGCTCAAAGTGTCCCTACCCTCACAGTTCCCACTCGGGGAATTCTGCGGTAGAATAAAAACGAAGTGGAACAAACCTCCGCTTCTCTGCCTTTACCCGATGACAGCACGAAAGCAGATAATCACTTAAGCCCCACCAATCAACTGCACTTGAACTGGCCCTGGGCTCAGAGGGTCCCACCAGGAAGGCCAGGCCCAGGCTGGTCACGTGGGCCAGGCAGGGGCCGGGGTGGCGGCCCGGTGATCACCAGCCACGTTCTCAGAAACACGGCTCTGGAACCTGTTCCCGGAGCCCCGGCCCAGGCTCACGCCCCAACAATCCTACGTTCTCGCACGTCCCTCAAACGAGGTCTTTCTTCTGAAACTAACTAGATCGGATGAGGTCACTTGCAACAAAGAGCCTGGAGAAATATAATCCCAGTATTAACAGCTATAGTTTAAAGGTTTTTTCCTGTCCTTAAATTTTAAGATACGTCTCTTCACTACCTTTTTTACTTCTATTTCCTCCTTCAGTTCTGTGATTCTACTTGTATTCCGTGCAAATTTGTTGATCTTTTGTTGATCTTCAAAAGTAACGTTGACATCCTCTGCAGCCTGAAAAAAAAAAGTTTACGTTTTTGTAGAGTTAATTTGAATGGAGAAGTCGTAAATTAGCGTTGTATATGAACTCTGCAACAACTCAATAACCCATTTGCCCTCGTACAGTGGAGAATCACAAGGGTCACAGACAATCACAAACACGGGTCTTGTAATTCTTTGCTCCATGAGCTCAGGATTCGTTCATACATCGGGGCACCTGGCTGAGCATCCGACTCTTGATTTTGGCTCAAGTCAGAATCCCAGGGCCATGGGATCAAGCCCCGTGTTGGGCTCCATGCTGAGCACGGAGCCTGCTTGAGATCCTCTCTCTCCCTCCCTCTGCCCCCTCCTTTGCTCGCACTCTCTCTCTAAAGAATAAAAAAAAAAGATTTGTTCACACATCTACGGTCTCTTCTGGCATTCGCTGGAATAACGCCTAAGCTACAGTAACATTCCAAATATAAAGGACAATTAGGAGGGTAAGTCCTAAATCAAGTCGACCAACTTTGGCCGGAAGCACAATTTCTCAAGTTGGAACATCTGTCATCAAGATAACCCAGGGCAAAGATGATGCGGTTAACACATTCTGGCAAATGCTTCCTACCAGTTTCTCAGAGCTAAAGCCTGCACCAGCTTACTGAGGCCATCGGATATCTGTTTCCATACGTTTAGTGCAAACGATACTGGCAAGAGGGTAACTATGCATCTCAGTGGCTGTATTCCACGCATGGTAAAAATTAGGTTTCTTTTCTTTTTTTAAGTGTTTACTTATTTATTTTGAGAGAAAGAGAGAGAGAGCGTGTGTGCATGAGCAGGGAAGGGGCAGAGAGAGAGGGAGAGAGAGAATCCCAGGCAGGCTCTGCACCATCAGAGCAGGGCCAGATGCGAGGCTCGATCTCACAAACCACGTGACCATGACCTGATGAGAAATCCCGAGTCAGACGCTGAACTGACTGGGCCACCCAAGGCGTCCCCAAAGTATGTCTCCTTTAATGCAGAACCTGTCTGCGGGTCTTCACTAAGAATGAGGGGCGCCTGGGGGGCTCCATCGGGTAGGTGTCCAACTCTTGATTTCAGCCCAGGTCATGATCTTAATGGTTTGTGAGTTCCGGTCCCACATCACTGTCAGTGCAGAGCCTGCTTGGGATTCTCTCTCTCCTGCTCTCTTTCTGCCCCTGCCTGGCTTGCGCGCGCGCACACACACACACACACACACACACACAGACACACACACACACTCTCTCTCTCTCTCTCTCTCAAAATAAATAAATGAACATTAAAAAAAATTTTTTTTTAAAGAATAAGGTGGGGCGTCTGGGTGGCTCAGTCAGTTAAGCATCTGCCTTCAGCTCAGGTCATGATCCCACGGTTCCTGAGTTCAAGCCCCGCATCGGACTCTGTGCTGACAACTCAGAGCCTGGAGCCCGCTTCAGATTCTGTGTCTCCCTCTCTCTCTGCCCCTCCCCACTCACGCTCTCTCTTTCTCTCTCAAAAATAAACAAACATTTAAAAAAAGAATAAGGTGTAATGTACTATAACATGATTGAAATCAAATGTTTAAAAATATTTAGTGTGATTAAAGTAAAAAATTAGAGTACTTAGATAATAATCTATGAAATCATAAAAGTAATAGCTAACATTTATTGAGCTCTTACCGTATGCCATGAACTTTCTAAGTGCTTTATCAGCACTGCTAATCCTCCACAAATCTTAACAAGTAGGATCATCAGGAAGTAGCACTATTTTACAGATGGAGAAAGTGTGGCACAGAGAGAGTAAGTAATTTTCCCAAAGTCACACAGCCAGTAAGTGGTAGAATTGGATTTCAGCCCAGGTAAATTGACTCCGGGTCCAGACAGGTCCACAAGCTCTTAGAAATGTATGGTGAAAATGTGTGTGGGCACGTGATCATGCACATCTGGAAGAGGCAGCAAGAAGTCCTTGACTTTCATCAGATTCTCAAAGGGGGACCAGACATTAAAAAAAAAAAGAATTAAATACCACACTGTCCTTAGAGTTTCCCCTCATCTATAAAATAGGTTATAAGGTAAAGGAGGGGGGAGGCAGGGGAGGGGAGGGAAGGAGAGGGAAGGAGGAAGGGGAGAGAGAGCGAGCGCACGCTTCAGCAAGGGCTGTTTCTGCTCTTTGGTGATGATTCACAACCACACCTCATCCTTTTACCTGGCTTCTCATGAACAGTCACATAAGAGGTGTATGCTTTTTTTTAAATGTTTATTTATTCATTTTGAGAGAGAGAGAAAGAGCAGCAGAGGCAGAGAGAATCCCAAGCAGGCTCCGTGCTATCAGAGCAGCGCCCAACGTAGGGCCCCATCCCACGAGCCGTGAGATCAGGACCTGAGCCGAATGAGGAGTCAGACACCCTCGACGGAGCCACGCAGGCGCTCCGAGAGGGGTGCACCTTTCTCTCTCCAGCGGCAGAAAGCCAAGCTGCCGTGAGGAGCCAGGCTGGAGCTCAGGGGACGAGTGTCACGGAAGAAGCCTGGAGCTCAGCCCTTCCCGCCCCAGGTCCCAATCACACCACCGTCTCCCACGCATCGCGCTCAGCCTCAGTGACCCAGCGGACATCTTGAACAAATCCTATCACGATACACAACGCTTTGAATATTCAACTGAGCGCGTGATTTCTATGAATATGGGAGCTGGGAAGTGCTGAGCTACACCAGAGAAGTCCACATTCAGATGATCTTGGCCTTCGAGTTATTTTGCCTCCATGGGAACTATCAACTCCCAAAGCAAACAGGGCACAGAGGATTCTGGAGAGTTCCAGCTTGCCTGCAGAGTTGAAACACTGAGTCTTGAAAGTGTGAACACGTATTTATAGACACACTTGTCATCCTGGGGCTTTCACAGGGTGATTCCCGTGAAAGCAACTCCCACAGGGCTGGCCAGACACACACACACACACCGGAGGCTCATACACTGTGTCTGGTTTAAAATGGAAGTCATGCTTGACCAGACTCACAAACACACCGTTTCTGGAAAGTCGCGGAGGAACCCGGCTATCTCTCCAAAGCAGGCGTTTCCCACTGCAGCGTCAGCACACAGCAGCCCCCAGCATGTAGTCGGGGCCTAGAGTCCACTTCCTTAATGGTGGTTTTCCCCCCAGGTTGAGGGCTACAGGCGGTGTGTGAGGTCGGTGCGTAAACTGGGTGCCGCCCAGCGGAGTTCTGTTTACAGCAAAAAGTCAGCACCTTCCCTGACTAACAGCAGTGGTTTCGGTTTTCACCTCCCTGTTCTAGAACACTCCTACAACTGTTTGAAGCTTCGGTGTGGCAGGGAGGGGCTAATTCTCCACTGAGGAGCCCCACACGCCAGGAAGTCCATTTACCCCTGAAACTGCGCAGCCTGGCACGTTCTGGAGGTGCATTCCTCCGGGAGGGCCTGGCACTTTCCTCGGACCCTCAACGGGCCTCCCACCCCCAACATGAGGGGCTTCTGCGTTAAGAGGAGCCAGATGCCCTCGCTGCTGCTCACAAAGTCATGGAACCCAAAGAAGAGGGAGTTAGGTTTTACTCAAGGCAGCACGGGGTGGGGGAACTGGGAAGAACGGATTCAAATCCGAGCAAGAGGAAAGGTGGGCAAACGAGTGAAGTTTGTGCAGCCACCTCAGGGGTGTCGTCTGTAAGATGGGAAAGCCAGTTCCTACCTCGCACAAGTGATAAAATGAGCAACTAGCACAGGGCCTGCGGACGGAGTCACCTTTCAATAAATGAGAGCTAGGTGCTTTGTTTCCTGAATGGTGCTTCCCCAAAAATCATTACAGAGGAAGAGACAAGGATCTAGGAGCAAACTCTGCTACGTCAGGGAGAAATAGGGGTACTCCAGACGGAAAGTGGAAATTAAGATTCCTCGGACCCTCTTCTTGAGAGTCAGCATCCTGTGGGATCACGTGAGGCAAGTGAAGCACCCGAGTGTGACTCTTCCCGGCAGACGGTGCACCGACAGAGGAGTCCATGGGCCTTCTAAACGCCTAGAAGGCAATTCTGGCCAATGTCAGCCTGCCTTGACTTTTGTTCGGTAGAGGGGTCTACAGAGCCCCCATGATGGAGTTTTGCTTTGTACTTTTATTCACTTTTCATGCCTACAGTCCTTTATCTAACAGCTGCGTGGTCAATGTCTCCTACGGGCCCGGCCCAGTGAAGAGAGACACCGTGGGCCGACCCTCGTGCACACCTGCGAGCTGACGTTCGTGAGCAGGCGGCGACAGGGTCATGCCAGGTGCTAATGACCCGTGTGACGGGGAAAGTAAACTGTTCGGGGGTGAGAAGTGTTGGGGGCGTCCCTAGGTAGGGAGGGCACATCTGGACGCAGGATCAGAGACAGAAATCGAACACACTCAACCCCGGCCAGTGGCCAGGCAGCAGGTCTTGGAGAGCAGGCCCCTGGAGAGGGGAGGACCGAGTCACCTCACCTAAACATCGTCACCGGAGAAGCCATGACCCGCTGGGTGGAAACGCGTTACAAAAGTCGAGTGCTCCAAGCTGCAAACAGTGGTTGTTAAACTCAAAGGGCGGCCCCTGTGACGTTTCCCGCTCACTGGCTGGCAGGCCTGTTTGCTCCCGGGGTGGGCAGAGGGCACCGATCAGGGTGCTCCCGGCACCGGAAAGCACTGCATCTGTCAGGTCAGCCTCACTAAGATAAAGAAGAAAATCCTTCACGTCCTGCTCCCCGCCCCCCCCACCGATATGTTCATTTACCACCTTGGCTCAACCTCTCCAATTACCTACCATTCTAGGTATCCTTTCTTTCTTTTTATTTATTTTTGAGAGGGCGGGGAGGAGGGGGAAGCAGAAAGAGAGAAAGAGGGAGAGAGAATCCCAAGCGGGCTCCGCACTGTCAGCGCAGCGCCCACTACAGAACTGGAACCGTGAGATCATGACCTGAGCCCAAATCAAGAGCTCGGACCTTGAACCAACTGGGCCGGCCAGGTGTCCCTGGCCACCCTCTCTCTAAACACACCCAGGGTCTCTGCAAGCGGTGCCCCCTCTCCAGAACGCCTCGTCCCTTTCCAACTTTCTCTTCCCCTCTAGATCATACCTTCTCTGGTCACAAAACAGACCGCACTTCAGCCCTCATGTCACAGGTCCTTCCTGTCACGGGTCTTAGCAGAGGTGGAAATTTCACAGGTTTCTGGGGGGAGGGGGATGAAGCCGGCCCCTCCCCCAGAACAGGAGTTCTCCCGTGCTGTGGATCAGGGGCTAAAAACATCATTACTGCCCATCTCTGCTCATCACCTCACACTGAACCTGTGCCATGTTCCATGCTCAGAAGTTTGCCGAACGGACGAAAAGGTGTTGGTAGTCAAAAATTTTGCCAAGTCCAAGATTCAAATCATTTTTCTTTTCTTTTTAAAAATTTTTCAATGTTTATTTATTATTGACACAGAGAGAAACAGAGCATGAGTGGGGGAGGGGCAGAGAGAGAGAGGGAGACACAGAATCTGAAACAGGCTCCAGGCTCTGAGCTGTCAGCACAGAGCCCAACTCGAAGCTCGAACCCACGAACCATGAGATCATGACATGAGCTGAAGTTGGACACTTAACTGCCTGAGCCACCCACGTGCCCCCCCCTTTTTTTTTAATTTTTATGTTTATTTATTATTGATACAGAGAGAAACAGAGCATGAGTGGGGGAGGCGCAGAGAAAGAGAGGGAGACACAGAAATCAAATCATTTTTCTACATTTACTTCATCTCTCCGCACGTCAGTCACCACTTCTGTCAAGTGAGGAGGCGTGGCTACAACTAGTTTCTCCTATGGAATTAAAGCCCATACCTAACAAAACGCCCAATTAATTTATTTATTTTAATGTTTATTTTTGAAGGAGAGAGGGACAGAGGGTGAGTGGGGAAGGGCCAGAGAGACAGGAAACACAGAATCCAAAGCCAGGATCGAGACTGAGCTGCCAGCACAAGAGCGCCAACGTGGGGTTCGAACTCACGAACTATGACATCGTGACCTGAGCTGAAGTCAGGCGCCCCCAAAGCGTCCCATTTAAATACAAAACAGAGGTGGAGTGAGTGTCCCCCCAAAGTTTCACACTCCAGGGAGTCACCCGGACCCTGACCCCTGCTCGGGCACTCAGTAAGGATCTGTGGATGACAGGCCAGTAGAGCAAGCGACTCATGCCGGGGTGCACGGGGCAGCCCCGGTTTTCGCACCCACAACAGAAGCAAGGGGCTCAGACGGTGCGTCCTGCCGAGTTGGAAAGCAGAGGAATTCGAAGTTGGATGAATGCCAGCAAATCCCTTCAGCCAGGGGACTCTCACCAGACGCCACAGAAGTTAAAAACGCTCTAGAGCCAAAAGGGTTGTGTTCATTTAAATCCTAACGTTGCCTCCGTTATTTCAGTCGCCTCATCTGTAATACAAGGATCCAAGCAGTCTCTCTCTAAAAAGAGTGTAAGGTTAAAATAGCGTATACATCTCGCTTAGAACCGTGCCTGGCACACAGTGAAAAGGAGAGCCTCAGTAATGAATGGTAAGA
Source organism: Mungos mungo (assembly GCA_004023785.1). Lineage (NCBI taxonomy): Eukaryota > Metazoa > Chordata > Mammalia > Carnivora > Herpestidae > Mungos > Mungos mungo. Next base: position 117,420 of record PISW01002156.1, read on the forward strand.
GGGTGTAATGTCCTTGCCTCTTCCCCATTTTGTCTTCTATCTAGATAGTTTTAAGCACCTCGGTAGACGTAGGGAATCATAAGCTGTAAATCAGAATTCAGCTCGCTTACTAGGATAAAAGGTGGGCCTGGGGAAAAACAAAATAAAACCCGAGTTTGAACTCCTGCTCTGCTTATTAGCTGAGTCACGTTGGGACCACTCTCCTCTCTGATAAATTTCTCCATCTGTAAAGTGGGAGGAAACCGTCTTTGCTAAGTTGCCGGGAGGACCAGAGAGAATACACAGACGGCTTCTGGGCCCTGGCCTATCGTCTAACCTCAATATACAGAGTTTTCGTCTGGAAGCACAGAGATGTCGCGGGTGGATGCGGGCGGCTCGGGGCCAGACACAGGGGCTCTGGGGCCAAAAAGCCCCAGGATGCAGGGTCCCCATCTGCACCTTGCAGCTGCGTGACCTTGGGCAGGTGACTCCGCCTCTCTGGGCCCCGGCTTCCTTCCTCGCAGAGGACGGTGCCAGCAGCACCCACGCCTGCGGACTTGGGAGGGTTACATGTGACAACCCCGGTAAAACGCCCGGCGGGATGGCCAACCGCAGTCAACGGGCCCTCCGGCTTCTCACCCCGCAAGGGCAAGGCCCGGGCCGCCGGGTCCCCGGGCCCTCCACGGCCGTCCGCAGCACCGCGAGGGGCGACCCAGCGCTCGCCGAGGGGCCCGGCCGCCCCGCCTCGGCCGGCCGCGGGGGAAGGGGGGGGTGGGAAGACGCCCAGAGCGCCGGGCGCGGGGAGGCCTGGCCGCGGGGCCGCCCTCGGGGCCGGCGGCCTCGGCCTCGGGCCCCACTCCGGGCTGCGGAGCTGCGCACCCCAGGCAGCCCGCGCCCGGCCCCCGGCGCCCGACCCCCGCCCGCGGCCCGAGCATCCCGCACCCCGAGCGCCCCACTCACCGCCTTCTTCATGGTGGCCGCCATCTTGGGACTGGACTACGGCGCGCGGCGGGGAGGGCCGCAGGGGCGCGCCTCGGCCCGGGGCCGTCTCTAGCTCCCTGTCGGCCCAGAGCACCCCCAAAACACAACACTGTCTCCACTTTCCCTCCTACTGCATCATCGACCCGTGATTCCTAACGTCCGGGACTCAGAGAGGAAATGTACCCTGGAAGGACTTGGTACATGCCAATTAAAGGCACAGGCAACGCCCTGTGGGCCGACAGAAAATGGGGGGTGTGTGGCGAAAGGCCCCAGCGTCCTGCCGCGGGCAGCAGGGGGCGCTCCGCGCAGCGCGGCGGGGGCGGGGCAGGGGCAGGGGGCGGGGCGGGGCAGGGGGCGGGGCAGGGGCGGGGCCACGAATGGACCGAAGGGAAGTTCCCTTTCATCAATCCCCCCAAACCTCGTAAGAAATCAGCGTACTTTATAGAGAGCTAAGAACCAATGACCTTGGGTCTAGAATGTGAGATGCACGCGCCCTGATAATTCCGTGGTATAAAGGAGGAGATACTACTATTAATTTATTCAACAGTTCCTGAGCAATTACTGTGTACCCTGACACTTGTGCCTCCTAATTTTTTTTCTGTGTGTGTGTGTGTGTGTGTGTGTGGATTCCTTTACACTCCTAAAAATTATTAAAGACGCCAAAGATTTTCTGTTTATGTAGGTTATATTCATCGATATTTACCATATGAGAAATTAAAACAGAATTTTAAAACATTTGTTAATTCATTTACTAAAGAAACCCATTCCATATTAGTGTAAGTAACATTTTAATTATACAAAATCACTGGAAACTGGCATGGGCTTCTGAAAACAAGCGAGAGGAAAAAGGATGTAAGAGCAGCTTGGCCAGCAACCAAAAATGTTTTGTGCCTGGGGATCTGGGTGGTGGGGCTGTTCACCAAGCCAGAGTCTCAGGGCCTGGGAGAGTGTCCTTTGATCTGGACAATGGGCTGGACAATAGGCTGACCGCTGGCACCCTTGGTACTGGCTCTCTCCGGCTCAGAAGCCCCCCCTTCTCACTGCATCTCACCATCACCAGCCCCCTTCTCTCACAGCATCCTTCCAGCCATCTCTTTCCCAGCAGGAGAACCAGTTCTGTAAATACAAATGGGGACTTTCAAGTCTTTTGCTAAGCATCCTCTCCTTTCTCTAAATTTCAGCATTTCCAGCCTTCGCTTCTGGTTCTTTCTCTAGCAGGAGTACTGTTCCCATTTGTTTGGACCAACAAAAGAAAGGAGCTTGAGGTGCAAATGGAAACAATTGGAGACTGCAGGTCAGGAGGGAAAATCACCAGTCACCTCTTGAAAATACCATCCCCACTAAGGGTGACTGAACATATTTCCTTACACTAAGATGAAGACTTTCCATCCACTGACTGGATCCATGATATGGTGTTTTTGTTTTTCTGTTTGGGTTTTTTTGACCCACGCGGTATTTTTTTTTTAATTGAACCAACATATGAAACGTTTGGGATTGCACTCAACAATATCAGATTTGTTTTGTTTGAGCTTGTAAAATCAGAGTCCCGGTGTCCCTGAATCTACATTCCTGCATAGCAGCTGCTTCTGGTGATGATTAGCTAAGGCCTGTTTAGCTAACAGGCCCTCTCCAGGTCCCGGCAGACCCCCACCTGTCCCATCCTTGTGCCTAACTATCAGAACCTCCAGGTATATGCACTTGTCGCTGGCCAGGCTTCTGTTCTAGCGGATCTAAATGAGCTGTGTGTGTGCATTTGTTTGTTCTAAATCTGTACCATCGCAGGTGCTATTGCAAAAAGAAAGATGAATTAGACAAGGTGTGTCACGTCAAGAAGCTTATAGTTGGCACGCATAAAGCCCCACAAATTATAGCACCTGCAGCCGCAGCCCTGGGACCAGTGCCTGAGCGCTCCTGGGGAGGAAGAGCTCAGCTGGGGTAGCCACTGGAAACCCTGGAATTGGTGGCAGCCTCAATGGATCAAGAAGGACAGGTGCTGAAAAAAATAGACAACGATTACATACAGCTTACATTCAGGTGATCAGAGACAGGCCATATTGAAAACATAGAAATGAATTACATAGGATGTCAGAAGATGAATGTTATTACTATGTGTTATTAATAGCTATAAGAAAGAACACTTCACGTGCCTGGGTGGCTCAGTCTGTTAAGCGTCTGACTTCAGCTCAGGTCATGATCTCAGTTTGTGGGTTCAATCCCCCCATCAGGCTCTGCGCTGACAGCGTGGAGCCTGGAGCCTGCTTCGAGTTCTGTGTCTTCTTCCTTCCTCTCTCTCTGCCCCTTCCCTGCTCAAACTCGCTCGCACTCTCTTGCTCTCTCTCATATAGAAATAAACATTAAAAAAAAAAGAAAGAAAGGGAGAAAGAACACTTAAAATAATAATAAAAGACTGTATAGCTACCAGGATGAAAACTTCAGGAGAAAGGTACAAGAAATAGTAAGTATGTTGGAAAGTAAGGATGGTTGGAAAATTGAGGGGGAAAACCCCCATCTATTTGAGTTAACATGTAACCTACAAAATTGTCCAGACATGTCCCAGTGTAAGATTCCATCACAAAGCAATAATGGACTCACATCTTAGCCAAATGTGCACGAATGCCCTCCAAAACCTGCGCCATCTGGGACAAGCTCCTGGTTCTGAGACTTAAAAAGGAAATCTTGGTGGGATTACCTGTTCACATAGGCTTTGAGGAGTAAGGGGTGACTAGGAGCCAACCCTATTATCACGCTGTAATTTGTTCCAGGCCTTCAGGGGGCCCCCAAGAGTCGTGGTAGTGCAGCCATTCAAGGCATCCTTGGTTATGCTTCGCCAAAATACATACGGAACTATTATTTTCTTAATTTCTAAGATACACTTTATTTTTTAAATTTAGAAAAAATACATTTTAAAAGGCCATTAGAAAATCTCTGACTTGGGGCGCCTGGGTGGGTCAGTCAGTTAAGCGTGTGACTTCAGTCCAGGTCGTGATCTCGAGGTTCATGAGTTCAGGCCCCGTGTTGGGCTCTATGCTCACAGATTAGAGCCTGGAGCCTGCTTCGGATTCCGTGTCTCCTACTTTCCCCCTGCCCCACTCTGACTCACACGCTCTCTCTCTCAAAAATAAACATTTTTTAAAAATTTAAAATTCTCTGACTTAAAGTGAAAACCAGTTTCACCTGCTATAGCAACAGATCGTAAGGAAACTGAGTCTCTACTCTGGGATAGTCTTTGAGAGGTTATGTTTCAGCGGAGATTGGATCCAAGGGGGGGAAGGTAACAGTCGAGAAGGGACCAGGCACAGGGGCTGCACCTGAGCGCCTCCTTACATGTCCCCCTCTGGGCCCCTCATCTGCTGACCCTCGTCCTAGAGAGGCAGGAGGGAGCGTGAAGAGAACGTACAATATCGAATAAAGGCAGGCAATCATGCTGTACTTACAGAAACAGAAGGAAAGATCTGAAGGGGAAAGAGAAGGAGCAGGTCAAGAGATGAGGCCGGAGAGCAGAAGATGCCCCTCCCCCCTGCCCCTGGGGATACACTGGGGAGCAGCCCAATTGGAGGTCGAAGGTCAAAGACAGGACCTGCAAATGCACGAAGCCTGTTAGAGAGGGACTGTGCCCCATCCTAGTGGCCAATGGACACAGCTCCTCACTTCCAGCCAGCTGTGACAAGGAAGGAGCGGGGGACCCAGGCCCAGTTCCCCGTTTCACACAAAAAAACAGAAATCTGGAATTTCTTTTAGCTGGAAGTCTCCTGGGGCGCCTGGGCGGCTCAGTCAGTGAAGTCTCCAACTTCGGCTCAGGTCATGATCTCCCAGTTTGGGAGGTTGAGCCCCAAGAGTTCTGCTCAGAGCCTGCTTCAGATTCTGTGTCTCTCTCTCTCTCTCTGCCCCTCCCCTGCTTGTGCGCTTGCTCTCTCTCTCTTTCTCTCTCTCTCAAAAATAAACTTTTTTTAAAAATAATAAATGGGAAGTCTCCTGTTGTTGAAATCTTCACTCAAACCTTCAGTCCACCAGGCAGATGGAAAGCATCGCCCCCCCTCACTTGTGGCTGCCAGTAAACCTCCCCATATGTATGTGTTATGGAATGTTCTTAAGACCCAATTTTCCTCCTGAATGAAAATTTTTTTAAAAGTCCATAGGTTTGCTGAAGTCAAAAGCCATTGCCAATTAGGAACTCAACCTCTTACTGAAAAAATTTCACCCCCAAGCTGTCTGATTAGCATTTCCCCTTCTCGCCTCCTTCCTACGCTTGTCCACGATCATCAGAGCTTTTTCAGGACTCTTGACCCCCGGTGGTGCCTTTAAATCTAACTCAAAATTTTATCCATCCCCCAAAGGCTTCCTTGTTTCTCATCAACCTGCTCCATCTTTAAAGTCTCCACATGCTACACAATTTGGTGCTTTTCTAAACTACCACTGTGTATGCCTCATCCTCTCTCTCTCTCTCTCTCTCTCTGGTACTTGTTCCGAATATTCTTACTATATGATAGGTAACATAGAGTAGTGTGAGTTTATGAATGGCTCAATAGTTTTGTAAATGATTTTGCATGACCCTCGTTGAAATTCTTCTCTGCCTTCCTGTTGCACTTAGGGTACAATTTAGATTTGTTGCCACGGCCTAGCCTCTATCTCTGACATTATTTCATACTATCTTTCCCCTCAATGTGCTCCGTCCTCTTGGGTCTCCATTTGTGAATGATAGCTCCTCCCCTCTACCTCAGGGCCTTTTCACCTGCTTGTCTTGCTACTTGAGATACCCTTCTCCTGTTTTGCACTTGGCTGAATTCGGCCCACCCTCAGCACTCAGCCTCTGCGTCGCTCCATCAAGAAATCTTTCTTGAACACCTCCATTGCCCAGAAAGAGCAGCACCCCCCTTTCAAACACTGTTATAAGCCTCTCTAAGACATTTTCTTTTGAAATATGTCTCTCCTGTTATAGTCAGAGCACCAAGGGGAACAGACCGCATCTCTTTCTTCATCTCTGTAATCAAGCACCAACAGGGCAAGTAGGTGATTGACAAGCATTAGTTAAAGAATAAATAAATTCATGAATGAATGAGTGTGTGATTAGGGATTAATACAGTAATAAGTAAAACAATATAGCTGTTGATGAAGTCATTCAGCAATACTGTACAAGAATCTGTGGCAGATCTCCATTCACTTTGTGCGCGCGCGCCCTGGATCTAGTACCAGGTGATCTAGTGACCCGGTGATCTAGTTCCATAGTGATCCTGTGATCATGCGGACTCATCGCCTGCGCGATCCTGCCCTTCTTCACCAGGTGGCGCTGTGACTCCAGGATCTGACATTTTATTTCTCTTCGCGATTCCTTAGGAACTGTCCACGTCTTCTCTACACTCTGCAAAGCAGAAATACACAAAATCGAGGAGACCTCTCTTTGAGACCAAATATACTCACCTCTCTCTAGTTTGAATTCTTATGTTAATTTTTACCTGGCAAAAAGCAAAGCATTTTCCAGAGCCCTCAAATGTACGCATTGGGTTTAGGCCTTTATGAGGTCGACCATTCACTGGCCTGTTTATTTCGAGGGTACCTGGTTGCAGCAATTCTGATATTAAGAAATGAGTCAGAACTGGTTATAAGGAACAGTCACAACATATCCTCCAATTAAAAAATAAATTCCCTGGTGTGATTCATTCCACAGGAACCTCGTTCACACCCAGCATTGGGCCAGGCAGCCTCCTCACGGAGACGCCACTCATTAAAAAATGTGTTTTGTGCTGCAGTGGTCGTCTACTATCTTCTGAACACTCTCCTCCATGTTTAACGACATTTCCAGGCCACGAGAGTCACCCTCCATTCTGGGAGTCAGAACTCACCACAATACGCACCTGTCACAACGCCGGTCCTGAAAAGTAACGGCAGAGGGAAACGTGAAATAACAGGTCAGATGCAAATTTACAATTCCAGTTTTGTTTTTTAAAAATCATATCTATATAGATAGATACACTTAAAAACATATAGGAATGAAATGTGGAAACATGGCAATATGTAACAGTGATTTTATATGGAGATATCAGGAATTAAATGTAATTTTTTACTTCCATCTTTATGCTTTTCTATATTATCTAAATTTTAAAAAGCGAATATGGATTAATGTTTATTCAGGTAGAAATTAGTATTAAGGTAATCGACGTGTGGTCATGCAACATGTAGCAAAACCTGATGCAGCTAGAAAGTGAACATGTGATTCTAACTAGAACCACAGACAGAACATACAGGAAGAAATACACAACTATTCTTAGCAGCCATCACTGGGTGGTGACGGGAAATCCAGTTATGTTTTCTTATTTGTACTTTCGTGCATTTCTTTTAATGAGTGTGTGTTACTTGGATGATATTTAGGATGTAGCGGGATTCTCGCTCAGAGAGTCACAACACCGAGGCTGTTCCTTCCAGGAAGCGACTCTATTTGTGCTCAGTTGGGTTTGTACCTGAGACACTGAGCCTAGAACATCATGTGGCATAGTTTTTTTAATACATTTTTTCCTTCTTTGTCTCCCAGATATGGTAACACACAAACGTGTCATCTGATTAACTGGTCTCATGTTACAAGGTCATGTACGCGTATAGCCAGGTTGCCTTGAGTTTTTGTTGTTGTTGTTGTTGGTTGGTTGTTGTTTTTTTTTTCCTTAGAGAGGGGACCCTACCACAGGCACACTTTCTTTTTTTTTAATTTTTTATTAATATTTATTTACTTTTGAGAGAGAGAGAGAGAGAGAGCGAGCACATGTGGGGAGGGATAGAGAGAGAGGGAGACACAAGATCTGAAACAGGCTCCAGGCTCTGAGTTGTCAGCATAGAGCCTGCCTCAGGACTCGAACTCTGAACCAGCGAGATCATGACCTAAGCCAAAGTCAGACGCTAAACCAACTGAACCACCCAGGTACCCCGGGAAACTTCTTTTTCAATACAAGACTATACTATTACCCTTCTCAGTAAGAAAGGCTAGATAATTGTCATATTCTGCTAATTGCAGGAGCTCAATCATCAGAAGCAAAGGATTTAAATTGAAGTAAGTTCTTGACATTATTGTCCTAAGTCTCTGAGAAGGAATAAGAAGCTTCTTGAGAAATTAGTTAACTACAATTTTTTAAAATTTCTATAAATTCAATCTTTAACATGATGAGCACAAATCTTATAAAACATTGTTGCTATGAGAAGTAGCATTCATTTAATCTGTAAATATGTTTCTTATAAGAAATTAGTTTGCTAATTTAAACTATTCCTAAATATACTTTTGTATCACTAACCAAGTATTAAACAGAGATATATAAATATACAGAGACATATATTTATAGGTTATGTTATATATGTAACACTTGGTTATCTGCCTAAGAAGAATTACTCTTCCTAAATACATGACATTTGCTTCCCCACATACATTTTGCCTCCTGGCAACAGCCCTGGTTTTAGCTTAGAGACCTTCCTCTAACTCCTTCCAATGGTCAATTTAACATGTAACTTGCAGAGACATTTGGCCAAACATTACCTTGTGTGTGTCTGTAAATGTTTCTGGATGAAATCAATATTTGAACCATAGACCGAATAAAGCCCTTTCTAACGTGAGTTGGCCTCATCCAGTCAATGGAAGACCTGAGTAGAACAAAATGGTGGAGTAAGAGTGAACTCGTCCTGCCCAACTACTGAGCCGGGACACTGGTCCTCTCCAGTTTTCAGACTTGAACTGACTCTTCAGCTCTCCTGGGTTTGCGGCTTGCCCCCTGTGGATCTTGGGATTTATCTCCATAATCACATAAGCCACTTTTTTATAATTATCTATCTTTCCATCTATCTTTCTATCTATCTATCCTCTATCTTTCTACCTTTCCACCTATCTTTCTGTCTATCTATCTCTTATCTATCTATCTATCTATCTATCTATCTATTCATCCACATTCTACTGGTTCTGTTTCTCTGGAGAACCCTGACTAATGTATTCCCATTCAGTCCACGTGTTCTGGATGGGCTCTAACAGTGTCTTAGAAATAGAGCATAAGAACAGGCTTCAGCCAATCAGAAAATTGCGGCCGCGTGATTGTTCAGCAATCAGCATGGGACCAAATTTAGGCCAATCAGAGCCAGAGCTGCTTCCTCTTCTTCTTTTTTTTTTTTTTTACATTTATTTATTTTTGAGAGACAGAGTATGAGCAGGGAAGGGGGCAGAGAGAGAAAGAGACACAGAATCTGAAGCAGGCTCTAGGCTTGAGCTGTCAGCACAGAGCCCGATGTGGGGCTTGAACCCACGATCTGTGAGATCATGACCTGAGCCGAAGTCGGACGCTCAACTGACTGAGATACCCAGGCGCCCCGGAGCCAGAGCTTCTGATTAGCATGGGCACCAGATGATTTCTCTTCCTGCTGGCTGTGAAACTGTAGGAATGTAAGTTCCAGAACAGTGGCCAGCATCTTTCCACATAGAGTGAGCTCATCTGAAAAAAATGGAGCCAGCTCATAGGTGAGGCTGAGGAATGGAGAGATGAACTCGGGCCTGATTTCTCAGGTGTTGCCCTGGTCCCACTAAGCTCAGCTAACTTCTTCTCGAACTTTCTTTAAAAAATTTTTTTTCTTATGTCTTTATTTTATTTGGTGGGTGCACAGAGCTTGATGCGGGGTTCGAACCCATGGACTGTGAGATTGTAACCGGAGCTGAAGTCCAATGCTTAACCAACTGAGCCACCCAGGCGCCCCTCCTCTAGAATCTTCAATGACATGAGTCTATTCTTTTTTCGTCTAATGGGATTTGGGCTTAATTATCTGTGATTTATCATCAGAAGGGTATTAATTGACATGTTCTAGCTACACCAATGTCTTGACAGAGCCTGAGACAAAGGCTTTCTGCAGGAAGTCAATATTGAGAAATGACCCTGGGGAACCAGAACAAGGGGTGGAGAGGGGGCTGGGAACCGTGAAAGCAGCTGGGCCAGGAAGCTGTTCCAAGGGCTATTTACTGAGCTACCTACACCATGGGCAACTGGACTTACCCTTCCTGGCAACCCTTGGGGGCACCGTGCACCACATATTATAGGATGTTCTCACCGCAGAAATAGCACTTGCCTGCCCATTCTGGTTTGGTCGAGGTGGGGGGGGGGTTGCCCTGGAGTGTTAACTTCCTTGCACTTTGTTCTTGTACCAGAATGGCTGCGGAAGCCACCTGTAGCCAGCAGAAAATCCCCTAGAGGCAAGGCAGAGATGAGTAACGTGCACCTTTGCAGAGCTGTTGGTCAGGCCAGTGGCCAGTGTGGAAAGAGATAGGTCAAGGGGGGGATATAAGATAAGGCATTAAAGATACACAACGCCCTTATATGTTATCAGTAGAACAGATTTGCCCTCTAAGATTGAGCTCCACCTTTTTTTAATGTTTTCTGTATTTTTGAGAGAAGCACAAGGAGGGGAGGGGCAGAGAGAGAGGAAAAGAGGACCGGAAGTGGGCTCTGCACTGACAGCAAGCCTGATGTGGGACTTGAACTTTCTATCTGCGAGATCATGAATGGAGCCCAAGTTGGACGCTCAACTGACTGAACCACTCAGGTGCCTCGCCATATATATTTTTTATGAACTTGGAAAAGAGCAGGGCTGAATCCCATGGGGCCCAACCAGGATTCAAATATTGATGACCCCCATCACTCTTACTTAAGATGAAGTAATCCCCATTGGGAATTTCCTGAATCAAATTCTTAGGAAATCGTTCTGCTGCAGAACAGGGTCAGACCTGTTGTGTGTAGGTAGAGAAGGGCTTTCCCCTGAAATGGATGAATGGTCCCACTGTCATTTATCCCTGGAAGAGATCAGTCTAGATCTGACAAGTGAAAACAAGAGAGGTTTTTCCACATCGAGAGAAGAAAAAACTTATCTTTTTCACCTTCATCCAGGATTTAAGGAGGTGAGGCAAGAGGGACCTGCCCTTCCTCACTCATTTGGCACGTTATTTGTGGAATGTTACCGGGACCGGCCACATCATTTGCAGGTCCTGGTGCAAAAGGAAAATGGTGGGGAGAGGGAGTTGTCTAAACATTGTTAAGAATTTCTATATGGCAACAGCGCAGCTTTGAACTGTAATACCCGAGTTTCCAATATCACCCCCAAAAGCAGAGACCGCCAGGGAGACCGAGTCACGCATGCAAAAACAAAGGGCTTTATTACTACGGGTTTATAAGCACGGGCTCGCAGACTCCGCCAACACAGTGGATCCACGTGGAGCGAGCCCCGAACACGGCGGGGCAGGGGCTCTTTCAGGGAGAGGGCGTTACAGAAAATGGCGACACAGGCACCACGATCCAATCCCTACCCCCCCATCAGTACTGGCAGTAACTTTAACCATACATCGACACCCCCAGTGGGAGCCAATCACATTTAGAGTATTGACCAATCACAGAGTGGGCCCAGGACCCTCACGCCCTTAGAAATGTTAATGGTGTTAGCTGGCCTTCAAGGTCAGAGGGGAAGCTTGAATCAGACATGCGTCCTTACAAAACCAAGTGTGGGGATCCTCTGAGCACGGGGTCCTGAATGTCATCTGTGTGTCGGGCCTCATGCCAGGTTTCGGGCATACATTAGCAAACAAGTCACAGCCAGCATCCGTCCTCGTGAGGAGCCCAAGCTGGGGTCCCTGCTGTCCCCTCCATCAGTCTCCCTCCCAGCATGAGCACCTGCTAGAGTTTGATTCTTTATTAAAGAATTCTTCAGGCAACCTCCTCCCTAAACCTCGGGAGCTCAGCTGAACAACCAGTGATGTATTCCGGTGCAGAGGGGGTGGTGTGGCTACGTTGAGGGACGTCAGGTGTGTCTCCAGGAAGGACATTTGTCCCAAGGGCCAGCTTCCTGGGGATTGTCAAATATCATTTTAATTATTAGTTACAGTTGATTTCTAATCTGATTTAGACCCTAACTGCTAAGTAATCTATGGCCCCAGTGGAGTTCCCACACTGCCTGTGGCTTTTACACCTGACCGCTTAACCCAGCTCCGGTATCTGCACAGTCTGTGAAGGTTTTTGAGTCCAGGACTGCTGAGATCCATGGCGCTCGCTGGCTGATATTGATGGTATTCCCTGCATATGTTTTCAGAGGACATCTCTGCAGCCTCCGAAGCTTGCCGACCGCCAACATCTGCAGAGGGGAAGAAGCTGCCGAATCCAGCCTGAGCCGCTAGTTCTCCTAAGTTGGGGGGCAAGGGCACGTGCCACCCTGGGAAGTAGGGAGGGGACTCAGGTGCGGTTAGGACACACTCAGGAGTTCATGACTCGGTGTTCTTAGTGCCGGTAGCAGAGGACTTAAGGCCCTCACCCAGCCACGGGTAACACTGTTTCCATTACAGGAATTTGTATCCCTTTTAGCCGCGTTATATGAATTACTCTTATATTCTCAGCTCTAGGCACTTTCACTGTAGCTTATGTTGGGATGGGTTCAGTAAACTAAGGTCTAAAACCATAAGGAAACCTGTGAAAATCTTCATCCTGAAAGGAAGCGTCTCCATGTGCTGAAAATGCTATAGGGCAGTTCTATTTCGAGTGTAAGAAAAGAAAGAAAATTGAATCCGAAGGTACATTTGATTTTAAAGATCTTTAATTCATACGCAAAAGTAAGACACTTTATGTTCAAGTTTACCATACTGGATAAAGTCCCTGATTAAGTAATAGATACACTTTTTCTTAATTTCAAAAGTGACTCCTTTAAAAAAAAAAAAGTGACTCCTTTTTTGTGTGTATATTACACTTCGATAAAAGTTTTCTTTTTAAAACAATTCTATTGTTTGTTTTTTCCTGGATCGTATGATTACAGATGATTTTTGTCGGTTTATTTTATATTCATTGCATTTCCTAACTGCCAGGGATGAGTGGCTAACGCTTAAATTCTTTCCCTGAATCCCACTTTTGTCCAAAATCAACGATCGTAATGAGCATTTAGTAATACAAACGGTTATCCGCCTGGTGCTCTAAGCCAACTACTTCTCAGACCAGAAAAGAGACACACACACTGAGATAACATTGTTCTCCTGAGCAAAACAAATCGGTCTCAAAAGTTTCCAAGTTACCTAGAACAAAACAAGGAAGTGGAGTGGAAATCCTTTGAAAGTGAAATGCTTACTCATTTGAAACCCGCCCCCATTCAATTACTTCCTCTTGCCTTGGCTCCCAACAAGTTTGGAGTATTTTCGGAGGAGTGAAATTTGCGGCCTCACTGGTTTCCATTTGCAGAACACCGTTTATTCCGAATGAGAACCGAGGTGACTTTAGTAAACAATCCTGGGCCTCAAATTCAGATGCCTGAGAGGGTCACCAAAACATGTGATTTACCCAGCTATTTGAGAAATAAAATGTCTAACTTTGAGTCTGAAGAAGTTGCAAGCAAGAATGCTGATCAAATATCCGCTGGCATTCGAATGACACTTGCTGAATGCCACACTGGGCAGCCTTGGTGTGATAATTTTTTTTTAATGCTTATTTTTGAGAGAGAGAGAGCAGGAGAGGGGCAGAGAGAGAGGGAGTCACAGACTCTGAAGGAGGATCCAGGCTCTGAGTCAGCACAGAGCCCAATGCAGGGCTCAAACTCACGGACCACGAGATCATGACCTGAGCTGAAGTCAGACGTTTAACGGACTGAGCCCCCCAGGCGCCCCACTGGTGCTGATAATTCTCCAGTGGTGGGAGTCTTTGGGGCTCCTTCCACATCCTAACCTTGCAACACTTTTGCAAGCCTCTGTCATATACCAGATAAATTCTCTTACGGATTAGGATAGTCGGCACCAGTTTCTATCGCTTACATCTGAAAGAATCTACATTACTACCAAATCCAGAAGTTCCATCCACACCAGGTCTCAAATAAGGGCTGCAAATGGGAACTAGTAAACCGTCAGGACCTCGTCCATTTCCCCCCTTGTCTCAGCTGCTGCAACCGTCTTCATCTCTGAAAATTTTCTTCTCCACTGCTTCAGTCACAGAGGAATGGGGAATAAATATGGTCTTCCCGTAACTTCTGATCAAGAGACCGGTTCACACTAGTGAGTGCGCTGTTTCCCATCAATGAAATGCGTCAGAGTAAGATCTAAGTGGCCCATTTGAATCTATTGTTCACCCCTCCTGGGTAAGGTATGGCCACAAATCATTGTCATATAGGATCGTGACTGCCAAGCGCCCCGGCCTGGGGAGTAAGGGAGAGAAGTCATTTTTCACTCACTCACTCTTTTATCATTCACCTGGGCTTCCCTGAGTCGTGATCCGGGAAGGTCTGCGCTGGGATCTGGGTCGCTGGCCGGTACCTGGCATGAACCTCTCTGTGTGCTTCATGAGATTGTTAGTCAGCAGAGACCTTGGTTTTATAAGTGTTGTGGAAGATGGTTCCTCAGAATCTCATTGGTAATAAAATCGTAGGGGATAATCGCTTTAGAAACTGGGTTTGATCTTCTGTGCCTTCGTTCATTGTCCTAATTAAAATATCCTGGTTGATTTTTCCTGATTGAAAAAAAAAAACGTGGGGAGGGGCACCTGAGTGGCTCAGTCGGTTAAGAGTCCGGCTTCGGATCAGGTCATGATCTCACGGTTCGTGGGTTCGAGCCCCGCGTCGGGCTTTGAGCTGGACAGCTTGGAGCCTGGAGCCTGCTTTGAGTTCTGTGTCTCCCTCTCTCTCTGACCCTCCCCTGCTTGCACTGTATCTCTCTGTCTCTCAAAAATAAATAAAAGACATTTAAAAAAAAAAAAAGGTCTATTTGTATCTCCTGGGCCTATGGTATCACGCCAGCAGAGGGATATAGAAGAACGCTATACTTGGGAATAACAGGAGAATTGTTTGATCATGTTGTGAATAGCTCTCAATCACTTGAATTTCGCATCCCAGTATACTTTTTTAATATAGACTGGGGAGCAGTATCATCAGAGAGGCACCAACTTTTTATTTTGCTGAGGAAGGACGCAAACCCAAGGAAGCTCACATCTAACATCAACAACAGAAAAACAAAGATTTTACCATAAAAAAAGGGGGGGGCTGGAACAGAATAAATAACTACCTTTCTCCATAGAAAGTCATTCTGCTGGACTCTTTCCAACTTTATAAAATCCCAGGCCACCCAACAACCCTTGCTGGAGAACTCGCGTTTGGAATCCACTCCAGGACACAATCGACCATTCCAGAGAGTGAAGTTTACAGTGGGGCCAAAGACAATACCACTTCCATTAGAATTCTCCCCTCCTGCAACCGCAGTTTTCAGTGGAGGTGGGTGTGTTCCCCCCTCGGAGTGCCGTGTCCGTTTGTGCCAGGAAGTGCAGGCTGGAAGTGCTAGCCCTCCCCTACGTGGTATCCCTACAACCATCCGTGAATTTGGTCACATTCCCTTTTCACTGATGGGGAAGCCGAGGCCGGGAGAGAGGCCGCCCCTCGCCCACAGTCACATCGGCCGGTCCGTTCCGGAGCTGGGATTTGAACCCAACTGCATCTCATGCCAGGTCCACTTTTCAAACCACGACTCTCCTCCTTTGAGATTCAAACCAGGATTTTGACAAGCAACACACACACACGCATTTCATTTTAGAGAAAAGTCGTTTATGAAATAACTCATTTTATTTTGGATCCAGACGTGAGACTTCAGAAAATGTTAATAGCTCTGTTGCCGGAGTCATGGAAGCCATCTTGTTGAGTAACAAAACAAAACACCTGAGTCACTTAGACTTCATGGAGGGAAAAAACCTCACAGGAGACATGAGGAGCTTTATTTGTGATTGTATGGTTTTGAAATCCAGTCGCAAGCTCAGGCATGAGGATGACGTACTTACTCATGTTGGTGATGAACTGATTTTAAGTAAGTGAAAGTGACACCCCCAGGACACTGTTGATGGCGGAACACTATGTTCTCACTGATCAGACGTCTTCAAAACAAGGCAGGAAAGGCTTTTGGGTACACTCTATCAATTGCTTATTTATCTCAAGGATAAAAAGTAATTTCCCTCCATACCGATGTCTTCTGATAGATTTCAAAGTCTGAATTTACTTCCTGTACATTCGCTTGCAGCCTTGACCTTGTATAGTTGGAATTGTCATTGAGTTCTTTGAGTTCAGGCTCTTCTGTCCCTGAAAATATGCCCTGAACTCCTACAAACACCCCCAGGCCTCTTACCAGGAATTGCACAGTTAGAGAGCATATCCCACTGAGAGAAACAAATTCAGACTGAGATCCATATACAACATTCTTTTCTGAAAACTGGTTTTGACCGAAGAAAGGGCACAAGGGCAGGTGTGTACTAGATATGACAAAACTACATAAAGAGCTACCGTTTGCCTGGCATTTACAAGGGGCCAGTCAGTATTCCGTGTGCTTGATGTGAATTAACTCACTAAATCGTTTTAACAGAGTTAGGAGAGAGCTAGTATCCTAATTCATATTTTATAGGCTAAGAAACTGAGACATAAAGATGCTGGGTGGTTTGCCCAAGGCTGCACAGCCAGAAAGTAGGACAGCTGGATCGAAACTCCGTCGGTCTGACTTAAATTAGTCCCTTTTAACCACTGCACTGACTAGGCCGTTGAGATGGGACAGGGGGGCTGGGTGGCAGCAAGAACATGGAGGACAGCGAGCTGGCTTCCGGGACGCCTCCAGACTTCCAACCTTACTGACAGCGCCCCGCTAGCCCCGTTCATATTTATCAAGATTGGAAAAGAAAGTGGACACTTCTCGTATTGATTCAAAAAGAAAAATGTCAGTATTCCAGGCGTCTTTCTGAAAAGTCTGTTTACTGCCCTGGCTTGGCAAGGCTCAGAAACGGGCAGCTTCTCAGGTTCCAAATGCCCTGCAGCATTTGGAAAGATCACGGCCCCTTTTCCTGATCGTGTGGCCACAGGGGTCAGATTTCTTGGGTCTGAATGACAGATGTCCACCATGGCTAGCCAAAGCAGAAAAGGAATTTGTTGATGGGATGCTGCGGAGGCCACAGAATTGATAGCAAAGCTGGACCACCAGACCCGAAAGTAGGTAGACCTCAAGGGAGACGAAGCAGCCACGCTGTGGCCAGAATGAGACCAAAAGGGAAGTCTGGCCAGACTCACATGCACCGAGACTGCCACGCTGGGGGCAGAGCATGCGGCTTCCCTTGGGGCCACCACCCAACTGGCTCTCAAGACGGCAGGCTCCTGATGGCATCCCTCAGCCGGAGCATCGGGCTGAGGTTAGTCACATGATCTCCAGTTGCGGGGCTGGGAGGAGGGCTTTGTTTTTTTAATTCCACCACAAGTAAATTGGTGCTATATTCATTTCAGGTACACGATATAGTGATTCAGCAGTTCGTGTTCAATAATTCAGGGCTCACCATGATAAGTGCGCTTTCTTCCCTGTCCCCTGCCTCACTCATCCTCCCAGCCCCGCCCTCCGGTAACCATCCCCTTCTTCTCGATGCTTCAGAGTCTGCTTTTTTGGGGGTACCTGGGTGGCTCAGTCCCTTAAGTGTTCAACTCCTGGTTGCAGGTCAGGCCATGATCTCACGGTTTGTGAGGTCAAATCCCACATCGGGCTCCATGCTGACAGTGCAGGGCCGGCGTGGGAGTCCCTCTCTTTCTCTCTTTCTGCCCCTCCCCTGCCCGCCCTTTCTTTCTGTCAAAAATCAATAAACTTTTAAAAAAAAGGAAGAGTCTGATTTTTGTTTCATTTTTTTATTCGTTGTTCCTTTGTTTCTTAAGTTCCACACGTGAGTGATATCCTATGGTATTTGTCTTTCTTTCACTGACTTATTTCACTTAGCATTATACCTTCGAGATCTATCCCTGTTGCTGCAAATGGCAAGATCTCATTCCTTTTCATGGCTGAGTAATATTCCATTGAATATATACCTACCACCTCTGCTGTCTTCGTTCATCTGTCTCTGGACACTTGGGCAGTTTCTGCATCTTGGCTATTATAGATAATGCTGCAATAAACATTGGGGTGCATATATCTTTTCCAATTCGTATTTCCTTTGGGTAAATACCCAGTAGTAGAATTAGTGAATCGTATCGTAATCTATTTTTATTTTTTATTTTTTGAGGAACCTCCATACTGTTTTCCACAGTTGCCACACCAGATTGCATTCAAGGGGGACTTTTTGGAGCCCTTTTGGCTTCTGTAGTTGGTGCAAATGTCCCCATTTTAGGATTTCTCAAAATAGTCTAGGTTCCCATGCTGGGCAGAATGGTATATTTGCCATCTAGAATTTTAAAAATGCAATAATCATCAAAAGGAGGGAAAGATATTATGCTCAAGATGGAACATGGAAGAATATGGATGAAGACACGCTTTGATTCTCGGTTCTCCCACAAACTTACCACATGACCTTGGGAAGGTCACTCACAATTTCTGAGCCTGCATTTCCTCACTTGTAAAATGATGTCAACGTGGTATTTGCCTTCTGGATGTGTCTTGATTTCCAGAGATGGTGAGCGCAAGAGATTCACAACATTCACACGTGGCACCTGAACATCTTACATACACGTATGTATTTATTCCCCACTTCCTCTAGATACAGAATCAGCAGGAATAGAGTCCTATAGTCGGAAAGAGGCCTTAGGTTAGGGTGGACCGCAAGACATGCAGGGTTGAATTATGGAGGAAACCTGGAAAATTGGCGTCCCTGTTAAGGTTCCTAGAAAATTCGCTCAACCGTTCTTGCAGCATCCTTGAGAATATAATACCTCAGGTATTTTTTCTCCTACAACTAACTGGATGGCAATGACCACTAGATGTTCCTTCTGGCTGTGCATTTTCCAAAGTATCTTGCAAAAGTTTCCCTTTAGGAGCCTTCTGTTTGTTCTCACATGACAAAGGCTTCTGAAGATAGGATTACACATACTGAAAAATGCTACCTGGCCCAAATATCCCACCACAGATAAACCCGCCGAAAACATCCAACGAAAACACTACTTCTGGAATTAAGACATTCCTCTGTCTGTGGCTTCCGTTAATAGTAATGTAGCTGACGTTTCCCTGCCAATATTTATTGACTACTTGTTACAGGCCTCATCTGCATCGCCTCATTTAATCCTTAAGACAATCCTATGAAACAAGTACCACGATTTACAGAAGCTGGAAATTGAGTCTCAGTGAGCAGATGTCACATGTTCAAGGTCATGCCGGAACCTTACTCTTACTCTAACCTTAACTACCCCATTGTGGACGAGGTATTTGATGGGATGAGGAAGCCGGGCTGCCATGTTCTTGGAGGGCCCTGGTGGATTATTTGCAGTAACTGATTCCCTCACTCCCCTATGGCTCAAAAGGCACGGATCACTCCGAGCTCCCCTCACCCTTTCCCCACAAACAGAGGCGTGTGCCAAAAATGAATAATTTCGGAATGTTCCCTCTGGGGCTTATCGAGAAGTTCCATCTCATGCATTCTTTCGACATCCCTGATGGGGTATCCACCTTCCATCAGGTCATGTGAGAAAGTGCCCTTTGGAAATTAGCCGGAGGTAGTTACGGTAATTCCCCTGACTGAAGCCATCGTGGCCCAGGGAGGCTGTCTCTCCCCAGCACCATGGGAACACGGACTTCGGGTAAGGCTCGGTGCCAGACCACAGGACATACCTGGCCTTCTTCCTCTGAGTTTCCACACTACAACGACCCCTCTGCTCAAGGAAGCTGCCAGCCCTCACTCCCTTCGACCCCTTGACCACCCAGGGAGCGAGGCCAGAGTGCTTAAGGCAAGACTGAGTGCTCCTACCAGGATCATCCACAGAGTCCTCCCCTTGTGTGGAGCCCGGATCTCAAGGCACAATGCGGGGATGTGTGCTGGCCACCACCACCAGCTTCTAGACCCTGGTGTCTGCACAAGCGTCACCTGATGGACCCGTGGTTCCCCCATCTGGCTCCCACCTCCGACTGCCCAGGGGACATGAACTAAATACAGACTTGTAAACCCTATCTCCAAAGTCTCATTGTGTAGGTCTGAGGCAGGAGCTGAAAATCAGTATTAACAAAACAAAATGCTTCATGGGTAGTTCTGGGTACAGTTTTAGCCTCCAACCCTGGTACAGTTTTAGCCTCCAACCCTGACAAACAGTATTTGAGTTTAAAGGCGCTGGGAAGGCAGCCTCGTCTCCTGCCCACAGCCTCCACCGTCTCTGTGAAGTTGCTGATTATTCTTTGAGTTAAGCGTTTTCTTCGTTTACAAAGCAAATTCCCCGGAGGCTTTCCGGTTGGGCTGCCAAAGGACCAGGACCAAGTCCATAAACTCCCGCCCTTCCAGGGGGTGGAAGGTTTTGTCTTAAACAACGGCAGCCAGCGACAAGAGTAACAAGATCAACCGTGTGTCGCTTGACCAGGACGTTCCCCAGAGGCAGGTCCCAGATTGCAAGGAGAGTCCCTCCTTACCGCACGATGCTGAGGCCACCAGGGATTGTTCCGTATATCTTCAGATCAGAGCCCAGCAAGGGGGGGCGGGGCCTGAAGGCAAGGTGACACACTTCTTCTAGAAACACGTAAATCCGAAGGTATCTACGTTTCGATCATTTTAATGATTCCTGCAGAATTCGAAGGCTCCCTCCCCACATGACATCTTGCTGATGACTTGTCGATCAGTCCAGGCGTGTGATACACCTGTTTCCTCGGTCACAAATAAGCAGAGTGGCGGGTGTAGGGGGTGGGGAGAGGCAGCAGGCCGCCGAGTCTGGCGCTGGCCACCGCTCTTCATAACGTTGGCTAATAGCCTACATCTGGGCACAAGGGATAGGTCTGGGCAGGGACTGGGGGTAGGTGTGAGGAGAATTCAACATTCTTGCTTTGTGTCTTTTTGGAAATACAAACCCATTATCTTTTGGACTGAGGATCATATGTAATTACAAAAATGGGTTGGGGGGAGGGTGCCTGGGTGGCTCAGTCTGTTAAGTATCTGACTTTGGCTCAGGTGATGATCTCACGGGTTGTGATTTTGAGCCCTGTGTCGGGCTCTGTGCTGACAGCTCAGAGCCTGGAGTCTGCTTTGGATTCTGTGTCTCCCTCTCTCTGCCCCTCCCTCACTCACACTCTGTCTCTGTCTCTCTCTCAAAAATAAAAAAACATTAAATACATTTTTTAATGGGTTGGAAAACAACATCATAGACTTTCAGAATAGCAAGTGCTATTAAATCTGCAGGTGTGTGTGTGTGTGTGCACAGAGGTGTACCAGGGATATGTACGTGTGTGTGGATATACACATGTGTGTGGGTGCCCAGGTGCGTGATTATGCAGAAAGGTGTGCCTGTGGGGGGGGGGAGGGGGTGGAGGGGTCTGTATGGAGTGTGTGTTGTGGGTACGTGTTCACGTGTTGGGAGGTGTGCTTGTGAAGAGGCTGCGGGGATGTGTGTGTCTGGGAGGGTGTGACTGCGGGGGGCACGTACAGACACACAGCTGTAAGTGTGTGGGCAGGTGTGGGGGGGGCAGCGGAGACAGGTTTCCCACATAAAGGCAGCAGAGTGGGTTTCTGACACCATCGGAGATCTGTGAGGTCCTGAGATTCTGAGATACAAGTTGCAACTTAAACTTGCCACAGGAGACTTCTAGAAGTCCTCTCAATTCTCCCCTCCACCGAGAGGGCCACTAGATGTCTTTTCACACGATCGTTGTGAGATGATCTCTATCGAAATATCCACTTTATCTGGAGTCTCTAGCTAGCGGGGAAGAGCTTTTCTGAAGATCATTTCTTTTCCAGTAGGTTACGAAAATCAAATCCCAGAGAACTCTTGAGCGTGTGTTGGAATTTTCCTGGAATAGCCACCGAAGTGGCCTTAACAGAAGGGTGGCTGTCAGACATTTTCCACCTTGGACTCCACTTCTGACGAGAGTCGGACTCGAGCTCCTCAGTGTGGATGCGTCCACCCAGCTTTCCTGGTGGCGGGGCAGAAACCTAACTTCTGGAATAAGAAGCATGGGCTTTCTGTCTTTTCCTTCAATTTTATTTTTCAATGTTTTTGTTTACTTTTGAGAGAGAGAGAGAGGCATAGAGGGGCAGAGAGAGAGAGGAAGACAGAATCTGAAGCAGGCTCTAGGCTCTGAGCTGTCAGCAAGGAGCCCAGCATGGAAGTTGAACCCACGAACAGTGAGATCATGACCTGAGCTGATGTCAGATGCTCAAACGACTGAGCCAGGCAGGCGCCCCTCCTTTAATGCCTTAAGGTAAGATATTGTCACATCCAACACTGACTTTTAAGAGAACATAAGGAGTCCTTCATTAACAATAATGGTAGAATAAGAGCACCTGAGTGACTCAGTCTATTAAGTGTCCAACTTCAGCTCAGGCCATGATGTGCTTCATGGGTTCAAGCCCCGTGTTGGGCTCTGTGCTGACAGTTCAGAGCCTGGAGCCTGCTTCGGCTTCTGTGTCTCCCTCCCTCTCTGTCCACCCCCTCTACCAAAAATAAGTAAACATTTTTAAAAAACAATCATGGAAGAATAGGAAGAAAGGACAAATGGAAGAGAAAGAAAAAGAGTGCCTGGAAGCATTTGCAGCCATGCAGAAGCACTTATTTTTTGTAGGGAAAATAAACTTATTTTTGGTAAATAAAGCAGGGTAACTTTGGAGTTAGATGGACTTTCTAACCTGAAGAAAATACTTACCCTGAGTTTCATCTGTTTTCCTGTATAATGGAATAATAATATGCATGCTTCTCAAACTGAATATGCATACAAATCACCTAGAGGTCTTGGAAAAGTACGGATTCTGGAGGAATCTGTGAGTGTTCGTGTAAATATACAAGATCTCAAATTACTCTATTCAAGTTGCAACAGGATCAGCCCCCGGCTGACTTCCTCCTCACTGCCGGAAGCACCATCCTGTGACCTTGCACAAGAACCAGACAGACTGGGAGGACTCTTTAAGTCCTCTGCTAATGCTAACTGAAATTTTACTTCTCCTAAGGACAAAAGAACTCTCCCCGGGTTTTCTGGTTTCAGAACAGTTTCACTCGGCCCACCTCATGAATACTGAAAAGCAACCGGATATCCATTCCCATTCATCCTGGAGCTGACTCACCAGGACCTCAAAGGTACTTTCCAGCAGTTCCCTGCAGGTGCCTGTCCCCTGTGGACATGTGAACTGCTGGTTCCTATTAAAGCTCTGGCAAAACACCATCAGAGCTCAACAAATGCTTCATGCAAATCAGCAGCCATAACAAGATAGGTCAAGGCAGGCTCCTGACACACAGGAGCAAAACAAAATGGACTTCGCTGCCAAAATAATGAGCCACTGGGATGCCTGGATGGCTCAGTTGGTTAAGCGTCCAACTCTTGATATCAGCTGAGGTCGTGCTCTCGAGGCCATGAGATCCAGTTTGGGAATCTCTCTCTCCCTCTCTCTGCCCCCCCCCCCCCCCACTCACATGCATGCTCTCTTTTTCTCTCAAATTGAATAAGTAAACAATAATGTCTATCATGGAATTTCTCCAATTTTCACCCTGATGGAATTAGCCAAGTTATATTCTGAAAAAAAAAAAAAAAGTCGTAGAATAGGTATCTATGTGATGTCATGATGCTGTAACTTTATTTTTATTTAAGTAGGCTTCGCACGCAGCGTGGAGCCCAACATGGCATCTGAAGACACAACTCGGAGATCAATACCTGAGCTGAGATGAAGAGTCAGACACTTAACTGACTGAGCCACCAGGTGCCCCAATGATGTAATTTTAAAAGTCAGTTATGAAGCATATATAGTACCGATGTAATTTTTCTTTTTTTTAAATAAAAGCCTTTGCATTTATTCATGTAGACTTCCATTAATTCAACAAATATTTAATGATAATGCACTACGACTCAGTGATTTGCCTCTCTCGTGTATCGGGGAGACACTAGCGAAAAATGTAGAACTCCCTCACCAGTGGAATTTTTCAACATCTGTGGATTTTATCGTTACATAGCTTAACTTCACTCGAGATCTGATAGTTACACCTACAGGTTCTAAAACTATTATTGATAAGAACATAATATTTACTATTCACCATGTAACAAATACTGTTCATAATATTAACTCATTTAATAAATTCTTTCTATTGCCATGAGGAGACGTGCTATTACTTTAAAGAGTGCACTGGGGAGCCTGGGTGACTGCGGCAGGTAAGTGTCTCACTTCGGCTCAGGTCATGATCTCACGGTTTGTGAGTTCGAGCTCCGTGTCAGGCTCAGTGCTGACAGCTTAGAGCCTGAAGCCTGCTTCAGATTCTGTGTGTCTCTCTCTCTGCCCCTCCCCTGTTCACATGCTCTGTCTCTTTGTCTGTCTCTTAAAAATAAATAAACATTAAGAAAATTAAAAAATAAAATAGAGTGCACATTTTCTTTGTACAGATTTCTACTTTCTCAGACATGTCAAAAAAGAAAAAATGAACTAAAATATTCCTTTATATATAACATTGTAATGAAACACATTATTTACTAGGAACTGTGTTTCACTAGAACCACAGGATCAGTCAACTCAAACAAGTACAGCTAAAACAAATAAGATGTTTGATCTCTGTTATCTTACTGTATACTATTTGACATTCTTTGAGCACCTACACAGATCCAAACATAGAAAGAGGTACTAAGAATGTAGCAGAAAACAAGACAGCCTTTCTGCCTTCATTCTAAAGCAAGCTAGAATTCAAGTTCCAGGATTATAATTATATAATACCATTATAACTATAATTTATAATAGTATAGAAGAGCCACTATTATTATTTCAATGTTATAGATGAGAAACCAACTTGGTGATGTGTGGTGGGGTAGAATCAAACTCAGGTGTAGCTTAAACTCTCTAAGAAACAAGTTTTCTCACCTAAAAAGCAAAATAATACTTACCTTACAGTTTGACAATGTTGGTAGAGGTAGTCAGATCTCTGGCACACATAGCGGCTCCTGAATAAATTAGAATTTGTTGTAAGAGGAAAATGATTCATGAGCTTGAGTGGACACACTGTATTTTTCATCTCTTTCGCGATGGAACAGATCTTTGAATAAGGAACCTTTTCAAAAGTACTCCCCAATATGGGACGCAGTCAGTTAATCGTCCAACTCCTGATTTCAGCTCAGGTCATGATCTCATGGTGGTGAGATTGAGCCTTGCGTTGGGCTGCGTGCTGGGTGTGGAGTCTGCTTGGGATTCTCTCTCTTTCTCTCTCTCTCTCTCACTCTCTCTCTCTCTCAAAATAAATAAATAAATGAACTTTAAAAAAAGTTCTCCCTGTGTAACTGTGTCTTGGAGGATTTAGGATATATTTTTCCATAATATAACTTTAACTTACCAACAGGACTGAATTGGCCTCACAAATCATTAAGCATATTTGGAGCCAGACAAATGTTTGTGAAGGTAGTGTTTAATTGTGTTTTGCCCATTTCAAGTATTCACCTTGAAGCGCCTGGGTGGCTCAGCCAGTTACGCATCTGACTTCGGCTCAGGTCATGATCTCACGGTTTGTGGGTTCGAGCCCCATGTCGGGCCCTGTGCTGACAGCTTGGAGCCTGGAGCCTGCTTCAGATTCTGTCTCCCTCTCTTTCCTGCCCCTCCCCTGCTTGAACTCTGTCTCTCTCACTTCTCTCAAAAACAAAATAAAACATTAAAGAAAAAATTTTAAATCCAGTATAGTCTTGACTTCCTGACCTACAGGCACAGGAGCTCCCAATTTTATGAATGAGGAAGTTAGGCTCAGAGAGGTTAAGTAACTTGCCCAAGGCCATGGCTTGTGAGTAGTGAAGTGATGGCTTCAATCCAATCTGTGGAGACCGAAACTACTATTTTTGTTTTACAGAATTGCTTTCTATGTGACACACAAATACAGCCCTCCAGGATTGACCAGCAACTTCTCCCTCAGAAAAAAATGCATTGATACTGATCTTTGCTTTTGACTGAAGAATGAGGAAAAAAATCACTAATCAATTGCCTATTATTTGCTTACTGGGTGTCGGCCATAGTAAACACCGCGAGATCATATGCTCCAGGAGAGACAACGCCAAGGAGACAAGGTCTGTAACTTCAGGGAGATGTTTGCCTCGTGAGGCAGAGAACTCGGAGACAAATGTACCGGGGATGCCTTGGGAGCCCAATTCGTGTACGTCATCACTTTAATGATGAGCATTCCAGAGCTGTGGTAGATGCCAGGGATTTCCAACGCGTCATTGTCCTCAGAAAAACCCCACTGGGTGGGCCCCACCATTATCACCACTCTGAGAGGGGGTACTTGAAGCTTAGGAAGACAAGTACGTTCTCCCTGGTTTATGTGCCTAGTACGTGGCTGACTGGGATTGGAGCGCCCCAGCATTTCTGTGCTAATATCCCTTTGGCTTAATCAATCATGCAGTTTCCCAAGTTGACATTGCAATTAAGTTGAACACAAGGTATAATCATTGAGACGTCATACATTGCCTCTTTTTTTTAATTATTTATTTTTGAGAGAGAGAGAGGCAGAGCATGAGTGGGGGAGGGACAGAGAGAGAGGGAGACACAGAATCAGAAGCAGCTCCAGGCTCTGAGCTGTCAGCACAGAGGCCAAGACGGGGCTCCAACTCATGAACCGTGAGATCGTGACCTGAGCCAAAGTCAGACGCTTAACTGACTGAGCCCCCCAGGCCCCCATCCATTGCCTCTCTTGTGTTTGCAAAAGCCAAGGCATGCCATACAGCCATGCTATGACGTAATAGGTGCTAAATGCTTGCCTACTGCTGTTCCCATGAGGCTGGGGCTTTTCTCAGGTGGTGAGTTTGATTCTAACGCCATCTATTCCACGGATGTGGAGGGTAAGGCCTCCACAGACCTCGGGCCCATGCCCTGGTCAAGGCTTTAAAGCAGAAAACTATCTTACCCCTTCATACATTTGAAAGACTTTTGTGTTTTTCAGTAGTGAAAGGAGCTTTTGTCCTTCCAAAGATTCTCCCACCACGCCCTCGCCATGCAGCCTCACACACATGCATGTGCACACGCACACTCACACACACACACTTTGTCATCTGTGGTGGCTTGGTGTGAGGGCTGGTGTATAATTATCCATTCAGGACTTGGTAAGATTTCCCAGAACAAAACAGAGGGCCTGGACCTGTCTCCATAATGATGGTGGGCATTTATGAGATGCTTCGGCCTCTCTCATTAGTAATTCCCAGCAGGACCCCAGGCAGGATGACTCAGAGAGGCTTAGTAATAAGCTAGGGATGAGGCCCAGTCAGGAAGAGAGTTTCTAGGGCTGGGCTCAAAGTGGTCATTTTGAACTTAGCTGTGCCTTGAACTTAGCTTGTCAAGGATGGATGTGCGTGGATGTTAACCAAACTGCCAAGAACCGACCTCCTTCCCTCTGCAATCCGGTATACAAATTACTGGGGACTTTCTCCACCGGACATAAGAAGCCAATTTTTCTGAAATAAGAATTTTCTAGCTGGCCCTTGTGACACTAATGACCGCCCGCACTCCCCAGTGTCGCTTGGAGTTTATAAAGCAACGTAGTGCTGGATTCATATGAAAACTGAGAAAATAGGAAATGATTTCTCTTTCTTCTTGAGGGCATCCTCAGAGAGAGAGAGAGAGAGAGAGAGAGAGAGAGAGAGAGAGAGAGAGAGCAAAGAAAAAATAAGGAGGGGGAATAACGCAATACCTGACTTAACAATAAGTTCTTTATTGACCATTCACTATGCGCCAAGAACATTCTAGAAACAAGGTACACAGCGGCAGACGAAATGCATCTTCTATTTGGGACTATTCTTCTTCCCCTTCCTCTTCTTTTCCTCCCCCTCTTCATCCTCCTCCCTCACCCCCTCTTCCTCCCCCACTCCTCCTTTTTCATTTTTTCAACTACCATTAGCACATAAAGCCACATTGTATCACATAGCCCCCCACAGACGGATCCCACCTACCCCCCTTTGGGTGGTATTCCTACTTAAAGAATATGTCCAATATTTTGAGATGTTCTTGGTTTAAGAAAAGGTGATATAAGATGTAGATGGATGTATGTTGTAAGGGCTAGAATCAGAAAATCTGGGAACTGAAACCCTCATGAGCCACATGTGACATTGGGCTTAATTCTGATTTTATTTATTCATTTATTTTTGGCCCTGGGCCGAACTAAATGGGAAAATTTATGTAAACTGTCTAGCTTAAGTGCCTGGCTTATCATAAGCCCTAGAAAGCTTCTATATGTATGCTATGTAACATAAGATGTATTCATTACATGTAGGATATAATCTAGAGTATGTGATATATAAAATATACTACCTAACATATGTATATAAATAGATATCTATAATAGTAGCTAAAATACATTATATTATATAATTAAGATAATAATTAACATAACACGTTATATTAATACAAGTGTTATTAACATTAGCAATCATTAACATCTTAGAACAAATCTGAAATGACACTGTCCAAGTTCAATGTGGACCGCAAAGGTCTTCGAGAAACCTAAAAGTTTACAATAAACTCACCAGGGAAGGGTTTGCCAACGCTCAGGTCAACAAAGAGCCAGTCACGTGACTGGAAAGCCTGGCGAGGAAACTACCAGCAGGCGGAAGTTGTTAGGTCATAATGACAGGACGTGAATTCCTTTAAAACGCTCAATGAAGGGGGGACTCGGTCGGTTGAGCGTCTGACTTTGGCTCAGGTCAGGATCTCACGGTTTATGGGTTCGAGCCCTGCGTGGGGCTCTGTGCTGACAGCTCGGAGCCTGGAGCCTGCTTCGTATTCTGTGTCTCTTTCTCTGCCCCTCCCCTGTTCATGTTCTGTCTCTTTCTGTCTCTCAAAAATATATAAATAAAAAATAAATAAAACACTCAACAAGATTCTCCAACTTCTCATCTCGAATGAGTAAAACAAAGTTCTACTCCTGGCAGCTGGGATGATTCCAGAAAGTGTGTGTGTGTGTGTGTGTGTGTGCGTGCGTGTGTGCGTGCCACTTACTTGCTTGGGGTGGACTTTGCAAGGGAGGGTGGGGTAATGCCTGGGCGCATCTTGGCACAGGGTAGTCGGTGCCCAAAAAGTGAGGGGCCCGACGGACTTGGGAGAGGTGACCCAGCCTCAAGGGCAAGCCCTAATTTCACTGCGTCTTTCAGAACCGCCCAAGGAGGAGGTGACAGCAACTGTATTGAATACTATGGACAAGGCTCTGTTGTGTGCGCTTTATCTACTGTGATTCATTAAGTCTTCATAAGAACACCCCCAAATGCAGCAGCCAGTGGGGAGACCACAAACCCATCCGGCTCTCCGGGCCCAAGCCAAGCCCCGAAGGTTGCAAAGCCCTCTCTGGATGCCTTTCACCAAGTCTCAAGCACCCCACCTTGGGAGGCGCAGAAAGCCACCCTTCCCCAGAGAGAGTCCGGTGCAGGCTGGCGAGCCCCGGCTCCCGGGAGGCGCGCGGACCCCGGGGGCCCCCGCAGGCACCGGCAGCCTCCCCCGGGCCGCACTCGGAGACCCGGCCCGCCCCGCAGCGCAGTTGTGCAAGCGCCGGGCCGCCGCCGCTGCCGGCTCCTGCCCGCCGGGGCAGGGCGGGGAGGCGCGCCGGGCGCACACCCGGTGAACTCCGGGCGGGGTCGGCCGCGCTCCCGCCCGGGGAGCCGCGTCCCCGCCACCCGAGGCCAGGGCGCCCTCGCTCACCTCGCTGACTCCATCCTATTTCCACCCCCAGCCTTGCTCCCCCCCCCCCTCCCCGGGTCCCCTCCGGGTCAGGCCAGCCGGGGCCCACTCCGCCCTACCCAGCCTGCTCATTGGCCACCCAGGGCCTGCCCGGCTGCATAAATACATGGTCCCTGGGCATGGAGCATGGAGAGGGGGACCGGAGGAGCCCGCAGCGCCGTGCAGCATCTCTGCCCGCCTCGACACCTCCGCTTCGAGGCTCCAGACCTGGAAGTCAGCCTCCCCACAGACGCGTCTCGCCTTCCAAGAGACACCCAACCCCCGGAGGCACTCGTGCGGCGGCACCCGCGCCCTGAGGCCGCCGCACCGGGCAGCGCCGAGCATCCTTGCCGCGGTCCCTTCTGCTCCCGGTTCCTCCGCCGCCCCCTCCGTCGCACCTGCCGGCCCTCTTCGCCCTCCACCTCCCAGAAGCGTCAGGCCCCCACATCCCGCCCGCGCCTCTTTAGCAAAGTCGCGCTTCCCCGTCCCGCGCGTTCCCACGCGCCAGGTGTCCCCACCCCACCCCCGCCGCCATGAGCTCCCCCATCGGCAAGAGCCGCTCCCTTGTTGCCTTCCTCCGGCAGCTGCGCCACCTGGGGCAGCCCCCCAGACCCGTGACGTCTGCGGCGGGCGCGCCCCGTGGGCCGCGGGAGGTGCCCCTCTGCCCGGCGATGGAGCGCGGCGAGGCGCAGGACGCGGCCGCCCTGCCCGGCCCCCCCAGCTGGCCGCTGCTGGGCAGCCTGCCGGAGATCCTCTGGAAAGGGGGCCTCAAGAAACAGCACAACACGCTGGTAAGCGCCTCGTCGCGCCCCAACTCCCTCTGCCCCCTCTGCCCCGCGCCCCAAACCCTCCGCGAGACGCGCGCGGCCGGGCGCACGGTGCGCTCCAGGGGCGCGGCCGCGGCGGTGGCCCCGGGAGGAGGGGGACGCGCTCCTGGGAGACTGATGGGGGTGGGGGTGGGGATGCGTGCTGAGCTGGCCCTGGCCCCCCCCCCCCCCCCGCCGCAGGCGGAGTACCACCGGAAATACGGCAAGATTTTCCGCATGAAGTTGGGTTCTTTCGACTCGGTCCACCTGGGCTCGCCGTGCCTGCTGGAAGCGCTGTACCGCACGGAGAGCGCGTACCCGCAGCGGCTGGAGGTCAAGCCCTGGAAGGCCTATCGGGACTACCGGAGGGAGGCCTACGGGCTGCTGATCCTGTGAGTCCCCGCGGCGGCTGGAAGCTGGGAGGGGGTTCTCAGCACGGTACCCTGTCTACTCAGGGGGGCCACGAAAGCCCCCACCAGGCGTGGTTCCCAACTCGTGCCCGGATCAGGCTCAGTCGGTTAAGTGTCAGAGTTCGCTCAGGTCATGATCTCACAGTTGGTGGGTTCGAGCCCCACTTTGGGCTCTGTGCTGACAGCTCAGAGCCTGGAGCTGCTTCGGATTCTGTATCTCCGTCTCTCTCTGACTCTCCCCTGCTCGCGCGCTCTCTCTCTGTCTCTCAAAAATAAATAAACATTAAAAAAATAAAAACCGTATTGCACGCCCAACACCTGCGTTGTCTCCAGCAACCGGGCAGGGCCATGCCTTTCCGTCCAAGAAAGGCCAAAAGCGGTCTACAGATTGCGGGGTTCAGACTTTAAGGCCAGAGGAGGTTCTGAAGTCAGCGGCCAGGACAGCGTATTCTATACAGAATTATCCCTTCCAGTTCTCTGTAGTCCCCTCCTCTGAGCTCAAATGGCAGAAATTAACTTCTTTTGCTTTTGACAGTTACCCTTTTTTTTTCCTGGAGAGGAATGGGGGATTATGACTCAGGTCTAGTCAGAAAGGTGAGATGAGGGGGCGCCTGGGCGTCTCAGTCGGTTGAGCATCCGGCTTGGGCTCAGGTCATGATCTCCCAGTTGGTGGGTTGGAGCCCTGAGTCAGGCTCTGTGCTGATAGCTCAGAGCCTGGAGCCTGCTTCAGATTCTGTCTCCCTCTCTCTCTGATCCTCCCCAGCTCTTTTTCTCTCTCAAAAATAAATAAAACATTAAAAAGTTTAAAAAAAAAAAAAAGAAAGGTGAGATGAGAAAAGGAGTCAAGGTCGCACGGTAGAAAAATAAATGTCAAAATGTGGTGAGATTCCTCTGCTTTTTAGTTATTAACATTTAACAAGTTGGCACGTTTGGGTTTTTTTAATTCCTCATAGTTGTATTTTGCAGGATAATATAATTACTGGAATTAAAAGCCATAGTTGTGCACTTTGCCTCAGAGGGTGTGCCGTCTGCTCTGGGATGAGGGGAAGGAGGCGGATGATAAGAGCAGGTGTTTGCAGCCCCGGGGACCCTCCGACTGTAAATTTATTTGGAGGCAATGACCAAATTCTAGGGTTGAGGTGTTGAGTGAATGTGACCTTTTTTTTTAGTTTATTTATTTTGAGAAAGAAAGAGAGCACAAGTGGTAGATGGAGAAGAGAGTGAGCGAGAGAGAGAGAGAGAGAGAGAGAGAGAGAGAGAGAGAGAGAGAATTCCATGCAGGCTCCACACGGTCCGCATGGAGCCTGACCCTGGGCTCAAACTCACGAACCATGAGATCTTGACCTGAGCAGAAGTCCAGAGTGGGTCGCTTAACCGACTGAGACACCCAGGCATCCCTGTGAATGTGACTTTCAACCCAAGTCAATGATTAAGAGAAGAGCGTTGTTCTCAAACAGATCTGGGTTGCTGGCGAAGGGAATGTTCCGATGCGTTCTCTCGCTGCTGAGAACTGAGGTGCCTGGCTTTCCAGCTCGGCCCACGCAAGGGCACCTCAGACGGTCCGAGCCCAAATTATCTGGACTTCACCTTTAATCTCAGTCTCGGGGGAGAGAGAGGTGCTTTTTCATCCAGTTGTCAGAGCACCCTCAATATTCCAATGGCGTATTCTCTGGATAGTTCTTAGCAGAGGTCCGAGTGCTCATTTGATTATTGAGTTCACACGATTGTAGCACTGGGGGCTGTCTTTGCTCTTCCCTTCTTTTCTTTGCAATTTGCTCTACATATCGTTTTGCTTCTCTCCCAGGGAAGGAGAAGACTGGCAGAGGGTCCGGAGTGCCTTTCAGAAGAAACTAATGAGACCAGTGGAAATTATGAAGCTGGACAACAAAATCAATGAGGTTTGCAGGCTGGGCGCAGCTCTCTCGCATCTCCTGGGGAGGGAGGGCGGTCTATGGAACTGTAAGTCAGAGCTACAAAGTGTAGGCGGTTTGGACGGTTCAGGGGTCTTCCATTTCTCCTCACTGTCTACCTCCTTCTCCCCCAAAACCCTTCTCCCTCCTTCCTTCACTCTTTTGCAAAGTCTCAATGGCAGACCGATTACAAGCAAGGACTTTGGTATTCCACAGCCTCCACCCTCTAGCTCTGTAAACTGACTGTGCCCTTAACATCCCTAAGCTTCGCTTTCCCGGGCTCTAACCTGGGTATCACAGGATGAAATGAGAAAATGCTTGTAAAATTCTTAGGTCGTGCCGTTTGAGCTGGGTTTTGCAGGATGCGTAGGAGTCTTCAAGCCAGAACGGGTGTAGAAAGGTGTTCAGGCAGAAAGAGTGGCCACTGAAAACGGTGAGATGACATGATGTGTTCAGAGAATAGTGTGTTCAGTGCAGCAGCAGGCTGTGCCTGAAATGATGCTGGAAGAGGGCAGCCCTTGACAATGTTTTTGTACCATGACGAGGCATTTAGACACTGCCTTTAAATTTTTTTAAATGTTTTTATTTATTTTTGAGAGACAGAGAGAGACAGTGCAAGCAGGGGAGGGTCAGAGAGAGAGGGAAACACAGAATCTGAAGACAGCTCCAGGCTCTGAGCTAGCTGTCAGCACAGAGCCCAACGCAGGGCTCGAATCCACAGACTATGAGATCATGACCTGAGCTGAAGGCGGACGCTTAACCGACTGACCCCCCCCCCCAGGTGCCCCTAGACATTGTCCTTTAGTTAACGAGGGCCAAAGAGGGAGCGATTTAAGCATACAATAATCTCTCTACTCCCGTTCACTTTGGGTGTTTATTTGGAACTGAATTTGGACCCAAAGAGGATCATGTAGGTCTAAGACTAGCCAACCCAGGAGGTTTCGGGGACCAGGTATGAATATAAATGTATAAGGAAGGCCCCACAGGGAGTTCTTCTTGCAAACGGGATAGGGCATGTCCTTTCTAGAAAGGACAGCTGTCCCACGTGGGAGTGCAGACCTAGGGTCTCCAGATTTTGTCATTATTATTCGTTTTTGCTAAGTAGTGAGAAAAAAATTCCACATGCTTACAAGAAATTTCTGGATTTTTTGAGGGAACCAAATGCAAAGTACTTTTTAATGCAGGAGGCTGACATTCACAATGCCCATGGGTGGGCTTTGCAGTCACACCCACCTTGTCCCAGGCCCCGGCCTGGCCGCTGTCCCAGGTCCAGCACCTTATCCCCGCTTGAAGCCCATTCTCTTGTCTGTTCTTCAGAAATGGGAGTAAGATAATATTTTCTACCTCACAGAGTTGTTGTGAGGATCAGCTGACATAGCACACTTCAGGCACTGCTTGGTGCTATACAGGTTGTTTAGTGTGAGGCTATAGTCATCAAAAACCCTGATTTTGGGGGCTCCTGGGTGGCTCAGTCAGTTAAACATCCGACTTGGGCTCAGGGCATGATCTCACAGTTCGTGAGTTCGAGCGCCGCACCGAGTTCTCTGCTACCAGTGCAGAGCCTGCTTTGGATCCTCTGTACCCACCCGCTCTCTGCTCCTCCCCTGCTTGTTCTCTCTCTTTCTCAGAAACAAATAAGTACTTAAAAAAACACCCTGATTTTGGCCACTGGCATCCAGAGCCCTTACATAACGTGTCCCGGGTCACAGAGCAATTTTGCGAAGGATCTGTGTCAAGAATCTGCAGATCTTTCCGGTTCCAAGTTCAACATGCTTAACACAATACCGAGCAGTAAGGAGATGTTTGCTGGTCCAGATACGGAAGCGGCAAACCTCACAAGGCCTGAGATGTTGTGACAACTTGGTCGATTCCCCCTCCATGGCTTATTCCCCATTCTGATTAGAAGAAGTGTTTTTCCTTTTCTTAAATTTAGATCAAGAGCTGAAACCTAAGATTTAGGGTGGTTGCGGGAAAAGCTGAGAAAATAACCCAGGAGGAGGTTGTCAGGGCAGAAGGTGAGCCCCCGTGGGAGAATATGTAATTAGCGTTGCTTCAGAATGAATAACTTAGAAGCGAATAAAGTTAGAAGTGAATATACAAGGTAGCAAACCCCGAGCCGGCTTACAGAGCGTTTAACCTTTTGTTTGCCTTTGATGACTGACAGGCGTCTTTTGCGGTTTCTTTTCCTTGAAGGTTTTGGCTGATTTTGTGGGTAGAATGGATGAGCTCTGTGATGAGAGAGGCCGCATTGGAGACTTATACAGCGAGCTGAACAAATGGTCGTTTGAAAGTAAGTTTGTCAGGGCAGCTGGGTGGCCCCGGCGGCTAAGTGGCTGACTCTTAATCTCCGCTTAGGCCTTGGGCTCAGGGTTGTGAGTTCGAGCCCTGCATCGGGCTCTGCGCTGGGCACCAAGCCTACTTAAAAGACAAAAGAAAGTAAGTTGTCTTCACAGTCCTGTTCATTTGGTTTTCCAAGTGGTTTTGAGGCGACAACGTGGCTCTGAGGGTAGTTTCTCTGTAATCACAAACTGTTGACAAAGAAGGGCCCCTTGTGCAGTCTTTTGTGCTTTCAGGCACTTAAGTGATGCTTGGCCCTGTAGGTTGCTTATGTAGTCATTCAACAAATATTTATTGAACACCTGCTATGTGCCTGGCACCGTGCTTGGTACTAGAGACTCAGCAGCGAACAAAATAGGCAATGACTGAGCTCCCACGGGGCTTAGAGTCTGCTAGGGGTGACAACCAACGAGTAAACACTTTATTATATATTTTGCCAAGAGGTAAGGGATTCGATAAAGAACCGTAGTGCCTAGAGGAGGCACGTCTGCTTTGGTTAAGGAGACAGTTGAGGTGGGACCTAAAAGAACAAGGCACAAGGCATCCGTGGGAAGATTGTTCCAGAATGTGGAGACAGGCAGGGCAAATTCCCCCGAGGAGGAAGCATCTGAGGCTCTGAGGAGGCTGGGGGGGGCGGTGAGGGGAGAGGGGGGAAGGGAAGGAGAAGCTGAGGAGCACCAAGCCAGGGGCTGTAGGTCTCGGCCAGAACTCGGGCTTTAATTTGAGTCTGATGGTGAGCCGTAGAGGGCTCCAAACAGAAGCTGGGGATGATCCCGCTCTTCAGGAAACACTTGGGGACCAGCAAGCAGGGCGCTCTCTGGCCCGGGAAGCTGCCCAGGGGAGACGAGGCAATGAAACACTTTTGATAGAGTGCGTAGGCACCTGACCAAGGAAGTTCAAGGTCGTAGGAGAACCCAAGAGGGCTGCCTCAGCTGAGGTTGGGCATGACGCCCGGTCAGCTAAGGCCTGGAAGATGAGTAGGAATTCACCACCCGGTGGATGAAGGAGCAGAGAGAACAGAAAGGTGTTCAGAATGACTGGAGCGGGTCCTACAAGGGAGGGGCGTGGCCAGGGCAGAGGATGGGAGGAGCATAGCCTCCCACCCCTGTGAATGGGGATGGGAATTCAGGTTTGAGCCCAGGGGGTACCTGGAAGTGATATTACACAGAGTATTTTTAGCAAGAGGGTGGCTCGGGCTGATTTGCTGGAAGGATCGCTCTGGCTGCTGCGGAGAGGACCGGAGGGGGCGCTCCAGGAGGGAGGCTTTGGTCATGATCTGTCCCCCCCTCCCATCAGCCCAGCCTCACTTTAAAGCTACAGACCACTCGACTATGTTAGCATATGAGAAAGCTCCATGCAAAGAAGAACCCACAGAAGGTGTTAAGGGAAAGAGGATCAGAATAAAGTGAAGGAATGATTACAGAGGAGGAAAGGAAGTGTGTGTTTTGGAAACTGTCCACTGGAAATACCCAAATGAAGGCGTATCGAATGCATGTCTTTGCAAGTCAAAGAAGATGTGACGCTGGTGGTTTAAGAATTATTGTCTAGCATTGTAAGAAGTCTCGAGAAAGGCGGTCCATGGCTGGCACTCACGGATGTCACTGGGGACTCTTTCTATTCTGTTGCTCGCCCATCCTATTGACTTGTTGCGAAATGACTCCTGCCCTTCCTGGTCTCACCTCTGCAGTCGAGGCAAAAACAGGAAGGAAAGAGGGAAGAGTTAAGCCAGACTTGCCCCTTTTATCAAGAAAGTGAAAGAGTATTTCCTTTAAGCCTCATTGGCCAGACCTGGTGGCTTCTCGGGCTGCTACAGCAAACCTAGGAAATCAGGGACACAAATGGCACCGAAGTCTTAGATCAACCCAGATTTGTTGCCCGAGGACTGACGCATTGACACCCTAATAAGATCGGGGTTCTCTTAGGAAAGAAACGTGGGAGAATGAGTATTGGGTAGGCCATTAACAATGTCTGCCACACCCGGTATCCGTGACAAACTCTGACAAAAGCAAAGACATTGCAGGAGAGGTTCTTTCGTGTACAGAAATGGCTTCATTGTCACGCATCATTTCTGACCAGGATGGGTTGGTTGTGGGCATGGAGATAAGTTCTGAAAAGTGAGGAAAGTATCATCAGGCCCCTTCCTCTCAGACTTTATACCGTTCCTCTGTTCTTTGAAAAGACCTCACTTTTACAAAAGACAGAATGGAGCCTTGAGTCGCCAGCTAACTTGTAGACCCCGGTGTTGCTGTGATTGAGTGACTGTTGGTTCTTTTAAATACCAGGCATCTGCCTCATGCTGTATGAGAAGAGATTTGGACTCCTTCAGAAGAATGTAGGGGACGAAGCTCTGAACTTCATCATGGCCATCAAAACGGTAAGCACCGCCTTGAGGAGAACAGTTTTCCTGATTTACAGAACCTCGCACACAAGCGTCACTTTCCCCAGGGGGAGCACACATGGATTTTATCACAAGAATCAAGTGCTAATTTTAAGGGATTACGTGTTCATGGGTGGATGGGCATGGATGGCCATGAACCAGGAAGCACTCTACATCAGGGATCAGACAAGTTTAAGTAGGTGTTTCAGTTAAAGGTCAGTTGCTGGAAATACTATTTCAAAAAGAGTCTGAAAGTTTTGAGGTGTAAAATTGCTGTATCCATTAGATCACGGGTGGATGGGGAGATGCTGTGAAGTTGGTGTAGCAATGGCTGAGGTTGGGAAACGATTGGAAAGCAAAGTCAATAAGAAAGTGATGGGTTTCCTTTTTCCTTCTTTCATAAAAGATTTAGGTCATAAAATCAATTTTTTCAATGTTTATTTATTTATGGGGGGGCACATCCAGTGACAAATGGTCCCAAAGATTATTTTCATTGTGCTACGGGGCCCAGGGGAGGGTCCCACCCCCAGAATTGGTAGGAGAGGGCTGGGCGGGGTGGTCTTTGAACTCCTGCCTTTCTGGAAACATGGGCTGTGGGTTGTGGAGACGGCTCCCCTTCCAGTGTGAGTTTGTCTTTGAGAGAAGGGGAGTCCAGAATGCAGAGCCGTTGTGTCCCCCACAGATGATGAGCACGTTTGGGAAGATGATGGTGACCCCGGTTGAGCTGCACAAGAGCCTCAATACCAAGGTCTGGCAGGCCCACACGCAGGCCTGGGACACCATCTTCCGAACAGGTAAGGAGGCCACACGCACCCACCCGGCAGCCCTGGCCCTGGAGCCGCTGCCGGAGGCCCAGAATGATCTTCTTGATGGAGTTTGCTCCTCCTGATTCTTACGGGCTTTGCAGAGTTTGAAATTGCCCCAGTGTAGACAAATTCTAGGAAGAGGCACGTGGCGGCTCTCTTCAGTCTTTGGGAGCTAGAAGCAGTTAAAAGCAAGAGGTTCGGAGCCAGAAATATGTGGATTCAACCCCAGCTCTGTCACCTGTGTAGCGGGTTGACCAAATGGGCTCTCTCTCTTTCATCCTCAGTATTCTTGTCTCTCAAATGGGCCAATAATAATAATACCTACCTCAATGCAACTGTTTCTAGGTCTAACGTAGATACTGTAAAAACCTGACTTCTCACAATACCCAGTGGGTCAGAGAGATTTCTGCTACATCCTGAAGGGACTGTTGATGCTCTGAGTATTGATGCTATATTTACCAATATGTCCCAGTAAGAGGTCCTTTATCGTATCCTACCATGGTCTATATTTTCTACACACACAGAAACATATACTCATCGGATTCTCACCAGAACCCCTGGAAGGTAGCCCACCCATTAGCCCTGAGTGACAGAACCGAGGCACAGAGAACCAACTTCCTCAGATTACACGTCGGGTCTCCCAAAGCGCAAACTCTAACCGCTGTTCCGCTTATGGCCGTTGTTACTATGGCCGACCTCGCCGTTATTGTTATTCTGGTGGCGGCTTGCAGAGTAGACTGAAGAGAGAGAGACACATGCTTAGAATGTTCTTTACAAACAGAACCTTCTATCACTATTGTCAGCATGCAAGGACACTGCCCGTGTGTGTGTGTGTGTGTGTGTGTGTGTGTGTGTGTGTGTGTGAACCCTGAGGGAGGTTCTCTCCTCCTCTACGGCCCGGATTTGGGAGCCGAAACCCCACCCTGCCTGTCTTCATGACCAAATCAGCTCGACATCTGGCTCTGGGTACGAGCTCTGATTCTAAGAGTGGACCCAAGTCCCACCTCGGTCTCGTGTGATCCGTTCCACACGCCAAGCTTTTACTCCTCAAACTCAGACTGTGACCCGCAGAGTGACAGCAGCAGTAGCGCCTGGGTGCTCGCTAGAAATGCAGATTCCCAGGTTCAAGCCCCCACCCCCACCCCAGATTCCAAATCTGCATTTTAAGAAGATGCTCAGGTGATTCTTGGCCGCATTAAAGTTTGACCGGCCGCGCTCGCCTGGACGTCGATCAATCCTTGGCGACCTAACAACAAGGCGACATTAGCTCATTGGACAGCTTGTCAGTGTCCCTGAGAAGGTCCCCCTAGATGTCACAGGGAGGAATTCACCTGGAGCTCCCTCACATTCTCTCTGGTCCTAATCATCACCCACTTCCTTTCCCTCTTCTCTTCCCCATAGTCAAATCGTGCATCAACAGCCGGTTGGAGCAAAGTTCCGAGCAGCTCAGCACGGATTTCCTCGGTGATATTTATCGCCACAGCCAGCTTTCCAGGAAAGAACTGTACGCGGCCGTCACTGAGCTCCAGCTGGCTGCAGTGGAGACGGTAAGGGCTGAAAGTCTTTCTCAAAATGAACTTTAAATAGGCATTCAGCTCTCCCTCCCCAAGGGTTAACTGAGCGCTAGTTTAGCCAAATGCTGCATGAGACCCAGTGCACAGCCTTGGTCCTTCAGCTGGTGACGGGAGCTGAATTCATGTGTCCCACGGGGGAAACTCCGTGTGCTGCGTGTCGGATACACAAGCTATCTGGGAACTCAGAAGCAGTAAAACTCCACACCATAGCGAGATAGGTCATCTAGATTTTTCCTTTTTTTTATTCTTTGATAGTCTACGTTTTTGTAACAAATTAAATATTTTCCTGAAAGTGGTGAATGTTACCCCAAAGTGCCTGATTGTGATGGTTACTCTAAAAATATTGGAATGCTCTCTACTGGTCCAATATTTTTCTTTTTTTAAAGTTTATTTATTTGTTTTGAGGGAGGGGGCAGGAAGAAGGGGACAGGATTCCAAGCAGGCTCTAGGCTGTCAGCACAGAGCTCAATGTGGGACTCAAACTCACGAACCGCAGGATCATGACCTGAGTGGAATCAAGAGTGGGACACTTAACTGAACCACCCAGGCATCCCTGTTTTTTCTGATTAAAAGTTTGAACGTAGTGAGCTAGGGGAAACGTGATTTCACCTTACGTGAAACGGCTAATTTTATTTTATTTATTTATTTATTTTTTTGGTGGAAAAAAAAGTATATTTAGATTTAGCCAGCTGGACGCATTTAGATGATCCCAATTTTGTTGGCAACATCCAAAGCATCATAGTCAGGAGCCAGTCGAACATATGCCTTCTTTTCTCCATCGGGCCTGATCAGAGTGTTGACCTTGGCCACGTCAATGTCATAGAGCTTTTTCACAGCCTGTTTGATCTGGTGCTTGTTGGCCTTGACATCCACAATGAACACGAGTGTTGTTATCTTCAATTTTCTTCATGGCTGACTCGGTTGTCAGCGGGAACTTGATGATGGCATAGTGGTCAAGCTTGTTTCTTCTGGGCGCGCTCTTTCGAGGATATTTGGGCTGCCTTCGGAGACGCAGTGTCTTGGGCCGTCGGAATGTAGGTGATGTACGGATCTTCTTTTTTTTATGACTATGGACGCCTTTCAGTACTGCTTTCTTGGCCTTCAAAGCCTTTGCTTTGGCTTCGGCTTTGGGAGGGGCAGGGGCTTCCTTCTTGGCCTTCGGCGCCATCTTCGTGAAAGGGCGAAACGGCTAATTTTAAATGCCCAGATTCTGTCCCCGTGGGCTTAATGGCCGTGGTAGGTACCCAGTCCAGCCAGACTCCAAATGCAAATACTGACGGGTGTTCAAGTGAGTTTGATTGTCCTTGATCCTTTTTTTTTTTTTTTTTTTTTTTGAGCTATCACTGGCTGGATGCATTCCTCGTGACCCAACGTTTCATTCACCTGTAATTTCCAAGAAGAATGCATCCCGGTTCATTTCTTTTCCATGTTTCCCATTTCTTTCGTGTCTCTTGTCCACAGAAAAAGTAGGGTTTTCTACGTCAGGGGAATAGCAAGGTTGTAATTTTTCCTCATGCCCCAGAAGGCTGTTGAAAGGAGGAGTTCATTTCAGCTCCCTTTCATACTGAGCACTGACCCTAAGAGGCTCCTTGGGGGCGAGGGCGGGGGTTAAAGTAAAGCCTCGCCCATTATCTTTTGTGTTGGACTGTGAGCTCCAAGGGCGATGATCTGGTTTCGGACCTGCTAGGTTCCCAGGATGCAGAACAGCACTTAGCGCACAGCAGGGGCTCAACAAATACGTGGTGAATAAATGAAAAGAATCAGAATCCAAGCGCCAGCTATGTGCCAGATGCTGCTCCAGGTGCTTGAAGGAGCACCATGAGCCAGAGACAAAGGTCTTGGCCTCTGTGAAACTTAACTTCTAGTCGGGAAGACCAACAAATAAATAAATATGACCATTTCAAATAGTAGGAGACATGGAAGAAACCATCCGAGTGATGGGAAAGAAGGAGAGGGCAGGGTACCTCACTGAGGAAGTGATAACACAGCTGAGGGAAATGATGACAGGGAGCCAGCCAAGGGAGGATCTGGGGGGAAGGTCCTCCTGGTAGAGGAAATAGCATGTGCAAAGGGCCTGGAGCAGGAAGAGCATTGGAACTGGAGACTTTGTACATGTGATCAGGTTGACATTGGAGAATCAAGGGCCTGTGTTCATCAGAAGTCTTAGCAAGCCATTTGGGTTTTATTACACCTGTGATAGAAACCTCTCAGGATATTATAAGCAGGGGAGTAGCCTGATGGAATTTACGTTCTGAAATGACGGCTCTGGCTGGTGGGGTGGAAGGTGCACCCAGCAGACAAAGAGTGGAAACAGCGAAACCAGCTAGGCGACGGATCTCGTCCACGGAGGTCAAGCTGGGATAGTTGGTGCCTGTCAGGTTGCCCAGGCCACGCCCCCTCGATTCGGCCCCTGCAGTGGGTGACCCAAAAAGGCCCTGTTGTCTTCTTACAGGGCTTTGGCGAAAGCTACAGTTTGGAAACTCTATTTGGTACTTGCGGTAAGGGACCCGCTGATATGGTTAAACGTTTCTTTTTTAGTCCTGGCAATTCTGGAAGTCACTTTTGGAAAATCAGAGAAATTTGAACGTCTATCTAATTTGGTGGCCGCGCCCTCTTCCTGTTTTGTAAATTGGACTCTTGTAATAACGCTGTCCACGGTTTATTTGCAGCTGAGGCTGCCAGTCTTTGACATGAAGAAGGCTGCCTTGGACGCATCTTCCTCCCAAAATAGTAAATACCATTGGCTCCGAATCGTCTCGCACTTTGCCCGCTTATGTGAGTGGCACATGGCACTCGGCAAAAGCATCTTCGTGCCTGCAATGGCCGTTTTTACAGGAATATTTGGCTTATGTTAACTAAAAAACTAAAAATAAATAAAGACCTGAAAACAAATACATACGACTACCAGGGGAGAATATCATGAAGCCGAAAGCTATGCTGTTTCTGCCAATATTTTTTCTCTTCTTGTTGCCTTTGGAAAGGGAGTAAAACGCGCCACTTGAAAGACCATGAGCCTCCGTCAGAAGCTGTGGCTGGGTCCCTGACAGATTCAACTTGATGCTCGAATTTCTTATTTTGGTCTTGGCCCTTCCTGCAAGGGCTCTTGGCGTGCGGCCGAAACCGTGGATTTCACAGATTCAGTTCTGGAGGTGCATTTTTTCATGTGCGTTTGCACTGTAAAATGAAAAAGAAACAAATCTCATCAGCAAAGCCGCTAGGATCTCCAACTGTCTCTCGCCACTGAAGTGTTCTCTCTAGTTTCTGTTTTAAACAATGTTTAATTAAGTGCTTTCCTTATTTTGAGATAATCGTAGATTCACATGCAGTTCTTTTTTTTTTTTTAATAATGTTTATTTTATTTTTGAGGGAGAACGCAATTGGGGTAGGGGCAGAAAGGGGGAACCGGGATCTGAGGTAGGCAGTGG
Organism: Mungos mungo; assembly: GCA_004023785.1. Classification (NCBI taxonomy): domain Eukaryota; kingdom Metazoa; phylum Chordata; class Mammalia; order Carnivora; family Herpestidae; genus Mungos; species Mungos mungo. Next base: position 160,587 of record PISW01002156.1, read on the forward strand.
GCTGACAGGCTCATAGCAGGGATCGGGGGGACTCCAACTCACCAACTGTGAGGTCAGGACCTGAGCCGACGTCAGAGGCTCAATGGACTGAGCCACCCAGGCGCCCCTCACATGCAGTTCTAAGAAAAAATAGAGAGGAATCCCTTGGGCCCTTCACTTGCTTTCCCCCAGTGGTAACATCTTGCAACAATAAAACCTTATTACAATCTGGAAATTGACATGGATGAAATTGACATGGATACAGTCCTATCAGCTTGCTTTGTTTATTTGTATTCAAACAATTTTTGTATCAAATTGTATTTTAAGTGTCCTAATGCAGCTGATTATTTAAGGAGTCTACCTTGATTCCCCCATAACTAAGCTATCTATCCTTAATTGGCATAGTTTATAAAATAAATCTGACTTTTCATGTAGTGGATTTGTTAAACACACAGCAAATAAGGACACGTGAAAAAGCCTCACGAATACATTTGCAGAGCAAGGTGGTAGGTATCAGCTTGTGTTCAGCTCATAACGGTTTTAAGGCAGTTTATTTGCAGAAACTCAAGTTTATGTCTCTTTGGCTTTCAGACAGCAAACAGCTTGATGTGGATTCTCTACAATTTATCCCGCAATCCCCACGTGCAACAGAAGCTTCTTCAGGAGATTCAGAGTGTAGTGCCTGAGAATCAGATGCCACGGGCAGAGGATTTGAGGAATATGCCGTATTTGAAAGCCTGCCTTAAGGAATCCATGAGGTGAGAACAGAGCGGAAGCCGCTCTCTTACACACACGATCAGGGTCTCCACGCCCACAGACGGCACCCACTGTTGATTCAGAAACAATTATCAAATTGCAAAAATAGGCCTTAGGACCATGTTCTCTTTCTATTATTCATTTCCTAGATCATTTGGGCAAATTTTGCTAAAACTTGGGAACGTCGGTGTCCTCCCCTTTAAATCAGTAATAATGGTTTAATGAGTGCTATAAGCACTAAGTAAGATCAGGGGCATAACTGAAGGATATGAAAAGAAGTTCAGCAAGGGAATCGTGTTACTATTTGATAAGACTAAGAGACATCTTTGGTTTTGTATCAAATCGGGTGTAAAATGTTCTTCGAACATTATTGTCCCGCCCTTTCCGCAAAACAAAACTCACAGCGTGTCAGCATTAGGAAGAAACAGCTTTCACTCCAGGAAGGGCAGATAGGAGAACCCTAGAACAAAGTCAAGTTTAAGGGTGACACATAAAAAAAAAAAAAACCACATTTGAAGTCTAGAACGAAACAGAAACCACTATTGACAGCCGCTGAGCAGTTACTGGGGAGTTCACCAACACGATAAGATAAGGGACACAAGCAGGAGGTATAAAACATCAGGAAGAAAGAGCCAGAACTTCTTTACGAGACTTGTGATCACGCTCCCCATTTGAGCACGAATCCGTGCGGGAATTACTGATTTAATCAGAACCTGCATTCCCATTGACACTGAATCTAGAAATTGGTCTGTGTTCACGCCCCTGTAACACCTTTAATTTTGTTTTTTTCAGGCTTACCCCAAGTGTACCATTTACAACCCGAACTCTTGACAAAGCCACGGTTCTGGGCGAATATGCTTTACCCAAAGGAGTAAGTAGGATTTGTGTGGTCTGCACCTCAGAGAGCTTTGAAAGCTACACTTTCCAAAGAGTCCTCAGATCTCCATCAACACCCGTCCTGGGAGAGAATTCATCTTGGAAATATGTATATTTTAGTATGTAGGTGGCATGTCGCATCATATGGTGTTGAGATTGATGGTTTGGGGGACAAAGAGACATAGATTCACGTATTCCCTCACGTGACTTACAGAACCTCAGCTCTCTCATCTGTAAAATGGGGATAATTAAGGGCTCCCACATGGGGCTGGTGAGAAAGTGATGCAACATTTTAAAGTTCTTTACCTGTTTATCACCTGGTACATTTCTAGTACTAAACACGGGCTGGCAATCACTGTATTGTAAACTTGTGGCTTGCTTTTACATTCATAAGGTGATCCCTTTTGTAAAGTCTGCCATTCAAATGTTTCTGTCTGGTGGTTTTTAAGTGCTTTTGTGTTCCTGTGTGTTTTTAGACAGTGCTGATGCTCAATACCCAGGTGTTGGGATCCAGTGAAGATAATTTTGAAGATGCAACTCAGTTTAGGCCCGAACGGTGGCTTCAGGAGAAGAAAAAGATCCATCCTTTTGCGCATCTTCCATTCGGCATTGGGAAGAGAATGTGCGTTGGTCGCCGGCTAGCCGAGCTCCAGCTCCACTTGGCCCTGTGCTGGGTAAAACTCTGATTTCTTTCTTTCTGAAAGCTTATTTGCTTTTAAGAAGGGGGGTGGCAGAGAGAGAGGGAGACACAGAATCCGAAGCAGGCTCCAGCCTCCGAGCTGTCAGCACAGAGCCTGATGCGGGGCTCAACCTCACGAGCCGGGAAATCATGACCTGAGCTGAAGTCGGATGCTTAACCGACGGAGCCGCCCACACCCTGATCTCTGCAGCCATGCTCTGTGCTATTCCGCAACCCAGGAGAAGAGGGGTCACCCTGCCTTTTCTGTGCATGTTCGTTCCAGATCGTCCGCAAGTACAACATCGTGGCCACCGACCACGAGCCCGTGGAGATGCTGCACCTGGGCATCCTGGTGCCCAACCGGGAGCTCCCCATAGCCTTCTGCCGGCGGTGAGCGCCTCAGGTGAGCATCCAGGGTGCTGTGAGCCCCCACAGGGGGAGCTGAGCTCAGAGGTCAGCCAGACTTGGGTTTGAATCCCTGCTCCCCACTGATTTGCTGGGTGACCTGGAGAAGTTTTCTAACCTGTCTCCTTTTTCTTTTTCTCATTTTTCAAATGGGGACCAAAATTGTAGCTCACTGGAAAGTTGATGTGATACTAAATACTCAGCCTAAATCCTGGCATCAACTAAGTGCTCAGTAAAGGCAAGCGGCCATCATGGTTTTGTGTGTGTCCAGAGGTGGACAGCCTTTTTCTGTAAAGGGCCAGTTGGCAGGTATTTTAGGCTTTGCAGGCCCTGAGGTCTCCCCCGCGTCCACTTAACTCTCCGCCTGTTAGCCCTGAAGCAGCCTCACACAATTTGTCAACACCCAGGTGTGGTTGTTGTGTTCCTTTTCTATTGCTGCTGTAACGAATTACTAAAACAAATTACAAACCGCTAAAGTATGTGTTAAATAATACATGTATTAGTTTAACAGATCTGTAGGTCAGAAGTCCGACCCAGCTCTTACCAGGCCAAAATCAAGGCATTAGCAGGGCTAGATTCCTTTCTAGAGGGTCCAGGGGGAGAATCTGTTCTCTTGCTAATTTGGGTTGTTGGCAGAATTTAGTTTCTTACGGCTGTAAGGCTGAGGTCCCTATTTTGCTGGCAGCTGACGGCTAGTCCCAGCTTCTGGAGGCCACCTGCATTCCGTGGCTCATGACCTCTTTCTCCCTCTTCAGGGTTAGCCAGAGAAGGCCGAGTTCCTCTCCAGGCTTTGAATCTCCCCTCCTTCTGTCATTCAGAATATTCTTCCCATGTAGACGCGCCTGGGCAGCTCAGTGGGCTAAGCATCCAACTTTGGCGCAGGTCATGATCTCTCAGTTCATAGGTTCGAGCCCCATATCGGGCTCTGTGTTGGCAGCTCAGAGCCTGGAGCCGGCTTTAGATTCTGTCTCCCGCTCTCTCTCTCTCTCCCCTCCCCTGCTCACACTCTGTCTCTCTGTTTCTTAAAAATGAATAAACATTAACAAATGTAATAAAGTAAAAGAACCTTTCCATCCCGAGGTCCACCCCTGTAATCACCTCTGCAAAGTTCCATTTGCCACGCATTCACAGCTTCTGGAGACTAAAGCATAGACATTGTCTCGGGGCCATGATTCTGCCTACTAAGAATGTTCCAATAAAACTTTATTTATAAATACAGGTGGTATACTTGTTTGAACACAGGGCTTTGGTTTCCAAACCCCTGGAATGTAAGTGTATATATTTACTACCCTGTATTATATACAATGTAACACTTTTTCTGCAGTATACCTTTCACTTCCTTTTCTGACTGTTTACATGTTCTCTTACCACCTTCACAACTGTGCCCATATCCACGGACCTACTACTATGTATTTAATTACTGCTTAATTGTTTCCTTTAAATTAACACAGGCCTAATAGCACACTTTAGCCTTATTTCCCAAGCAATAATTTCCTTGATGAAATGATAAGTGTTTCAGTTCTCTTATTTTCCTTAATACACAATAACATGAATTTTTAGCTGTTGAGGTGATAAAAACTTAGCTTGAAAAATCTCTACTATGATCTTCTGGGAAGAGAAGACACTTCCAGAATAAGGCTTTCTAGCATTACATGCCCCGATTGGGTCTCAACCATTCTGCCCTATCAAAAGCCTGCCCTGGAATTTCCCTAGAACCGACTACAGTTTGCTAACTGCCAGGGAAGGGGAGTGCTGACAGGTGGATTATTGCGGGAAATCGGCATTTGCAGATGAAATTTCTCCCCAGGTGTCTGGCGCTAGGCACTTGTCAAATTCTGAGCATCCCAACAGAATTGAATCAAGTAGGATAATGAAGGAATTTTAGTTTAGTTTCGAAACTCCAAGCCTTCAGCAAGGATAGCACACACACTAATCATAACCAACCACCCCTTTGACATGAGCCCCTGGCGTTTTTGGTGTTAGCATTTTTTTTTTTTTTGCTAATAATTCCTCTTGTTAAATTATAATTTTTTAATGTATATTTGGGGGGGATACCTGGGTGGCTCAGTCAGTTAAGCATCTGACTTCAGCTCAGGTTATGATCTCACAGCTGGTGGGTTGGAGCCCCGCGTCGGGCTCTGTGCTGACAGCTCAGAGCCTGGAGCCTGCTTCCGATTCTGTGTCTCTCTCTCTTTCTTCTCTCCTGCTTGTGTTCTCTCTGTCTCCCAAAAATAAACAAACATTAAAAAAATTAAAAAAAAGAGTTTAATGGATATTTGGGGTTTACTTTATTTTCCAGATTTTTTTTTTACCATGACCAAGAGCAGCAATTTTTACCCTCCTGCAAGAATGGTCCTTATGGCTTCTACGTCACCGGAAAGCAAACTGCAAACACTAGTGCCTGAAACAGCACATAACGAACAGTCAGGCTGGGTTCTTATACTCACTCTTCGATACAATTGTTCCGGAAGCTGCGCCCTCTGTCACCTGAGAGCATTTAATAAGATTGTATCTGACGCCGGAAAGCAGACTGAGCACTGGGGTGCAGGACACTCTTCGGGGGACCCTGCTGGCTTACACTGAACGGGCGACAGCACCGTGTTCACTTACGGAATTACTCACGACCCGTTTTCCCCTGCGTCTTAACCGCGACGTGGTGGTGGGGCCGGCGTTTGTCAGTCGGTCTGGTCACCGTCACTACACGTTTCTGTCCCCACCCGTCCGAATCCACCCTGCCCGGCTCTTTACTCTCAAGAGTAAGTTTACATTTCACAAGGGAAGCTAAAATGATCTGGGGCTGGGGGTTAATGATTACAATCCATTTATGGTAACTCTGCTTCACGTGATATCGGGGGGAATGCTTGTTTATCACACCAGCAAAACGAAATGTTAAAGTTTTCGGGTCTCTGTGAAACTGCTTTTTCTCCTGTTCTGAAATTGCCGCATTCTTGGGAAATTAGAGAAGAACTCTATTTTCAGAGGGACTTTGGTGAAGTCAGAGCCTCTTATCATGAATGCCTTCATGATTTACTGCGGCAACGTTTTGTCAAAGGATTCTGAAATTCTTTGTTTAAGTAAGAAGTGAATCAGCAGTTTTTAAACTGTGTGTATGTGTGTGTGTGTGTGTGTGTGTGTGTGTGTGTATTGTAATGGAAATTTGCTTAAATCATTTTAAAAAATATATATGGTATTTGATTTAGGATCTGTGGTTTAGGGCGGTGTTTTCTCAAGTCTGGTCACAGTCTAAAAATATTGAGTGACTTACCATGCCTTAATTTTCCCCTCAATAGAACGGAACAGTAATGAAGTGTGTATGCCTTATAGATGAACTATATGAGCCACGTTATGTAATTTGAACTCCCTGAGAAAATACCATTTCATAATGGAAAATGCATAGAGATTTATACAATACTTATAAAACTTTGTAAAAAATGAGTTTACAAAAGGTTTATTTTTATATGCGTTTACTACTACGTTTCCTAAAAACACACTATATATTTCTACATATTTGATTGATATGATTTTTAGGATAGTTCAGAAGTATACTTTTTCTATCATTCCATTTGGGTGATTATGTACACCTTCTCCCTACTGTGAAACTATTTTGTAGAAATCTAAATCCACATGTGTCCTCAGATCTCATCGGTACATCTTCATTAAACTCCCTGAAAATCAGAATAAAAGTTTTCAAATAGTCAAAAAATGTTTCCTCTTTATTGCATTTGGTGTCTTACTAGGAAATTTTCTCACTGCGGCCATTTTACAAGCCCCGTATCATGAAATCTACTCTTATAAACAGCTGGACTTTCGTACAGTTTTACGGAAAGATCATCATTTGAGTGGCAAAGTAGTTTTCCTTTTTTTTTTTTTTTTTTGCTGCTTAAATATTTTCCAAGTCCATGTAGTTCTCTCTTTTTTTTAATGTTTGTTTATTTTTGAAAGAGAGGGGGAGAGAAAGACAGAGCACAAGTAGGGGGAGGGAAAGAAAAGAGGGAGACACAGAATCTGAAGCAGCTCCAGGCTCCGAGCTGTCAGCACAGAGCCCGACGCGGGGCTTGAACTCACGGACTGAGAGATCATGACCTGAGCTTAACCGACTGAGCCCCCAGGTGTCCCAAGTCCATTTAGTTCTATCTGAACTACCACCTCCCACCAGATGAGTGTAGACACCCCCAGCTGACCTCCAGCCTGTTCTTTGTGCACTGACTATATCAACCTTCTCAAAACCCAGACCCGGTTTTGTCTTATCGCTGCTTCTGTGGTATTGCATTGCTTGTACGAAAGGATCCAATATCTTAAGCCGGACGTCAGTGTCCTGGCAAATCTGGCCTCTCTGAACCACAGGCCCCAGCCCACGTCGCCCCCGCCCAGGTGCCTCTGGACCCCTCCACACTGGCTTCTGCCAGTTTCTTTGATTCCTTCAATACCATCGGCCCACAGGGTTTGCACCTGCGGTCCCTCCTCCTACCATCTTCCCTCCTGGCACATTCTTTCTCTACCTGCTCTTCTCCTACGCACCAGTCAGAGATCAGCTCAAGCTTCCTAGAGGAAGTCTTCCGTGATGACTAAGATACCCCAGAGGCTGACCCTGGCACGGGATCCATTCAGGAGGTGGTTCCAGAAGAGGCTGTGAGGGACTGAGGGCAGCAGGACAGGAAAGGGAGCCAAAGGCCATGCAGCTTGGGGAATGTTCCAGCTTCCTGATCCCCTGGGGAGCTCTGGGCTTGTAGTTTGCAGCATGGCTGGTTTGATCGGCAGCAACAACTCAGAGGCTGCCCTGGGGGGTCTACTCTAGCTCTTAGCGGTGTCCACGCAGGATACAGGAGCCCCGATGCATCCTGTTGATGGGATTCATGCCAAGTCACGGGGCCTCTTCCCTGAGGCCCGGTAGGTGGGTGAGGAGTAGGGTGCTTGTCACAGGGTGAATGAAACTCGGATCTATTAAGATTGACACCACCAATCCCTGTCAATCCGTGCCTGTTCTGTCTCCCTTAAGGCCAACGCGATTCTTCAGCTTGAGCAAAAGTCTAGAGGATGTTTCTAAGAAATCAGCTCTCATGATGACACATGGGGAAGACAGCCCACTCACTTTGTGATGTCCAGATAATTTTTTGAGAGAACAAGAGGGAAGAAAAGAGAGAAGGCAAAGACAGAGAGGGAGGGAGGAGAGGATCGAGAGATCAAGGGACCTCCTTCATGTTTGTGGTGAAGATTCGCACACTGGCACTGCCCACCTGAAGGGCGGGAGATTATTGATGGAGTAACTATGCATACGCAGGTGGTCGAGGGGGAGTTGCATCACAGGCACACGTTTGGCGCATCCAAACTCGACCACCCTTGTCCAGCGTTTAGGACCAACGGAGCGAAGGAGACACAGGTGACCCCAAGAACCTCACTCCGCGAGGAGCTAGATGGAGCTGGAGACCCCACTCCCGTCTCACTTCTCAGGCACATCTCAAAGTGGGGGTGTCTTGCATGTGGTCCTAGGAGTTAAGGATGTGCGTTTTTCACGTGACCTAGACCGTAGACATGAGCGAACCACCTCATGGTGTTTTCAGCCAAGACAGCAGAAATGTCTGTGATTTTTGCATTGCTCGCTTGATCTGAGAATCTAAATCCTCAGTATGCCTCCCCTCTACCGCCACACCTCTGTGTTCCATGTCCTGTAAACTCCATGTTGCTATGGGAGGGAAAACAGGGACTTGGGGTTATTAGCCTCACTTGGGTTTCCAGTCTCAATTTTTTTAAATGTTTATTTATTATTGAGACAGAGAGAAACAGAGCATGAGCAGGGGAGGGGCAGAGAGAGAGGGAGACACAGAATCGGAAGCAGGCTCCAGGCTCTGAGCCGTCAGCACAGAGCCCGACACGGGGCTCGAACCCGTGAACCATGAGATCATGACCTTAGCTGAAGTTGGATGCTTAACTGATGGAGCCACTCAGACCCCCCTGGGTCTCCATTCTAGAGGTGCCATCTTCCGGTTGTGTGATGGGTTGTCTACCTAACCTCCAAGAGCCTTGGCTGTTCAATGGAGGCTAACGGACCTCATGCAGAAGATTCTCATAAAGGGAAACTGTGATGGGTGCCTAGCCCAGTGCAGGGCCCAGAGCAGGAACGGTGTCCACAATCATATTTCCGATCAAAGGGGCAAAAATGAAACAGCTCCCCTTCAAAGCTCTCCTTATAGAACATGTCAAATGAAATGTTCTGGACCCAGATGGAAAAAATGAGACACAACAACAGCATCTAGAAATTCAGTCAGTTTTACCTCCTTCTGAAGCAGGACTTAGGACACGGGGAGTGCAAGGAATTAGTACTACTGTCCTTGTTTCTGTTCAGGGTTTTCATAAAACGGATGGAGAATTCACACAGCAATAAAAAAAAATACCATTTAGGGGCGCCTGGGGGGCTCAGTCGGTTAAGTGTCTGACTCTGGCTCAGGTCATGATCTCAAGGTTCATGGGTTCGAGCTCCACATCGGGTTCTGTGCTGACAGCTAGCTCAGAGCCTGGAGCCTGCTTCCGATTCTGTGTCTCCCTCTCTCTCTGCTCACGCTCTGTCTCTCTCTGTCTCAAAAATAAATAAACATTAAAAAATACCACTTATTCCATCAGACCAGTAGTTTAACCATGGAGATTTGTACTAAATATTGGAAACTACAAACCCATAGTTTACACTTGCTCCATTCCATTTGGTCCACACAGAGCTGCCGAATACTGATTATTCTAATTCCATCGATCTTAGAATAATTTACTTTTATTCACTGGTATTCTCTTAGGAAGAATTTTTCTTTGTTTTAAGTTTTTATTTAAATTCCAGTTAGAAGAATTCCAATAGAAGAATTTTTCTTCTTCATTTGTTTATTCATGTAAGTGTGAGCTTGTGACTTTATAAATAAGCTATAAATTTTCACTATCATTATTTATTATGATGTTCAAATTGGCATCAAATTATTTTGATGTTCAGATTTGGCTGGTGGGAGCCTTTTCCTCTGTGTGTGTGTGTGTGTGTGTGTGTGTGTGTGTGTGTAAAGAGGGAGACAGAGAGACTGAAAAACAAAACAAAATGGAAGTAGTAAAATGCTAGTGCCTAAGGGATCTGGGTGAAAAGTATATGAAAATTCTTCATAATGCTCTTGTACCTTTAAAAAAGCTTTAATGTTTATTCACTTTTGAGAGAAAGAGAGAGAGAAAGAGTATGAGCAGGGGAGAATACGAGACATAGAATCCAAAGCAGGTTTTAGGCTCTGAGCTGTCAGCACAGAGACCGACACGGGGCTCGAACCCATGAGCTGTGAGATCATGACCCGAGCCAACGTCAGACACTCAAACGACTGAGCCACCCAGGCGCCCCGCTCTCATATCTTTTGAAATTATGTCAGAACAAAAGTTTAGAAAAACCTGAGAGGCAATTTATTGCGTGGTTCAAAACTCAGCACTGGAAACGTATTGATTTGGTTCAAATCCCAGCTCCTCTACTGGCCAACTATGTAGCATTTAGGCAAGTTATTCTGACCTCTTTGTGCTTTACTTTTCTCATCTATAAAACAAAAATGATGACCACAGTGTACCTCGTAGAGCTGTAGAGAGAATAAATGGAAACCATGCATTATAACACTTCGAAAATATCTGGCACATTGTGAGTCCTCAATAAGTAGGAGGTATTTTTTTTTTAATGCTTATTTATTTATTTTGAGAGAGAGAGAGAAAGTGTGTGTGAGCAGGGGAAGAGCAGAGAATCCCAAGCAGGCTCCACGCTGTCAGCACAGAGCCTGATGCTGGGCTTAAATTCACCAACTGTGAGTTGACCAAAATCAAGAGTTGGACACTTAACCGACTAAGCCACCCTGGCGCCCCTGATAGCAGAGGGTGTCTTGAAATGCACCAATGTCGGACCGTTGTGAGGTTTGACATATGAGTTTGGATTTCTAGCCCCCAGGAATCCCCGGGACGCCTGGTCTTGGAGCCTGGCATGGCACCAAGGCCATCAGCACCCAGGCTCCTCCCCCAGGGGCAGGGCGTGTGCCCCCGCCCACCGCACAGCCTGCACTCCAATGACCTGCCACACCTCATTACCTAACACCATTTTGCGCCTCCTAAGAATCGCTTACGTTTTCCCTTTGGGTCTCTAGGGACTCTCCTTGGATTTCATGGACATAGTAAAAAAGCAGAGATCTGATTCGAACCACTCACATTAACAGAGTGGGCTCTGGGTCCCTTCCTGTGCCTTATTCTTCTCCCGGGCCTTGCTGGGGAGCTGAAGAATCTTCCTAGTTTTTAAATAGACTTGGAGAAGTCAACATCTTGTTCAGGAAAACCCAGTAGGCAGGAAACAGACTCAGCCTGATCTCCCTGGCTCCATGGCCTTACCCATTCCCCCATACCTCGTGGCGCTCAGAGAAGCTACAAATGGGTCAGTCAATTAATCTATCAGCAAGTATTTCATGTAAACCTGTTGAACAACTCTGGCTGAATGCCAAGGCTCCATTTATGGTTCAACCTAATTTGTTGGACTTCCCCTAATCTCCTGGATTGGACGTTGATCCAAATGACATAATCACTTATTGCTGTCCATGGTTGTTCTGTCCTGCAGAACCTCCCTTTATCAGCAAAAAAATATTTGTGGAACTCTTCATCATGAGGACGCCTTGCACCTGGGGACCTCTGACTAGCCTCACCGCCCAAATACAACGCCTTAGAATTAATTAGAAGGTTTTCACCGTGGACACTTTTCCTCCAGATTTCTTTTGCTTTAGTGAAAAGGAGTGTGAGAAACTTTCTGGGCAGGTTGAGCGGGAAGGTGAGCTGAGGAGGAGTAAAAAAGGTCTGGAAGTCAAAATTAACAGTAAGCCAAGAGTCAATGGCGTGGGCTTGAAGGACCATGAATGCCTTGTGATTGTTTTTCATTTACATTTGCTTTTTTTTAATCAGGAGATTTCCTTCCTCAGCTCATTTATTGTTAATGTTCCTTGTTATCATTTGCCTAGACTTCGTGACACCAGATGACGTCTCTTGGAGGCCAATATTGGAGGCCAAAACCAGTTGGTTGGTAGTGTATTTTGGTGACCCGAAACACAAAATTGAGAAGGATTAGAAAGTTGATTCAAGATACAACAGGAAGAGAATCAGGGTTGGTTTGCAGAAGTTCATACCCTGTGTTAGATATTTATCCATCCTACACCCAATAATATTCTGGATACCAGGCCTGCAGATACTTAATCAGAATAGCTAACTTGGGGCACCTGGGTAGTTCAGTCGGTTAAGCGCCAGACTGCAGCTCAGGTCATGATCTCACGGTCTGTGGGTTCGAGCCCAGTAGCAGGCTCTGTGATGACATCTCAGAACCTGGAGTCTGCTTCAGATTCTGTGTCTCCCTCTCTCGCTGCCCCTCTCCTGCTCTCACTGTGTCTCTTTCTCAAAAATAAACATTAAAAATTATTTATTTTTGATACAGAGAGAGACAGAACATGAGAGGGGGAGGGGCAGAGAGAGAAGAAGACACAGAACCGGAAGCAGGCTCCAGGCTCTGAGCTAGCTGTCAGCACAGAGCCCGATGCGGGGCTCGAACCCACAAGCGTGAGATCTGACCTGAGCCGAAGTCGGAGGCTTAACCGATTGAGCCACCCAGGCACCCCTAAAAAAATTTTTTAAAAAAGAACAGCTAACCTTCGTCAAGCACTGTCTCTGTGGTTAGCACTGTATTAAGTCTATTACATTGATTTTCCCCCAGTGCTTTTATTCAGGGTGCATATATACCCCTCACAAGGTATGTGATGAATTTTGGAGGTTTGCTGACAAACAATTTTCTTTACCGATAGTGTGTATGTTTATAATTATCTTCTGGTAATACTAGTTCTCTTTTAATATTTTCGGTAGTATGATTAAATTTGCTTTTTAAATGAGTCGATTTAAATTTTAAAGAGGAAATGATAATAAACGAATGATGTTTCGTGAGGCTTACAGCTTAGGCAACAGTCACAGAAATGGCACACGTGTAGCTGGGAGTTAGGAATTGCTGGGATTTAATAACCCTGACGTGTAGGTTTTTCATTTTACAGTTGAGGAAGCCGAGGCTTGGGATTACTGGTGCTCGATGGAACCAGTGTCCTACGGGGCCAGGATATGAACCAGGAGATCGGGCTGGGGAGCAGAAACGCTGGTGGCCCATGGGTCTCCACCTCGTGGTAATTGCCTCTTTGTGACTTGAGTATGAGTAAGCCTATAACTTGCTTCTAACCAATGGAATATGTCAACGGTGACAAGATGTCACTCCCCGGATTAGGTTAGAATCTTCCAGGAGACTCCCCTTCAGTGGTTTTGATGAGTAAGCAGCTCTGTTGGAAAGCCTGGCAAGGAACCAAGGGGCTGACTCCTATTAAAAAGCAACTTCCAAAAAGGAACTTAATAAGTTCTAGATTAACCATCAGAACTAGCATCATGCACTCATTTATCCAACAAATATCTATTAAATTGCATACTTGTTAATGATAAAGGAATTCTGTTCTACAAAAGTCGTTCCTTATGGTCACCTTGAAATTCTGTTCACAGTGTAATTCACTAGAGAACAAACATATCCCGCCTGTCAAGCCTGATGTCATTAGTTCTTTTTTAAAGACCTGAATTGCAGGAAATTGTCAGAGATCATTGCTCTCCAATACGTTCTAAGTAGGAAAGCCCCACATGTGAGCCATCTCACCTCTCCTTGGAAGCGAAGACATGAAAGCAAGAAAGGAAACAGGAAAGTGAGCAAGAAGAGACATCACTGACGTGGACTCTGGTTCTCACTAAATGACAGAAGCAGCTTATTAATTTAAAAAAAGCCATTAACATCACAAGGCCACAAAGACTATTTCACGGCTGTCTTCTGGAGGTACGGTGTTGGTGCCATCAGAGCTATGGAAAAAGTAGAAAAAAAAAAAAAACAAATATGTTGTTTTGTTCTTAATGAGATTCCTGAAACTAAGTCCTTTTTTTTTCTCTTTAGAGTTTCCGGAGAAAGGTGCTGAGTCAGACTTTGGACGACCATTGAGTAAACTGGCCAAATCTTTCCAAGGTTCACGAGCAAGTGACCTGGAAAAAAAATTCATATTAAGGCTTTAAAAGTCTGCAAGTGCCGGAAGAGCTTAAAATAGTTAACTCATCAACTGGCCCAGCATGAACTTGGGATAAGCTTGACTTGCATGTGCCTTGTTGGGTCCAGAAAACAATCAGAAAACCACTACATTTGGGGAAAGAATGATTCCGTTGCATGTGTCAAAATCACACGTTTTAGGGAATGAATGACTATGGTAGTTATTCATGTTCTGGCAGATCTGATGAAATCACATCTTATCCCTTAGTTTCTAAGCGGCTGATCAGGAGACCTTGGAAGTTCACGAAATTACACTACCCTCCTAAAATGAACTGCGTAACTTGTCTTCTTTCCTCTTTTCTGGGAAAAACTGTGTATTATCAGTACCCTAAAAGTGGCTTGTGTATCTCACCTATGAAAATATACAGGAGTGGACTGGATTGGCTACCTACTTTGCAGCGTCCAGTATGCAATGAAAATGAGGAGCTCCTTGTTTAAAAAAATAATAATAAATTAATATTTTCAAGATAGCGGCTTGCAAAGCATTAAACAAAGCACAGGACCCTTGTAAGCGTGGGACCCATGCATCTGCCCAGCGAGGGTCCGATAGGCATGAGACCAGCCCTGACATGGGCATGGAGACATTTGACGGTGACATTAATTCCTTGAATGATTACTGCTTTATTCAGATTTTCTTTTTCTTTGTGAGTCAGTTTAAGGAATTCAAATATTTTTTTTTAAGAAAAATATTAATGTGGGGCACCTGGCTGGCTCAGTTGTTAGGCGTCTGACTTCAGCTCAGGTCATGATCTCACAGTTTGTGAGTTTGAGCCCCATGTTGGGCTCTGTGCTGACAGCTCAGAGCCTGGAACCTGCTTCGGATTCTGTGTCTCCCTCTCTCTCTGCCCCTTTCCTGCTCGTGCTCTGTCTCTCTGTCTCACTCTCAAAAATAAATAAACATTAAAAAAAAGAAAAATATCAATCTCATTTTAATTTATACATCTTGGCATATAATTGCTTGGTATATTCCCTTCCAGTTTAAAAAGTATCCACCGTAGGGGTGTGTCTGGCTAGCTCAGTTGGAGAGCATGACTCTTATCTTGGGGTCATGAGTTTGAGCCCCACATTGGGTATAGAGATTACTTAGACATAAAATCTTCAAAAAAATATTTTAATTAAAAAAATAAAAAATACCTGCCATAATTGTAGGATCTTTAAAATTCTTACCATTATTTGTATGCTCTCCGCACCTCAATAAAAACCTATGTCCAGTCTTTACAAAGAACAAAACTTTTTTTTTTCCATTTCATTAACTGGTGCTCTCATTCTTATTATTTATTAACTTCCCTTTTCCTTCCATTCATTCTGATTTTTTTCTCTGACCTCTACAGCCACAGATATTAAAAAATAGGACTCGGACTCTTTCCCTTCAACAATCATCAGTTTTAAAAACACATTTTTAGTTCCAAAAATTTTGGAACAAATCTTATGAATTAGGAAGAAGCAAGACAGGGGCGCCTGGGTGGCTCAGTCGGTTAAGCGTCCGACTTCGGTTCAGGTCATGATCTCATGGTCCGTGGGGTCGAGCCCTGCATGGGGCTCTGTGCTGACAGCTCAGAGCCTGGAGCCTGCTTCCCATTCTGTGTCTCCCTCTCTCTCTGCTCATTCCCCGCTCACACTCTGTCTCTTTCAAAAATAAAGATTAAAACAAAAAAACAAAAAAGGAAGAAGCAAGAGCCTGGTGAATGAGAGAACACGTGTTGGAAACCACAAGGTCCATCTGGCCGGGGTTACTCTTATTCAGCTGCCCTCACACAAGGGAACACAGGATCCAAGCCAGTGCTGACCCCTCTCGGAGGATATGGGCCAGCAGCTTGCAGTTGCTCACACTTGCAAATGTCACTCTGGTGCAACATTTCCCCTGTAAACAAAGACAAACAAGAAATGTTAAAGAACAACCCTTTAAAAACACTTGATGGACGTTACGGAGTGGTGAACTTCCAAAACAGGTGCCCATCCTCTGGGATGTCATTTGCCAGACTGACTTTTTAAAAAATATTACACTAAGATATTTATCTAAACTAAGTTTTTTGGAAGCACCTTAATATTTGCAGCCAGAAGGGCGCCTGGGTGGCATCGTCTCATGCATCTGACTCTTGATCTCGGCTCCGGTCATGATCTTATGGTTCGTGAGTTTGAGCCCTGAATCGGGCTCTGCGCCGATGGGGCGGAGCCTGCTTGGGATTCTCTCTCTCTTCTTCTCTGCCCCTCCCCTGCTTACCCTAGCCCTGGTTCTGGTGAGTAACAAAATTTGCAGAGGAAGCATGAGGAGAAGGAAGCCAGGAAATCACCAGGTGACTTCCAGCCAGCCTGCCTTGTAAATCGCATGACTCTAATTCCCTCTTGGAGACTGCGACCACTGTCGTCTACTTAGAGAAACTCAGAGTGATAACTATCTTTTACTGAAGGGCTTACTATGTGCCAAGAGTGTACTCAGAGCTCTGCCTACATTATTCCATTTTAAACATACAGCAGTAGGTCATTGCTCCTACCAAAGTCAGGATACAGGGTTGGATAAATCAAGAAATTTGTCTGAAGTCATCTGTCTAGAAAGGGACAGCCTTGACGTGGATCTTGGATTTGATTGGAAAGCCCAAAATCTTAGAAACTATTTCATCACTTCATTTTAGATTAAAAAAAAATTTTTTTTTATGTCTTTATTTTGGTTTGAGAGACAGAGACAGAGAATGAGTGGGGGAGGAGCAGAGAGAGAGGGAGACACAGAATCTGAAGACAGGCTCCAGGCTCTGAGCTGTCAGCGCAGAGCCTGATGCGGGGCTCGAACCCATGAACTGTGAGATCATGACCTGAGCCGAAGTCGGATGCTTAACCGACTGAGCCACCCAGGCGCCCCTAGATCATTTTTTTAAACAGAATTAAGGATCAGGGTTTCTCAGCCTCCTCATTAGTGACATTGAAAGCTCAATAAGTCTTCGTTGTCGGGTGTTTTCCACCCTGCGTATTGCAGAATACTTAGTAACACCCCTGGCCTCACCTACTGGGTGCCCATAGCACCGTCACTCAGTTGTGACAAAATGATGTCACCAGACATTGTCAAATATCTCCAGCAGGGAGAGGGGTGGAATCACTCTGGTTGAGAACTAGGGATCTAGATTTCTGTCACTAGAATTTTTCTCAAGATACTATTTAAAATATATATACATATACATGTATATGTATGTGTGTGTGTGCATATATATATGTGTGTGTATATATATATATATATATATATATATACTATTTTAGTGCAAAATTTCAAGAGTTCAGTGCAAATTCCATTTATTAAAATGAGCATGCATTCATTCCACAAACATTTATTGTTTTCCTAGAGTCCTGTTTACACAACTTTAAAAATACGTACATTGGCAGCCATGAACTTTGCAAGATACGTAGGAATGCGGTATTAATTGTTGGAGATTACAATCTGCGCTATGGATTAGCAATGAAACAAAAAAATTGGCTCGTCAGGCCAGATAAAATTGACCAATATGAACCACGGGAGCAACTGAGTTAATTGTAACAAAAGGTGCAATTGACAGAATGCATTCCATTTACCCAATTCAGAAGGAATTTCACTTGCCTTTGAAACAAAGTTTAGGGAATGTATAAATTTCCATGCGGTGTTGAAATTGCTCTGGGAATTGATTCATTACTAACGTATTTACCTTGAGGTACAAATAGTTCCCATGGATCTTGTAACATCCTTTAGAAAGTCAATTGAGAAAAATGACTTGTAATCATGATATTGCTCAAACCGTGTTGTTGGCAATTCAGTTCGAGGCAGGGGCTTTGGGAAACACGTTTGTCTCAACAAGTTAATGCATTTCTATCTATTATTGAATAATTAGGTTGCTAATTAACTGGGTATCAATGTTTCATGGGGAAAATATTGGGATTTTTCCCTCCTGCCTACCACTAATGATACTCACTTGAATATATAGACGGTAATACTTCAAATTTCCAATAAGTTGTAAAAACTTAAGCCATTAAGCCAAGTACTAAGGGCTATGCACGCAAATGGCTGTTGACTTCACCTTTGAACACTATGTGAGTTGGGTTTTCAATCTTGTTCTGATCTACTTTGCCCAGTCTCTGGTATACAGTAAGTGCTCACAACTTTAGCTGGAAAAAAAAAAAAAAAAAGAATGATCTTTAAGTTTCTTAGCTTCATTTCCTAGAAGACTCATCAGAAACTATAATTCTGGAATGAATATGAAATCCTGTTTCTCATCCTCTGCCGCATTCCAAATAATCTTTCAACACCTTTTGATATAAATACCTGAATCGTCAGCTCATTCTTTGACTTCGAGAGTTCATTAGATTTTTGCACTGGGCTTGAACTTTGATGCCTCCTGTTGTGCTGACCCAACGCTTGACTCATAGCTGAGGACGACAGGAGATCCTGCCAAACTTTACCATATCGAGGGGGAATGTTCTTTATTACAGGTCCGAGATGCTGGCATCCGGAATATGCGTTACCACGGCTCCTCAAGAGCATCAGATTCGCTCTCCCTCCAATCTAACCTGATTGTAGGCTTGGCTTCCCAGAAGTGCTACCAAACTTCATGAAAGACTTCAAAAAGTAGCTGCGTTCTGTAGTAACAAAAAAAAAAGGGAATACGCACCAGAGCAGCGTAGGTAACACACACTGAGACTGTGCGTGCCGATCGCTAGAGCTGTTTTCTCCAAACACTCTCTCACTTTGGTCTTCCTGTCGATAGTGAGCTGTGAGATGGGATCATCTTCATGGATAAGGGGACGGAAGTTGGGAGGGGTTAAGAAATGTGCCACAGGTCACAGAGCTAATAAGTGGTAGACTTGGTTCCTAAATTTAATACTATTTATTTATTATTTATTTATTTCTTGTATTGTATTCCTCTTTTTAGAGGGAGACAGTGCGTGAGCAGGGGAGAGAGAGAGCATGAGAATCTCAAGTTGAGATTTTGGAGCCTCACGCAGGACTGGATCCCATGACCCTGGGATCATGACCTGAGCCAAAATCAAGAATCGGATGCTCAACAGCCTGAACCACCCAGGCCCCCTGAACTTAATATTCTTTATGACCTCAGAGCCTCACACCGATTTATGTCCCCAGGTGAGTATCTGGAGGGAAAAAAACACACACACCAAAATAGTAGATACCACATACATTTCATTTCATATTTAAAAGGGATGGGAAAATTTTCCCTTTGGACTCTCTTGGGTCACACTGTCCCTGAGAAAATCAGCCACCACCGCGTCATGAGGACACTCAAGGAGTCCTATGAAGAGGCTCATGTGACAAGAAACTAAAGCCTCTTGCCCACAGTCAGGACTAACTCACCAGGTGTGCGACTGACTCAGCTTGGAAGTAGATCCCACAGCCCATCCAAAGCCGCAGGTAGTGCGGTGCTGGCTGACATCTTGCTTATTTTATTTTATTATTTTATTTTATTTTCTTAGCCCTTCCATACATCATTTATGTTTTTAAAATTTAAATCCAAGTTAGTTAACATATACTGTAATAACGATTTCAGGAGTAGAACCCAGTGACTTATCACTTACATATAACCCAACTATGGGCTGGCTCATCCCAACCATGCCCTCCTTGATGCCCAGCACCCATTGAGCCCATCCCTCCACCTAACATCCCTCCAGCAACCCTCAGTTTGCTCTCTGTATTTAAGAGTCTCGTATGGTTTCTCTCTCTCTCTGTTTTTATATTGTTTTTACTTCCCTTCCCTTTTGTACATCTGTTTTGTTTCTTAAACCCCACATATGAGTGAAATCATAGGACATTTGTCTTTCTCTGACTTATTTCGTTTATCATCGTATACTCTAGTTCCATCCATGTAGTTGCAAGTGGCAAGATTTCATTCTTTTTGATCACCTGGTAGTATTATTCCATTACGTGTATCTTCCACATCTTGTTTATCCATTTGTCTATCAATGGACATCTGGATCTTTCCATACTTTGGCTATTGTCAATAGTGCTGCTATAAACATTGGGGTGCATGCGCCCCTTCGAATCAAGTGCTGGCTAACACCTTGACTGCAATCTTATGAGAGACGCTCAGACAGAACTGCCCCCAAGGGAGCCACCCTGGATCCCTGATCTACAAACAGCATGAGATTAAGATTTAAAAAAAAATTCTTCCTGTTTTAATCCACTAACTTTTTCATGTGCAATGTGTTAGATGGCAACAGGTAGCTAATACAAAAGGTGGAAACAGCTCCCTGCTGTGTCCCCGGCATCGTAAACAGTACTTTGGCCGTGGTGCGCTCATAATAAACAGCTACTAAATGGATGGGTGGACAAAAAGAAGCAAGTGGAGAGAATAGCTCAAATCCTGACTTATGCACACAGTACAGAGTGCAGACAATCAGGAAGTGCAATTCGACGGTAACGGAGGAGCCATGGAGAAGCTGGACAAAGACCCCTTCGGCCTCAGAGGATTCTAAACCAGTATTCATGACTCACCTCTGGGAAGGAAGCCAAGCACAGCGAAACCAGATCCTGGTTCCTGAGTGGAAATGGCACTTCAGCCACACGAACAAGGGTTCCGATGTGTCAGGGAAGAGATGGGAAGGAATCTCCCATGCACGGCTGACCCTCCATCCCTACCCCGTACCTAATCCTGTGTTGGGAAGCTTCTGAAACACCACGAGGTCTTATGACTCCTTTGGTGCTCTGACTCTGGCCACATGGTGACGTAAGTGGTGTTTGGAAAGGCATTCCTTCAATTTCATAGAACACATGGCAGCTTCAAAGAAAATTCCACCAAAACATGAGTGACCGTGTATTCATTGGCTACCACACATCGTTTTACGCTCCACCGTAATCGGACACTCTGAACCTGATATTAACACATTATTGGCAACTCAAGCCACAGTAGCCTCACCCCAATTATGAAATTGCAAGCTGTTGACACATCACATGTAGGGATTTTTTAATCATTAAAGACAATCCCTGGAACATTTTAGATTTGATGCCCGACTACATGTGGCTCAATGTCTATAATTGGGCAACTTACGACTTCAAAGGGTGCGAGATCCAAGTCCTCATCTTCATGAATCACTACCCCACTGTGAGTAGATCTTAGCACATTGTAGGACCGTTAGACAATGCTTAATGTCTTACCCCAAAAAATCAACTCCTGTTTTGAAAGGGAAATGGTTTTCCCTCAGTCTGATGTGTTTTGAAAACTGTTACCAGAGCAATAATGAAGCCATCTTCAGAGTTGGGAACTGGGGTGATTAAGAACCAATACTTCTTAATAGGAGGCTGATCAGTGTGACACCTTTCCAGCCCACAGGCATTGTGTGGAGCACCCGAAGTGGCTTCATTTCATTCCACCTGGAACCCAGCTGTGGGATGGGTCCCCAGAGGCACGTGAGTGGCACAGCCAATGGTCATCAGAGACACTGAAAACAACAAACACAAAACTGATGGGTAAAGCAATGAGGAAATATCAATGATCTTCTTCTGAGGACAAGATTTCCAATGTTCATGATGTTTTTCTTTCCCTTCTTTTGGGGATTTTTGATTCTCTTGCTACACGACTTAAGTAGTACTCATTTATCGGAAATCACTCCACCAAAAGTCTTGGCTCCTTTTCATATTCCAGACCACTGCTCCTATCTTGAAGGAGAATTCCTGAGCAATTTTCCCAGTGTCAAAACTGAAACCGTCCTACTGAATCCTCTTGCTTCACCAGGAAAAATAAAAAGAGTTTATAAAAGAGACTCTTGGTCGTTCTCAGTGTGAGTTTATGACCTCCACTGGGCTGAGGAAAGCTCCAAGAATAGGGGAGATGGGGGGCATGAGGACAGAGAGAACAGGAGAGAAGATGAAGAACAGAAAAAAATGGAGAAGAAAATGAAGGGTCGGAGATGCTAAGCAGAATAGGAGACTGGCTGGGTGGAAGCAAAACAAAGCCAAAGAAGTTCACATGCTGTCAGGCATGAGTCCTTTGTTGGTAAGAAGCCGCGTTGCTATGGCGGGGGTAAAGGTAAAGGTAAGGCTGGGGTAAAAATGCCCTAGGTGGAGGGGCTTGTCTGGGGTTCCATCACCCTTATCCATGTGTTTGTCTCTCCACCCCAACCCATCTTTATCCTTCTCTATTCCTGAGAGTCTGACCTCCATGGTAAGCCCCACTCAGACTCTAGCTCCTTCGCCAGTGGCTGCATTTGGATTTAGCCAACAGGAGAGAGCCAAGAGCAGGATATCAGAGGATGGGAAGGGAGAGAGGACAGAGTATCCATTCTGTCACCACTCTGGCCTCATGTCCAGCCCTGGCTTCATCCCCTTAGATGCAGCCCCTTCCAGAAGGACTCTCCTCCCCCTATCCAACTCTCACTGGGCACCTGCAAGAAATATTTCCTCTACTTGCCTCTTCAGACTATAGCCCTAGACTTGAGTATATGGTTGTGTTTCAAAACAATCTCTCAAATGAATGGAAGAAATGAAGGAAACAAATGTTTGTTTCTGATAAGGGGAAGTACATCCTATCAAGTACTCTTAATGTGAACTCATTCCCCCCAGGAAAAAAAAAAAAAAAGGAACTAATGCACTTTTCCTTCAGTACCAGGTCAATGACATCATGATTACAGACTAATGCCAAGCGAGCAAGCAAATTGCTTTGTTTTTCAAATAAAGACAAAGCATTCTACTGGATAAAAGAACTTCAATCCCTAATACCATTTCTAGAAATGACCTCTAAGAAGAAAGAAATGATTTTTGATGAGACAAAATAAAAACAATTAGAAGAAGCTTAAGTAGAACCCTAGGTCTTTTCTCTGAACCACACAAATAACCCCATGTGTTGATCTATTGCTCAAGCCAAGAGAAGAAGCAATCTAGAAACAGAAGTCAAAAGACTCTTGAAATTCCCCTGCTGAGCATTTTCTTGCCAAAGTACATAAACCAAGGATCTTTAGGCATTCCTGTGAGATGTTTTCTCCCATACATTTTGGCCCATAGCCAATTACAACCCCCCTGAGTTCAATTACAGCCCAAGAATCACGATCCCCATGAGGGATGTGATAAAATTCTTCGGTGAACTCATCAGAAACTATATGTATGGGGGTGAGGGGGAAGGCAAAATGAGTAAAAACAATGCCCTGTTGCAGATGGGCCAAAAATTCTTTCTTATGAGCACTTACTCACAAAATAGATATCTTATCTCCTTTCCCATCAACCACACCCTCATCTAATACTGGATTTGAATGCTGGGGTCCACGGCATCCGTATTTACGAATAGTTGATTATCCCATGTGGGTAATTTTGAGGAAGACTAATAAAAACAACCAATTAAAAAATGGCCAACTGGCCAAAAATAAGCAGTAGAGAAAATGGAGGAAAAATGTGAAGGGAAATCCAGTAACTACTTTGGGAAACAATTTTGTAAAGACTCTGGGTTGAAGACTTTTATGTGTCAGACACAATAAGCATTCAGAGACTTGCAAAGATTCTTATTTGACAGTAATAATATTTCTCTCGAAGAAAAGACTAATGATACATTGCTATACACAGGAATCTTCCAGGCCTACTCGCCGAAGCCAGTTATTATCTGCCGTAAACTGAGATTGTGGGGTAATGTCATGGTGTCTCATTCTATTTTTTAAACACAGATTGGGATAATTACAGAATATTATGTGAGTTCCCCCAAAACACCTCAAGGAAGGAATGCACTGCCCATAAAACCAGCTCCTCCAAGGAAATCCATATAAACTCACCGTGTCTGGTGTCCAAAACATCAAGATTGCTTTGCCCCTTTCCATCTTTCTCTCCTGGACCACGTCTGTAATATTCATGTGGGAGAGGAATTCATTCTTGACCTAGACATGATTGGTCCACAAGACAAGAACTATCATAAGAACACCACAGAGTTGCTTCATTCCCCCCAGTTACTGGCTTTGTAAACAACCACGGATGACGTAGCCTTTGCCAAACACGCCCCAGAGCACTTACCTCCATGACCTTCTACTAAACGCCTGCCAGTTGGGCGCCATTTTGAAGCCCCTCTCCTCCTTTCTCCTCTGAGTATTCTTTGACTTTCAGACAGATATTGGCAATAATTGAAATGCATGTGTTGGTTTTCTGAGCCATAGAACCCAGACGGTGCTGGCTTGAATTCTTGCTTCTCTTTCTCCTCCCTTCTCCAAGGGTTGGAACCTTCCCCAAATCCCATGCTGCTAAAGACATTACCAAGATACATTTTTACATTGCGGAAAGAAACCATGAACCTGTTTCCACACATGAAGATGCGCAAGCCACAAGTAGTTAAAGCTTGGCTCGACACAGAGGCAAAGTTTTAAAAATTGTACACACAAATATTCTCTTTTTCCATGGACTACTTATGTATGAAGAAGAAAATTACCCAAATCACCAGTAATACAGTTTGATGCTAAAAATATAGAGGATAGCGCGTTAAAACATAATTAAAAGAACTAAGTGAACAAGAAACTGGCATATAGGGAAAAGGAAGTGTAACCCCTCTTGAAGTGATTCTGTTCCCTTTTCTCCGTTTGGCAGGTAAGGAAACCAAGACACAGGTGGAAATGACCCACCCGAAGATAAGGGACAAGGCTGGTCTCAAACCCTGGCAGGTGGTTCACATAAACCCTGGCCATGGACATAATGACTACGCCCTAATGCCTTCCTCCAGAAAAGCGGTAAATAGGAGGATGTATCGAGAACTTACTATGTGCCCGCTATTGTACTCTGGGCAGCGGGTGTAACACAGGAAGCAAAACCAGACCCAGTTCCTGCAGCCATGAAGCTCCCAGACTGGTGGGAGAGAAGGACGTTTAATCAAACATGACCCGAGGTGCATGGCTGGCTCTGTTAGTGGAGCATACGACTCTTGATCTCAGGGTGGTGAGTTCGAGCCCCATGTTGAGCGTAGAGGTTACTTTAATCAGGCATTACTAAGTTGGGGGTGGGGTTCATGGAGCCATCAGTGCCTTGAAAGGTACCCTGGCTCCAGTCATGAGTGAGGTCCTTTGGTCATTGAGGACTCCTCTACAGCCACTCTCTGATATGTTGGCCTTCCTTTGAGGATGACATTTCTAAGAGCATTTGATTTGCTCAAATTCATATATTATTTAGGGCACAGACTCCTCTCAGTTCAAAATGTCCCTTTTGGGACCTCAGTGCACACGCTGGACTTCCTTTTTCCATTTCTCCTTCCTTGTTGGGAGCAGGGTGGGGAGTATCCCTTCCCTTTGCAAGTCAACGACAGCATTGTATCCCATCAGCCAGTCCCAGGATGGCACCACCTCGAGTTTTTAAGTCAGTAAAATCAAGTCTATAAGCCAAAAACCTGGGGAATTGTCTAGCCTTAGAGGAGCCTCCAGAATGTGATTATTTATTGATGAGGCTGTAAAACCTATACTCCTCTAAAGGTCATTCATCTTAGCTCCGTGAGAACTGTTTGAAAAAGGATCAGGTTTCCACAGGGGTGAGGTTGGGACTTGAAATGAAAGAGAAAAGAATGGCGTGAAAAAGAACTGTCAAAATCTCCCACAATCGACTTTTAACTAAATATGCACAAAACATAACACTACACTGACACTCAGGTCTTACTCAGATTAGTGTGTATGTGGACATACATATATACACAAATATGACTTAGTGTGGGATGTGGTTGACGTTAAAACTGACACGGGGGGTGGAAGAACAATCCAGATACAGGAGAAAAGGAATTTGGTTGGGTTTTTTTTTTATGGTTTTAATTTATTTTTGAGAGACAGAGAGAGACAGTGCGAGCAGGGGAGAGTCAGAGAGAGAGGGAGATACAGAATCTGAAACAGGTTCCAGGCTCTGAGCTAGCTGTCAGCACATAGCCCGACGCGAGGCCAGAACCCATGAACCGTGATATCATGACCTGAGTCAAAGCCGATGCTTAACCGACTGAGCCACCCACGCGCCCCTGAGAAAAAGGAATTTGTGAAAAACAGTGGGGTGACGGCTTTCCCTGCATTCGGGATTAGGCTTCCGAAGAACACCCCAAAGCAATGATTTTCTGTTTGCTGTTGGTCGCATTTTTAGAATATCTTTTTAAATTAATTGTCTGAATCGAGTGGCC
>PISW01002156.1:186583-290047 GCA_004023785.1 Mungos mungo
TATTCATTTAATCCTCCCCATAGGAGTTGGCAGCCCTATTTTCATCGTCCCCATCTCACAAACCCCAAATTACCAAGCCAATAAAAGCGGGCACAACCAGAACTCAGGTGTTAGAAGCAACATTCCAGCATTTCTCTGAAAGCCGATGTCTGTCGAATGACTTGATGAAGAAGCAAGTAAACACGTTTGCTCGCTAAGTGGGAAAAATGGCCACCTGGGGAAACCGCCGTGCCTTAAATGAAGGGAATGACCGGAAAGCAAAATTCATGGGTTTACGACGCGCTTCTGACTCATTTTCTGGGTTCGCATGGAAATCCCGGACAAAGGCTTACAGTTAAGCCAGGTACTTCTGCTGCTGTTTTTCTTATTGTTGCCTTCAGAGTGGAAGCAAGAAAGAGACTCGGAAGTTCACGACAAATGGATGTAACCTTCCGGCCGGTGTCTCGATCTGAGCGCAGAGATGGAAGACGTTCCAGTGGCTGCGTCAGTTCAGGGAAGACAGAGCACTTGAGCTTAAAGATTGACCAACGTGTGTTGCTGCGGTTCTATTTTTGGCCTCTGCTCATCAAAAAACCCTGCACCTTATGAACCCGGACTCTGAACATCCTCTCCCTGGTTTACTATAAAAAGGAGATTCTTTAATAAAAAATAGAGCTAAGGTGAGAATTCAAAAGGCTCCTGCGGGTCCTGGATTTCTAGCTGAACAAGCACAACCCGGCGAGTGGCAGGAAGGAAACAGAAGTGCTGTCTGCGTGTGAGGTCTTTCCTCAGAACGAAGAGTTAAGGAAATGATCGAAACGAGGGTTCCTGACTTAACCATGTTTCCTTGGGAGGGAAAAAGAAAAAAAAAAAAAAAAACGCTTGACAGGAAGTGCAGTGGGTAGTTTATTTTGAGGAAACAGGTGGGGTTCTAGAAGCTTCTTTAACCCATGTCACAAACTGGCAGGTTTTGAGCCAAATGTGGGCCTCAGAAATGCTTCGTTTGGCCTCAGTGGTGTATTTTAAACTTTGAATTCGTTGACCGCTTTTAAAAGCCAGATTTCCTCCTCAAAATTGGGATTTGCATTTCTGTTCCAAAGTGAGACCCGGCTGCTGTGGACCTGCCCCCTGCTGGGCGCGGTGGGTGACACAGGCCCCTGAGGGGAGGCCAGGCCTTCCCTGGTGCACCCCAGCCTCCTCCCTTCCCTATTGCCTGCCTCCGGGTCTACGTGACTCATTGAAATCTCTTGTCTTCCCCTCAGTGCATTTGGGGTTAGCATGTGCTGTGGACCACAGGCAACTCCATTATCCACTTTGTCCTCCATTTTATTTACCTCCAAAATGAAAATAAAAAATTTTTTTAAGTATTTAGCTCTGGTCAGCTGTAAAAGTCTTAGAAGTACTCCCTCCTCCCATAAAAACTCTTCCTGAAGAAGGTGGGAAGAGACTCAACAGTATTTCCCTAGGGATTTCTGGGTTTAGAAATTTTTCTAGTGCTCTGATTTGCATTTCTGATTTCTTTGTTCTCTCTTTAAAAAAATTTTTTTGGTCTTTATTTTGAGAGACAGAGACAGAGAGTGAGTGGGGGAGGGACAGAGAGAGAGGGAGACACAGAATCCAGAGCAGCTCCAGGGTCTAAGCTGTCAGCACAGAGCCTGACACAGGGCTCGAACCCACGGACTGTGAGATCATGATCTGGGCCGAAGTCGGATGCTCAACCGACTGAGCCCCCCAGGCGCCCCATGGTTTCTTTGTTCTCTTATTTCATCCTCTTTGATTCTTTCCCCTAAAAAAAAAAAATCAGCCTCTTCTCTGGATCTTGTTTGACCCCCTCACACAGCTCTACCTTTTCTTCCTGGTGACATCTTCAGGTTTCAGCAATGATGTCAGACTCATTTCACTGAAAACTCTCCTTTTGGCTGATGTGAGCTAGGTCCCCAAATTAATCCTCCAACCTTGTCCCAAAAAGCACACGGGTTCTGTACACATGCTGCAGGGCTCCTGGACAAGCAAGGCACATGCCGACTGGACATTTACCTTCTATATAAAGCTGATCATAAACTAGTCACGTACATGTGCACACATGTAGACGTGCACACACACACACAGCTCTGCCAACTTTGCAGATGTGTTTTACTTACCCCATTTTGTATTTTATTTTTAAAAATTTTTGTTAATGTTTTTAATTTATTTTTGAGAGACAGAGACAGCGCGAGCAGGGGAGGGTCAGAGAGAGAAGGAGACACAGAATCTGAAGCAGGCTCCAGGCTCGGAGCTAGCTGTCAATACAGGAGCTCGAACCCACAAACATGAAATCATGACCTGAGCCGAAGCTGGATGCTTAACTGACTGAGCCACCCAGGCGCCCCGCCCCCCCCCGCCTCATTTTGTATTTTAAAAAAATATTGTAATCCATTGTTTACAAACAAAAAAGAGACATTTTACATGAAATCGAAATAGCTGGCCATCCCTAAAAAAATTTTTTTTAATGTTTATTTATTTTTGAGAGAGAAAAAGAGTGCAAACAAAGGAGTGGCATAGAGAGAGGGGGAGACACAGAACCAGAAGCAGGTTCCAGGCTCCGAGCTGTCAGCACAGAGCCCGACACGGGGCTTGAACCCACAAACCATGAGATCATTGATGTCAGGACATTATTACAGCGGCTCTGGAGACCCCCTGGCCTCTACCTTTTCGACCCCAGAAGCATCGAAGGCTCCTCACGAGCCCAGTTGCGACAAACCGAAGTGCCTGCCAATGTCACCGCATGGCGCCCAGAGGGGTCCATCCATTGACCGCATTTCATGCCCTGAGAGAACTGACCAGGGCAGTCAGCACAGCGCCTTGCCTCCAGCGTCTGCTTGCCTCTCCCTCGCCAGGGGGCCAGAGAGGAAAACGACGCCCCTCCTTAGCTTACGCTTCATTTTCCCACGCATCAGCTCCGAGCCCTCTCACCGCTGCCTGCTGTAGTTGGAACCTCTGCTAAGGAAGTCCCTTATCTTGGGCTGCATTTTTTCCTATTATGCAAAAGCAGTTATTCATCAGATTCTCGCCTCATGAATGCAAAAGGGCTCAGGGTTTGTGCTTTCCCCCGGAGAGGCCTCCCAGAAACCCCCACATCAGTGCTGAGTGGTTAGACCTGAGTGTGACGAAGAGGTCAGCCAGACTCCCCGCCCCCAGCACGGAGGGACCCCCCTGCCTTTTATGGCTTTCAAGTGCATTCTAGGAGTAACCGCGGTCCCACAGGGCAGGCACACAAGTTGCTGTGTTGATCACAGTCTCATAAGAGAAACGGTAGTCCTGGTGGTGGGGGAGGGGGGGGCGTAGGTGGCTCAGGTCACTTATTCCTCCAGATTCGTTCTTAAAAACATAACTCGAGGCCATACCGTACAGTGGTTAGGGGCTCAGCTCCCCAGTGGGAGGGATGCACAGGCACATGGCCTTGACCCCAGCTCAAACCTTCCAATGGCTTCTCAAATGCAAATGGTCGTAAAAACCAAAGACAATTCGGTATGAACCGCACTTAGCTCAGACCTTTGAACGTGGCTAAGCATCCCGCTAAGGGTAGCAGTAATAACAACTTATGTTTGCTGAGCACCTACTAGATGCTAGGCTGCTAACTGTTTCACACACATGATGACATTTTCCCCCTTGGAAGCATTCCCTCCAGTGGGTGATTTTATTCCCACGCTTGGTTGATGAGAACCGGAAACGGATTCAAAGATGTTCAGCAATTTTCCCAGGGTCACGTAGTAACGAGCGTTGGAATCAGAATTTGAATCTAATGTTTGCCGTCCCAACCACGCTGCTTTTTACTCATTTAAATGTTCCTGAAAACTTTGTCAAGGGGACACTGTTGTTAGCCCCATATAACAGATGAGGAAACTGAGGCACAAGAAAGTTCGCTGACTTGTCCCAGGTAACCTGCGTCACACATGCTCAGAGTGGCTGTCCTGGGCGCCAGGCACCACACTGAGTGCCCTGTACACATTCCCATCTGATCCTTGCGAACACTTCTAGAAAGAGATGATCACCCCACCTTATAAAACAGGACACAGAGCGTCCGAGATGTACTGTAAATTGTTTTCGGTTGGACAGTGATGATCATACAGGGTCACTGAGATTCAGGTCTGGTTCTGGCCGGCCACAGGGGTTAAGCCCTTAACGGTCACAAAGCCCAGTGGCCTCCTCCCCCTGTCCCAATGGCCCAGATCTCACGTGGACACTTCTCTCCCTCTTCCACGTCCTTTTTTTTTTTTTTTTTTACAGTGCAGTATTGGTTTATTGGTTGAACATAGTGATTCATCACTTACATATAATACCCAGTGCTCATCATAGCTTCCACGTCCTTTGCCCCCTTAAATCTCCCAAATTAGGATCCTGTGGATTTGGCCTGAAATTGGGACTAAACTTTAATCTCAGAAACTCACTTAAAGGTCACAGTTCCCAAACAGAGAAGCCAGGGGGGGTCTGCCAATGATCGCCAGTTGAACTTGATCACCTCCCACGACTCACCGCGGAGTCACTCGGTCTCGGTTCACATATTGCAAAACTGAATCAGAGACACATTCTTCTATTCCTCTTAGCAAACAAACAATTAAAAAAGCAACTCTCTTACCAAGTGTCTGGAGAGCCCGAAAAGCACTACGTCCATCCACTTGAAAGCTTTTTCTGATATCCGGAAAAGCTTTGTTGTTTCCAGAATGAATAAGAGATCGATCCGTTGTACGTATAAACTCACTTTAAAAAATTAATAATGTTTCTCTAAACCTCATGAAGCTTCCAGAAGCCCCAAGGTTGGTACATACTCAAAAGCGGTCTGTATCATTTTAGGGTTTGTTCAGGGAAGCAGAGCCATGAGGAGGGGGGCAGAGGAGGGATTTATTATGTGATTTCGACCTAAAGCAACTGTGGGAGCTGAGCAAGGATTCCCAGGGCCTTGCTCCTGGTTCTGGCGCGAGACCTGACGTCAGCGGCCCTGGTGGCTGGGGAGATAGGCAGGGATCGGGGAGACCAAAGACAATCTAGAACCTCCAGGGTCCACGAGCCCTGGTCTCTTCTCTTTGCCTCTGATTTCCGTGATATGCGTGAGCTGCAGGAGCAGTGGGGTTCTTCTCGCCCTGGCCTCACACACCTGCCTGGCCCAGGACACAGAGGCCAGAAGGGGCTGACCAGTGGGACCGGTGGGGACGCCCCCCCACGCCCAACTTGAGCCGACAGATGGAGGGCTGCGGAGGAGTCCTGCAGAGCTGGAGATGTGGCTGCTCCTTCATGTCGTCTTCTGGGTCCCGGGCAGATTTCTCTTGTGGGAAACCCCCTCTGGAAATGTACAGGAAAGCAAATTTGGGGAAACATCCCACGTTAGCTAAACCGACAGCGCAAATCTGCCATCCATCTGATGAGTTTCTTTGTAAAAAAATTTTTTAACGTTTATTTATTTTTGAGAGACAGAGAGACAGAACACAAGTGGGGAAGGGGCAGAGAGAGAGAGAGAGGGAGATGAAGCAGGCTCCAGGCTCTGAGCTGTCAGCATAGAGCCTGATGCGGGGCTCAAACTCACGAACCACAAGATCATGACCCGGGCCCATCGGACACTGAACCAATGGAGCCACCCGGGCGCCCCAATTTGATGAGTTTCTATAGTTGAAAATTAATGATAGAAGCAAATGTATTGTTTCTTCCACCCACTCATCCATCCACCCATCCATCCATCCAACACGAGCATCCCTCATTGGGCACAGGAGACACAGGCGGAAAACTGAGCTCAGACTTCCCCAGGAGCCCACTTCGTTCATCCGGGAATGGTCTCCCTCTTCCCTTGGGCACAGCCCCTCCCGCCTCACCGTGTTCTCTACAAAATTGCCAAAGGGAAACTTTTAAAACATGGATCACATCACTCCTTGCTCTCAGCCTCCCAATGGCTTTCCATTGCACTGAAGATAAAATCTGAATCCTCGCCGTGGCCCAGAAGCCCTCCCCAGTCTGCCCCAGACCACCCCCTGTTCTCATTCCCCAGGGTTGCCACCCGCACCCCCCACTGTGGCCTGAATCGCACCCATACAGCCTCCTGCCTTCCCTCCATCTCACCCAGCCGGGCCCCCACCTCCTGCTCTCCACATGCGCTGTCCCCTCGCCCTGGACCACACCCCCAGGGTCTCCAGGCTCTGGCCTCACTTGTTTTTGGTCTCCATCAAATGTCACCTCCTGACCAAGATCCGCTCTGTCCCCCATATAGACCCCTCCAGGACACTTTCCTCCTACCAGCTCATACCTCCTCGTAACATTCGTCATTACCTGACTCACTGAGTTTGTTTATTTGCTTATCCCTGGGCTTCCCCACTGCCAAGGGCACTCTAGGAAGGTAGGAACTCTTATCTGCAGTGACTTTGTCCCTGCCTTACTCTCTGTCCCATTTCCTAGTTTTATTTCCTTCACGGCACTGAGCACAATTTAAACTGACTTATGATTCACAGCATTTGTGTGCTGCCTGTCCCTTTAACACTAGACACGGGGCTCTGGGGACCTGGGGAGGCAGGAGGCGGCCTTTTAAGTTCCTGGCAGAGGCTGGCAGATACTCAGCTCTCTTCTGTGGGATTAAAGAAGGGCCCTCCTAAGGACAGCCGTGCACTACGGCAACCTTGATGTTCAGGGGAGCGAGTGTGGCAATAAACTTTTTCCAGTGAATTGCGTCTTAAAAACGTCAAAGCCCCGCCTAACCCAGCGGTCACAACTTGTGTCGCCAATCAAGGGACAAGCTGATATCGTGCTCTTCCTGATCCGATGCCCTGATGTGCACACAACACCGCTCATGGAGTCCTCCCTGCAAAATGCCTCACCGGAATCTAATCAGGAAGAAGCAATCAGAAAAACCCAAATTAACAGCGGCTCTGCAGGACAGCGGGCCTGCTCTGTCCCAAACAGAGGGGGGCAGGACGCCAAAGAAGGGCCAAGAAGTAGTCAGGCATAAAGGCAATGAAAGGAGCATGAGGGGACAATATACCACCATGAATCCTGGGTCAGAAAATTAATTGCTTTTTAATAGCATTTGGTGGGGGAGGGGGTGGGCACCTGGGTGACTCGGTTAAGCGTCCAACTTCGGCTCAGGTCATGATCTCATGATTCGTGGGTTCTGAGTCCAGCGTCGGGCTCTGTGCTGACAGCTCAGCCTGGATCCTGGTTCGGAGTCTGTGTCTCCCTCTCTCTCTGCCCCTCCCCCGCTCATGCTCTGTGACTCTCAAAAATAAGTAGGCATTAAAAATAAATGAATAAATAAATAAATGGCATTTGGGGTGGGACACAACTGAAAGACGTGAATGTGGACTAGACTGATAAGGGCACTGTACCCACATCAAATTTCAGAATTTGATCATTGCATATGCCTATGTAGAGAATGCCTCTGCTCTTAGGTGATACGTGCCGAGGATTTTAGAGTAAAAGGACGTGATGTCTGCAACGGTTTGCTCTCAAACGATTTAGCAGAAAAATAGTGTGTGTATATACTGTATTATTCTATATTGCACGTAGCACACGGTATAGAGTAGACATCATAAAGAGAAGGAAGAAGCAAATGTGGCAAAATGCTCACAATGTGAAGAATCGAGTGAAAGGTAAAAAACCAGATTTATGGTATTAATTATGCCAATGCTCCTGTTGCTTGAGATTTTCTCTTTTTTAAATTTTTTTAATGTTTTATTTATTTTTGAGAGAGAGAGAGACAGCATGAGCAGGGGAGGGTCAGAGAGAGAGGGAGACAGAATCTGAAGCAGGCTCTAGCCTCATGAGCTGTCAGTACAGAGCCTGACGTGGGGCTCGAACCCACAAACCGTGAGATCACGACCTGAGCCGAAGTCAGACGCTCAACCGACTGAGCCACCCAGGAGCTCCTCTTGAGATTTTCAAAGTAAAAAGCTGAACCATTTTTGAAAAGCGCCAAATGGAAGAATGGATAAAGAACCCGCGATTTATATGTGAGACATATAACAATTTTGCATTGTACACGTCAAAACTTATGAAGGGGGTAGATCTCAGTTTTCAGCGTTCTTACCTCCCTGAGAAATTTTTTTCTTTCTTAATCCAACCTACCGCAAACCAACCCACAGAGAATTCTTTTGTATTTCCACCTTCCTCGGAATATCAGTCTCCAAAGGGCACAATAGCCCTCCTGTCCCTGATGAGTCATTTCAGTGTGTGTCAGTTCATGGTTAGACATTTCACATTTCACGGTGGGTTGAGTTGGGAATTTATAAGCTATTATATAGCAAGTTATTTATGTTAGACTTAACATATTTATTTTAATGCAGTGCTTCACTTAGTCACACGCACAGGCACGGAGTCACCAGGTTGGATTTGTCCCCGTTGACACTGATCTCATCCACGAACTCGATGCCTCTCCTGCCCTCATTGTCCACCTCACCTTCCCTGGGCGAAGTCACACTTTGACCGGAAAGTCAGACCTCCTTGGCCTCTCTGAACCCTCCCTCAGTAGGTCAGTGATGACTCCACAAACAATCAACTCCCTGAGTTGGTCTGACCCACATGGCTGACTGGCTGGGACACACAGCAGAGATGCTGACAGGTGACCCGGAGAGATGCTGTGGGGACAGCCTTTTGTTCTCCCCCGCCCCAGCCTCGGCGGGCGGAGGTGGCCTCCGCCAGAACAGCTCACCGGACCTCACACACACCAAGTGGTAATTGTACTAAATCATTAACTCAACCCCGACCCCGGCTTGCACTTACGACTTCGCATCCGAACACAGCAGAAAACAAGTCCTCACGCTTGGCCCTGAACCCCATCAACCCAAAGCCTTTTTACAGAAGGGTCATAGCAGTAAGGAAACAACGTTCTGGAAAATGCACATCAAGCAGAAGGTGCTAAAGATACTGAAACTATAAATCAGAGAGAAAAGGGTTTAGCCAAATTGCCCTGATTCCCTTTCAGCAAATCTAGTCTTTCTCTTCTTTGCCAGAAATAACTGCCACCTGGAATCCCTGAACTTGGCGCTCATTATTTCCAAGCATGGTTTACATGATTGCTATATAGAAACATATTCATAATAAATATATCACATTGTTTGCAGGTTTCAGTAGGCACATCTCTTTCAGCAACTTGCTTTTTATCCAACACTATCTTTTTAAATCTTACCTTGCTGATACTTAGAGTTCCAACTTGTTGATTTTTTAAAAAAATATTTTATTTTTGAGACAGAGAGACATAGCATGAGCGGGGGAGGGGCAGAGAGAGAGGGAGACACAGAATCTGAAGCAGGGTCCAGGCTCCGAGCTGTCAGCACAGAGCCCGACGTGGGGCTCGAACCCATGAACGTGAGATCATGACCTGAGCTGAAGCCGGATGCTCAACTGACTGAGCCACCCAGGCACCCCAACATCTTGATATTTCTTAATCCGTGTGACTACTAGGGATGGCTTGTAATCATCTTCACAGTTACTCAGAATACCAGTACCGCTTTCCCTTTTAAAAGTTTATTTGTTTATTTGGAGAGAAAGTGTGCAAGCAGAGGACGGACAGAGAGAAAGAGAGAGAGAATCCCAAACAGGCTCTGCACGGTCAGAGCAAAGCCCAATGTGGGGCTTGAGCTCACGAACCGTGAGATCATGACCTGAGCTAAACTCAAGAGTTGACACCTAACTGACTGAGCCACCCAGGCACCTCAACTTTTCCCTTGATTCAAAACCTGAGTGAATCCTTTAATATCCACAGACTCAAGGGATCCAATGGAAGTATCTATCCAGTTTATAAGATGGAGACATAACTGAATAATCACCTATTCCTCCGGAGATGAAAGGTAAAGAAAGAACTTTTGCCTCATTAACAACCTAAGTCATAACCAAAGAATGTTGTCACTGTCCTCTAAAGAACCAGCCTTTGAACGTGACCCAAATATTAAAATCATAGAATGTCAGGTGTAGAAGAGCCTCACAGATGATAGAGTAAAATACTTCTGAAGTGTCTTTCAAATAAATTTGGGAAATTCTGTCTCCCACACACCATCATGGAGGTCAGGCCACCTACACGGGCACATTAAAGGCTCCGAGGAGTCCCATAATGATAATTTAAAAGTCCGTTTAATTTGCTTAGCGCCTTGTTTCCCTAAATGCTTGGATCACAGCACGCTGTAATTATTAAGACCCCAGGGCCCATACCTGGGAATCAGTATCCTGCACTCATTCACCTTAGGCGTCATCGATCTAAGGAAAGCACTTTGCACAGTGAGAACCCTGAGGCCCAGAGGTGAGCGGGCGGAAGGCAGACAGTGTTCTCTGTACCGAGTTTAGTGCCTTCTCCATCATCCCACACATTTTCCTTTCTGGAAGATAAGAGTTACCTCCCTCATGCTACCGCTCAGAGAGGACACATCACATTCCTTGCAGAACCCGGCATCCGTGATTCGAGACAAATGCTTTCTGTCTCCTCTTCCCCACCAATCAAGATATTATCATAAGCATCTGTTGAGAACCTACTAAACCCTGAACTAAATGACTCAAATCATTGAATTCTTACAACCTAGACGTTATTATCCCCATTTTATAGATGAGCTAATTGAGGTTTAACGAGAAAGCTAGCGTCTGCCTGTTTGAAAGCCCTGCTCCTTCTGCGTACGGCAGCAAACTAACAGCCTGGTCCCTAGTGACGGATCGGAAGGCGTACAATGTACTCCGGAAAAGGCAAAGAGCTTTAGAGTTGTTTACTAGTCATTCTGCCAAGCAAAGAGAATAGCATCTAAATTTGCAAGTGAGCTCAAGGCTCGGAGAGTAAGTCAATTCCAAGGTTTCGGAAGAGGTGAAGCCACAGCTCTGATCTTGCTCAAAAGTTCCAGTTTTCTAGTATCACAGGGAAGATCTAAGCCGTATTATTGCCATCTTCTCAGCCAGTCCTTAGCCTCACATAGAGGAAGCAACTCGAGCTTGGAGTTTGGTCTAGACCCGCATCCTGGGACGTGTGCCCTTGGGTAGGTTGTGGCACCTCTTTGAGACTCAGTTTCCTCATCTGCAAGGGGAGCACCCAGCACAATGCTTGCACTTACTTGGCCTTCAAGACACGGTGGCTGTTTCTCCTTTTACGTACCCGGTGACCCTTGCCTATCTGTATCAGCCACATGCTGTGGCTTACAGTGTCCCCCGTAGGTGCCACGGTGCCACCACTGCATGCGTGTGCTGATGATGGAGATGTTTTCCCATCACTATCAACAGAGACCGGCGACAGGCCAGGGCACTCCCCCACCTATGCCCTCCGTGACCACAGTGACCTGGGGGAAGAAATGATTGCTCAGAAGCTCCCAGTGACCCCGCCTGGAGACCTGCCACACGCCAGCTGGAGGACATCCATTATCAGGAAGCCCTAGCTGAGTTCTCAGCTCTGCACCTGCACAAGGGACACGGGCTGTCACTACCATCCAAAGGTCGAAGGAAAGCTCAGCGGCTGACAAGTGCTGATCCGGTTCTTTGTGAGTCACCTGCCCAGGATTTTCAGAAAATCTGCTCGCTCCCGTCTTCTCCGCTTACCCAGGTGATTAATGCCACAATGTATGACTTGCCCCATTTGCTGTCAATTCCCTCAGCATGAAAGTTGGTACAAATACAACCCCATTTATCACCTCTACATCGTTGGGTCAGGCTTCACTCAACTTTGGGAATTTTAATTTCATGAGCTGTATAGTCCCCAAGGACTTGGGGATTTGTACCTTTCAGGAGAAGGAAAATGGATGGAGGAAAAGGGAGATATTTATTGGGAGACATCACTGGGTTTTTGTGGTGGGCTGTATTACAGCTCATTGGAGTGGGCACCATTATCCTAATTTTGCTCAGAAAAGTCAAGAAAGTGCCTGAGCACAAGTTCTTTCTCCACATGGTGCAGCCAATATCAAAGAAAGTCAATTATGGATTGAGTTCCTACAATTTATGATGATGATTAAAACAATACAATATAACCCCATTAAATCATGATCCATGTGGTTCAGTCTCAGATAATCTGCCACCAGAAAGTCATTATAACTCAAGGTTTTTACATAGATTTCTCTACCACAGTGAGGGAATTTACAGCCAAGAGAGGAAGACAGATGTGATTTAGATTCAGCGTCGTAAATGTTACAAGGTAGGGCACACAGGGACAGGAAAACAGAGAGTTTGGTGAGATTGCTCCCTTGTGGATGAAAACAAGAGCCACTCAGGCAAAAGCCTACTTCATCTACCCCAACCATCCACTCTCTACCTTGCTGACCTCACCTCTTTCTCTTGATACTGCAGTCTTTCGCTTGGTACTCCTCATAGTCACAAGGTGGCTGCGGAAGTCCAGAAGTACAGCATCCCAGGCAGGCAGGAAGGGGTGGAGACTTCTTGCTGGAGCAACCAGGGAAGAACATCTCTCCCAGAAGCACCCAGCAGATTTTCCCATATAGCTCATTGGCCAGACTGGGTTATCTGCCCATCCCTAGACCAGTGAAGTGGATGTCTTCCATTTGGCCCCCAGATCAACATTCTGCTCTTCGACAGCCTGTATAAACCAGTAAGGACTCCCTGTAAGGACCTCAAGGCTCCCGTCTTCCCTGATTGTTTTCAGCCAATGGGGAATCCCAGCAGATGGCTGGAGGGAGAGAAGGCAGTGACAGGGTAAGGGTGGCAATCCCCCTGATGTCTTCTTTGAGTGTGGCCTCAAGCTGTCTATGGACTTTGCTCCTCTCAAGAGGGCTCCCCTACCTGACCCTCTCCTAAATTCTATGATGACTTTCCTGATCCCTTTGGCCAAGGGAAGGTAACAGCTGTGTTACTGCTAGTCTGTGGTTATTTCACTACCCCTGAATTGCCGTGCACGCCGTGAACCGCACCCTGGAGGACAGAAGGATCCTGTGGGCGAAGTATCCATGTCCGGAAGCTTCAGAGAGAGGGTAGGAGTTGAGCAGTGTCTAGAAACCCATAGAGAGGCCCCCTCCACCCTTCTCCATCTTCTCCCTCTTTTCCTCCTCCATCGGTTTTCACTTACAGACAGTGTATCCTCATGGCTCCGAGTCACCAGGATGATTTAGAATCTGAAGTATGCATCAGTGGTTCTCAAAGTGTAGCCCCTGGACCAGCAACCTCTAGCCTCCGGGAACTTGTTAGAAATATAAATGCAGAGCCCCCTTCCGGATCTATTGAAAACAAACCTGTGTTTAGCAAACTCTCTGGAAGATTCCGGTGGGCATTACGGCTAGAGAAGCGTAACTTTGGTTGGCAGCCGACACTGTCAGCCACCCGCTCACGTCATTAGTACCAGTCCCCTCACTGCTGGAATCGGCTGGTGCTCAGCTTCAGGAGAGGAACACCATGGTCAGGTAAGTTCCTTCAGGACGGGAGGTGGAAAGGTCTCGACTTCCTCCTTAGCGGCCCACACTACTGCGGTTTGCAGTCAGAACTGTTGCTGAAAAAATGAGCGTTGGGGACAGGAAGAGGGAGAGGAAGGGGAGGAATAGGAAAAGGGGAGGGAAAAAAAGAGAAAGAAAGGGATGGTACAGAATCTCTGGGACCTGGTTCAAATGCAAATTCCGGGCCGGCACATCTGGGTGGGTCCTGAGGCTGTATTTCTAACAAGCCCCACATGACCGTCAGAATTGCTGGTCCCTGGACTCACCCAACGCCCCTTCTTTACCGACTTACCTTTGGAGTCAAAACTGCACGCTGGCTGCTGTTAAGCATTGTTCTAGCGTGGACGTTCTAGAACCCAAGGGCTTCGGTGTCACCCAGGGCGTAGGAAAACACTGATCCTCTGCGCCCACCCCTGGAGCTGCTCACTCAGCCCTGACGAGGTGAGTCTGGAGAATTCGCATTTCTGACAAGGCCCCCCGGGGTGACGTCAAGGAGACCCACAGTTTGAGAACCCATGCTCTGGCAGAACTTTTTCTTCCAGATTTCATAGCATTAGGGAGCGTGGTAGCCTTAATTGATTCCAGCTGCTGCTGAGTCCAAGTATTGAAAATGAAAAAGACAATTATTTATTGTGTCACCAAGCTCCCAGCTAAGGGAGCGCCAGGCCTGGTTGCCTAAAATGTGGTCCAACCTTACCCCCTGCTGGTCGTCTGGGGAAGTGCGCAGGGTGTCTGACCGTCCGGTGTGAAAATAGTTCCCTGTAAATTAATCTTGGCAAGTGCAATATGACGCTAGACGCCAACCACCACCTTCCTCGCCTTTATTTCTTTAGGAAACAGGTGTGATTTGTGCATTTGAAGAAAAGACACCCATTCTGACCTAAGAGGTGCCCGGCCCATCGTAGGGGAAGTGCTGGCTAGCATTTACTAACATTTGCAACATGTCCGGCATCTGCACTTTCTCAACGGGTGTGTTTGAACTCTACTGCCTTCATGCTTCCTATGAAAACCTGAAACGCAGGGCGCTTAAGGACCTCGCTTAAAGCCACACAGCAAGAAGTGGATGGAGACAGAATTCAAACCGGGTCATCTGCCCCCAGAGTTCCCTGCTCTGAATCTCCATGGTATGCCACCTCACAAAAAAAATAGCTGGAAGAAATGCCCAGTAGATATGTTTTGGATTAGTTAACTCACATCTCTCAGAAGTATAGCACTAGAATATGTGTTAGATACAAACCTTTTCATTCCCTAAGTTTTATAAAGAAAAAAATGGGGCACAGGGAGGTGAAGTGAGTTGCCTAAGGTCACGCAGCAATTTGGCGATAGATCAGCAAGATCACTGGGGCTCCTTCGGCTCCACCACCTGTTCAGCAGCATTTACTGAGGGTAAACTGCCAGGCGTCCAGCACCATGCTGTGCCCCATGGGAAAAGCAGAGTTGTGAATATACCTTTGCCCCTGCTCTGATTATATCATATTATGATTCTAGAAATAATCATGACTTAACTCTTTATAAATATATATTCAAGGGCACACTATGTTCTCTATTCAACCACTTAAAAATTATTCTTTAGTCATTTCAATAAGCTATTTAACATTTAAAAAGATTTTGTAGGGGCACCTGGCTGGCTCAGTCGGTTAGGCATCCGACTCGGCTCAGGTCATGATCTCGCTGAGTTCATGAGTTTCAGGCCCACGTTGGGCCCTGGAGTTCGGAGCCTGGAGTCTGTTTCAGATTCTGTGTCTCCCTCTCTGTCTCTGTTCTTCCCTTGCTCACATTCTGTCTCTCTCTCTCTCTCTCTCTCTCTCTCTCTCAAAAGTAAGTAGACATTTAAAATTTTTTTTAAAAATAAAAATATTTTTTAACATTTATTTATTTTTGAGAGACAGAGAGAGAGAGCACACAAGTGAAAAGGGAGAGAGAGAGGGAGACACAGACTCTGAAGCAGGCTCCAGCCTCTGAGCTGTCAGCACAGAGCCCAACGTGGGGCTTGAACTCAAGAACCACGAGATCATGACCTGAGCCGCAGTCGGACGTTTAACCCACTGAGCCACCCAGGCACCAGCCATCATTTCTGGCATGTAATACCTACATTATTGTGTACTCAATATTTGTCCTGTAATTCATTCATTTTGTTTGTATATCTCCTTGTCCTAAGGAAGAATACTGCTCAATCATGTGAAGGACATTCCTTTTAAAGTTGTTGTTTTATTTATTCATTTAAAACAGGCAGAATTCATTTGTGTAAAGCCTAAAACCATCTTGCTATCCACCAGGGACAACCTGCCATGTTTCGGGGAGAAGTGACTGGGTCCTCGGTAGTCCTGGGACAAGCATTCCTGCCTCAGCAAGGACAGCCCGAGGTCATGTGATACGGGGCATCACATGCGTTAAGACTCATCACACTCGGGGCACCTGGGTGGCTCAGTCGGTTGAACGTCCGCCGTCGGCTCAGGTCATGATCTCACGGTTCGTGGGTTCGAGCCCCGCATCGGACTCTGTGCTGACAGCTCAGAGCCTGGAGCCTGCTTCAGATTCTGTGTCTCCCTCTCTCTCTCTGACCCTCCCCTGCTCGTGCTGTCTCTCTCTGTCTCTCAAAAAAAAAAAAAGACTCATCACACTCAGTAGGGCATTAACCTCACTGAACGCAGGTTTCATCACCTGAAAAGTGGAGTCAATACCATTTCCTACCTGATATGGTGGTTATTGAAATCAGGTGAGATAATCCGAGTCAGAATTTGACAAGATGCCCACGCATAGCAATTATCCAATCAGCACTAGCTATTATAATGAACTAATTGTCTTATCAAGCATGACATCGTAGTTTTTAAAATGAGAATCCATGAATCTCAAGGCTGGTTGGACATTGGGCACGTCATCATTTTCTTTGAGAATGTGGGTTTCTTTTTGGAAGGAGGAACTGTGTTACCCATTGAACAGTTGAAAAAGATGTGAAAAAGTTATTGTTGTGAATTCCCTAAAGCTTTTACACAACTCAGTGGGAATAGGGGCGTTCACAAGTCTTAAAATCTGTAGATTTTCATTCTTATTTATTTTCTAAATCTGTGGCTTGAGAGAGGATGCTGCTAAAGTGTCCATACTTGGGGCACCTGCGTGGCCCAGTTTGTTGAGCCTCTGAGTCTTGATTTCAGCTCAGGTCATGATTCCAGGGCTGTGAGATCGAGCCGCATGTCAGGCTCTGTGCTGAGTGTGAAGCCTGCTTAAAATTCACTCTCTCTCTCTCTCTCTCTCTCTCTTTCTCTCTCTCTCTCTCTCTCTCTCTCTCTCTCTCTCTCTCTCCCCCCCCGTCTACCCCTCCCCCCACTCATGCTTTCTCTAAAACAAAAAAAAGTGCATATTTTTTCCATATCAGGAAACAGACCACAAATTCTTAATACTTAAGGGGATGGATTTTAAATGAGGATGGTCTCCTCCGTGATTCACAAAGGACAGTTCTCCAGCCCCAAGAATAAATTGCTCACATGGAGGAACCAATTAGAATTCACAAAATCTTCCATCTCTTCAGGAGGAGAAAATCAACTTGACTGTATTCTTTGGGCTTTGGATGCCATAGATATGAAAAGACGGCAGGCTTCCACTTACAGGACGACCTTATGACCCAGAGTGTTTAAATAATTATACACGAACAGAGAAAGCCGGAATTATTAAAGCAGATTCCAGGTCAAGCTACAAATCCCGCTCAATGGGAGGTATTATTCTCTCCCCGAGGGAAAGTGGGGTGAAAGTGGATGGTTCCAGATAAAATCAGAAAAGCACACTCCATTTTTTCCTCCCACGGCCAGCTGGGCGGTGGGCTCACGTCCTCGCCCGCCAGCTGCGGGAGGAGGAAACAACACTGCAATTGAAAGAACACTGTTTTACACACATGCTTGCTTTAATAATACGCTTGGTGCTTCTGCTCGTGCATATTGTTGGACCTCTGGTTATAAACGTCACAGCAAATTAGCAAAGCTGGAGTCTCGGCCCGGGACCCAAACAGGAAGAAGCAAGAGTCCCACACAGCTCCCTCCAAGGGGATTCTCACCCGGGGTAAATATTGAGATGAGCCCTGTTGCCCTAAAAGAATACAAAGTATCTCTACCTATGCGCACTCGGGGCTTATGGAAACTTACGCCCCCCGGTGGCAGGGGGCAGCTCAGGGGCCTCCCAGGTGCGGCCAGGACCCCGGGGCCAGCCGGCAGGTGGGAGCGATGGGACAGCTCTCCATCACCAAGCAGGCTGGGCTCTCCTCCTCCAAGCGACGGGCTTCGTGGTGAATCTCAGGCATCGGAAGAGAACTTGGTCCAATGTCAGCCTGACTCTGATTGGCTGAGTTTGTTCGGACCTGTTCTGGAACCTCCTGAACCTTTCTGACCTTCCGTTCTTCGAACTGGGGATGCGAACTCCATCTCCTCGTGTTTCACAAATCAAAATTTGGAATATACTTTTGTAAAGACCAGCATAGGATACAGTAGAACATAACCGAAATAAAATGTGTCACATCTGTGTCTTTGTGTCGCAAATGTGTCTATGCAAATTTCTATGCATATATTTGTATGTCTGACTTGTAAGTGACCATCAGTAACGTTTGAAAGCCTCTGTTCTCACATATGGGGTTTGGTGAGGATTAAATGAGATAATGGTGGGGTGGATGGGACACATGGAGTTCTAAATAAATTAGGTAGGTTGATAAATGAACAGATGGATAGATGGACAGACAGGCACTCTAAAGCACAATGTGCCTACTTCAGGGTAGAGATGACAGAAGCCGCCGGAGGAAAGTGTGGCCTCCTCCAGATGTGGTACCATGAGCAGTAAGTCGCATGGGAAGGGTCCGTGTTCCTGAGGGAGCATGATTTTCAAAGGCCCTGAATTCCCTAATGTGGTGAATGGGAATTTGCTCCCCCACATTTAGATTCAGGAAACGTCACATCCCTTCTTTCTTTTTTTTTTTTTTTT
Organism: Mungos mungo; assembly: GCA_004023785.1. Taxonomy (NCBI): domain Eukaryota; kingdom Metazoa; phylum Chordata; class Mammalia; order Carnivora; family Herpestidae; genus Mungos; species Mungos mungo. The sequence goes on from PISW01002156.1 coordinate 204,874, forward strand.
CAAATGAATCCAGCTGCAAATCTTCAATCTCAGTCCTGGTTATAGGGACCCTGCTTTTTAAAAAATAATCAGGGACGCCTGGGTGACTCAGTCGGTTAAGCGTCCGGCTTCTGGCTTCGGCTCAGGTCATAATCTCATCGTTAGCGGGTTCAAGTTCCGCGTCGGGCTCTGTGCTGCCAGCTCAGATCCTGGAGCCTGCTTCAGATTCTGTGTCTCCCTCTTTCTCTGACCCTCCCCTGCTCATGCTGTCTCTCTCTGTCTCTCAAAAATAGATTAAAAAAAAACATTAAAAAAATTTTAAAAATCATTCAGGATGGCTCAGTCAGTTGAGCCTCTGGCTCTTGATTTCGGCTCAGGTCATGACCTCGTGGTTCCTGGATCACACCCTACATGGGCTCCATGCTGACAGTGCTTGGGGTTCTCCTTCACCTCTCTCTCTCTGCCCCTTCCCCACTCTCTCTCTCTCTCTGTCTCTCAAAATAAATAAACTCTAGAAAAATAATCATACAATATTAGAAAATAATAATAATAATAATATGGTAGCTACCATTTATGAACAATGCCAGGCACTGAGTACTGAGTGCTGAGTACTACACATACTGTATTGTTTAATCCTACCTATGAGAAAGATATCATTATCATCTCTAATTTTATAGGTGGGAAACGGGTTTCGGTGCCCCCAAGGGCTCACGATGAGGTTACAGTCTCTGTTTCTGCTAATCACCCCTGTCCCCGACCTGCCTTCTTCCATCTGCAGAACCCGGATGCTTCAAGTGGTCTCAGACATGCTCCTCTCGACGAGTCTTCTCCCCGCCCCCAGGCTCAGACAGCACTGCCATCTTTGAACCTTTTGTGATGACCCGGGGCTACGTGACGGGGGAGTGCGAACACTGAACACAGTTTGGCTCCTTTCTCGAGGGACCCCTCGTGATTTCAGAACTCCCACATTAGCAGTAACCATCTCAGTATTTGAGATATGCCGCAGGAACGAAGACCTTGCAGCCCACTTCTTTGCAAGCGGAGCCCCGTTCATCTGTTCGTTATTCCAGACAGTGACGCATCCGCCCTGGGAGCCGAGCCACGCTTTCTCCAAGCCCACAGCCGCTCGTGGGAACCTGTTACGACTTGCCAGGGATTGGTCTGCAGGTGGACAAATGGCCCAGTTGGCTCAGGTCTGACCAGTGAGGGCAGGGAAAGCCTGTTAGAGGTTCTTGGAAATATTTTCCTCCCATCCGAGAAAACCAAACAAAGAAGAGATGCCCCTTCCTACCTGGGACGCTGCCAGGTCAGGATATAACACTTAGATCAGTACAGGCGTGAAGTAATAACCCACAGGACAAAAGTCAATGTTTTGAGGATAGTTCAATGGAAAGACGGTAAGTTTTACTTTCCTTGATGATGTTATGAAATCACGGTGTCGTCCCTGGGGCTGCCGTTCTGTGGATTTCATAAGCTATAAGTTAATGTACTTATGCTTTAAACCACTGCTTTGTGGCCATGAATGTTCCCTACAGATCCATGAACCCTTCAGGCAAAGGGGAGAAAGAAGTCACTAGAAAGAAAAACCCGAGCAAACTTAGGGTACCCACTTCCCTGACCTGTTAGCCTCTTGATCATTTCTGCCCTTGCTTATTTACTCATTCAGACTTGGTCGTCAGCAAGCTTAGCCCCCAAAGCTCCTTTGAGTTTAAAGAGTTTGTGTAAAACGTCACTACCTATAAATACCAAGTCTTTGGGTCCCTCTGTATCTCGGACTATACTCTTCAAAAAACTTTTCAGATAATTCCTCAAGCGTTTATCAGTCGCTGGGGAGTGCGGGGACCAAGACGCCTGAGCTGTGTTCCCGGTCCTCGTGGGCTCGCCATCTAGTGGAGAGACGGTGAAGAAGATTCCAGGTGAGCAGAGAGGAGGGATGCTCTTAATCAAAACACTCTCAGCTCCCGCAAGCGATTTTGCTACAGAGCAGAAAGTGCGAAATGAAGGGCACGTCCCATCCTTGGTAATGGTAAGAGGCCAGCCAGCGCAAGAGCGGAAGACGCATGAGAAAAGTTTGCCGATGAATAAAGCGATGCCAGAGATTCTAGGAAATTACCGAGGCCTCAACCGAAGTGACTTCAGCAGAAGCTTCTGCCCTTCTTGAAAAATCCCTCGAGGCAGGAATCTCTAAAGCCTGGCTGGTGGTTTGAATTGGGGACTGTGTGCCTGACACGCATAAATTCTAAATACACTTTTCTAGACTCTTACGTTACCTCACCATCATCATCCTCGGTTGCCTTGTTCATAACTGATTTGACTATTTTTTTTTAAAGTGGGTCTTTGCTGAGTTTCCCCCCACTCAAGGAATTTAACTGACAACAATCCCTTTTATTTTGATGCTTAAGGTTTACTGAGTTATTTATTATTCATTTTAAGCATCTCTAACAGGATAGACCGGCATGAGCAAGTAGGAGCACAAATGAAACGGGGTTCTGGTGAGCATGAAACCCAACAGGTGGGGGAAAAGTGGGCCCAGATCACAAGAAAAGCAGCCCCCCACGCCGTCCACTGCTAGAGGCATCCCCAGAGCATCTTACAGGCTCTGTGTGTGCAAACAAGAGATTCACATGTTGGCAGAGGAAATGGAGAAAAGCTAATCCAGAGCTGAATGATAAGATCTATTTTACTTCAGTCAAACGTTCTGTTATCTGGTCTTAACCATTCGCTTTCCTGAGAAAGACGTGGTAGCTCTCGGGTCGGAATGCAACATGATATTCTTGTTTTCGAAGATTTGCCCAACTTTAACGGACACCTTGAGTTGCAATCCCAATGGTCGATCTAAAATGCATCTGGTCTCGAATCCACGTGGCTCACTAGTCACACTTCACCGGGGCCATTTCTACGGTTTGCCCCTCCCTGCCCACCTCTGACCCCTTTCCACCTGTGCTCTGCCTCCCAAAGCCAGGCTGATGGACTATGTCAAGACACGATTGATGTAGTCCCGTGCCCTGGGCTTCCGGTTGGGTTTGGCCAATGAGGATACCAGGCAGGGAATTAGAGGAAGAAAGGAGAGTGAAGTGACCCCAGGCTGGCTGTGTCCTTCCACAAAACGTCACTGCTGCCAAAGCAACCAGCTTTATCTTTCCTGCTGGGTCCATTGCCTCTACCTTTTGGTTTCCGTGCTGTCTTTGTCCTGGGCTAAGCCATGCCCGCACCTCAGTCATCAGTCTCTCAGGAGATAAATCTTCCTTGAATTGTTCTCATTGGAGGGTGCCATCTGTTTCCGTTTGACCCTTACGAGGTACGAGTGGATGGCTCTCTTGGATTCTAGCCACTGACTTATGATTCCATAGTCCTGGGAGGAGAAAACCAATGGGGGGAGATCCAGTTACTGAAACTCTTTCCTTTCGGCAGGAGATAGCATCAAGAGTACAAAGCTGCTCCTCAGTAAAGGAACTTGGTGGCAAGGGTGTGGGATTGTTTGAGAAGCTCCCTTAGAGCACATGTGCTGCGAACAGCTGTTCTTGGCTTTCAGACAAGGCAGAGTCCTCTTGTGGAAGTTTACACACTGTAACTTAGACAAGAAAAGATATGATTCGCAGGAAATCGGTAGCCATAAATGTGTCATCATGGGTGTCATGATAAGGAGAGGAAGCTGTGGCACCTGGTTTTCAAAATGCTCTTCTCTCTCTTCGGAGTTGAGAGCAGCCCTGAGTGTGTGCTGAGTCAACAGAGCACTAAAAATTGCAGTAATTGAATCATTCCAAACATTAATTAGACGCTTACGATGTGCGTGGCACAACATTGCATGCTTTCCATGCCCTGTCACCCATGCTGTAGGAGAAGCTACTATTTTTTAAAGTTGATTTATTTATTTTGAGATATATAGAGAGAGCACAAGCAGGGGAGGAACAGAGAGAGAGAGAGAGAGAGAGAGAGAGAGAGAGAGAGAGAGAGAGAGAGAGAGAATCCCAAGCAGGTTCCGCAGTGTTAGTGCTGAGCTCCGTGCAGGGCTAAAACTCACAAACCATGAGATCATGACCTGAGCTGAAATCAAGAGTCTGATGCTTGACTGACTGAGGCACCCAGGCACCCTAGGAGTAGCTACTATTATCTTTCACATTTGGCAGAGGAAGAATTTGAAATGGAAGGAAGTGAAATGACTCATACTTGGTCACCAAGGCTTGGAACCACATTTATAAAATAAGGCTAACATTACCTGTGTCCTCGGACTCTTGTCAAGATAAATCAAAGTCCCCTCTGCCTCCTGCAGAGGTCCTTGTCACATAGAGGACACCCAGGGACACGCAGAAGGTCAGGAGGTTGAAATTGGAAGGGCATAGAGTTAGCTTGGCTCTTGCACATCTGATTTTATGACTCTATTTGGCCAACTCTGCTGGCCCTTAAATTGAGGATAATAATAACACTGAACAAACGACCACCATTCCCTTTATGCCAACATTATACCAGGAGCTTTATGTGCACTAGCTCACACCAACCCCATGTAGCCCTAAGAGAAGAAAATATTATTATGCCCATTTTGGTGGTGAACAAACTGAGTACCAGAGAGACTAAGCAACTTGCCCAGCTAAGAGTTGGCAGAGCTCACCAGAGAACCCAAATCTGCCTAGCTCCTGCACCTCTGCTCATAACCACTACCCTATACCCTGTGCCTGCTTTTGATTGTATTTAAGTGCTTATTCTATGCCAAGAACTGTTCTTAACGCTTGAAATATTAACCTTTTTAGTCCTTGTAAAAACGTCATGAGGTAGGTAATATTATCATCTCATTTTCACACAAGAAGAAAACTGAAGCCCAGAGAAGTTAAGCAACTTGCCCAAGATCACACAGCCTTTTCAATGCCAAACCCACTTTTTCTCAGTTTTCAAATGAAGTTCAAAGTCAGGCACTGCAGTATTTTGGGAGTGATAGGTTTGAGTTGTCCAATCAAACTCAAACTTATTGATGTGTGCTACTATGCTATAAAATTGTGTCCTTTGCAAAAGGCATAAGCACTTAATAAATGTTGAAAGCAAATAGGGATAGATGGATGGGTGGGTGGATATTGGAAACATATTGGTTTTCAACTCTCAGCCTTGCTATAAAATGGGAGAGGGTGGACCATGACCTCCGTGGGGATTCCAAGAAGGTGCAAAAGGCAGACCCTGAACCGGTTTAACCTCAGCTGCCTGGGAGAATCTTCACAACATTTGCCTGCAGCCAAAATAATTCTGCACCAAATGTCTGCCACCAGGCAGCCCTAGGCCAGGAGAAATGAGCCGGAGAAAAGCCCAGTCTCCTGTTGACAGGGCTGCAGTGGATGTGCTGGGCTGAACACTAAAGGTTAATTGCTTTGAGTAATACTGTGGCACTTAATCCTGGTGCCAAATGAACTGAGACAATGTTGACCAAGATCCGGCCAACATCAGAATGTAAACACAAATGAAAAATCCAAGTCCTCAGGCAGAGGGATCCCAGGCAAGAATCTGAATACCCAGCAAGATCAACCAAGAGGGAGGTGGTCTCCTCAAAACCTGAAGGGCCTTATATGTCCCTTGCACACCAGCGGTATCCTACTAGAAGTGCTGTGTGTGCAGGACCTTTGCACAGGCAACTCTGTACCAGAGACAACTTTCTTGACCCTACCAAGCTTTGGGTATTGATCACCTGACCAATGCCACATTTTACTCAACCCTCATGTATGAGGTGTTTCCTTCAGGAAGGCTTTCTTACCCACCCCAGGCTGAGACAGGGTATCTCATCCTCAGATTCACAGTTTGCTAATTGCTATTTGAACATTTTTTTTCAGATTATACACATGTGTTTCTCCCTGTTATTCTATGACCCAGACGGCCACTATATTCTTTTTATCTTGTGTCTTTTTATAATCTCAACACTTAGAGCAGGCCCTGGTACATAAGTACTTAATAAATGTTGAATGCAAATAGGGATGGATGGATGGATGGATAGATGAGTGGATGGATGGATGGATAGATGAGTGGATGGATGGATGGATGGATGGATGGATGGAAAGATTAATGGATAGATGGATGGGTGGATGGTTGGATGGATGGATGGATGGATGGATGGACAAATAGAAAGGGAGTTGAATGGCTGCCTGGATAGCTGGCTGGATAGATAATGATTGGATGGGTGGGTGGATGGCTGGATAAAAAGATACTTGGGTGCTTGGATGAATGGGTGGATAGGTGGGTGAATGAATGATTCACTGGATGGTTGAATGGAAGAATGAATGAATGAGCAGACAGAAGCCTTGTTGAGGCAGCTGATGGAGGATTGACAGGTGCTTCCATCTTCTGGGATTCAAAGAAATCAAGTCTTTTCAACTATGATTGGTCCATAAAGTTCTGTAAACCCATTCCTAGAGAAGAAGGCGCAGGCCATGCGTCTCCTTTCTCAGAAGGTAAGTTGTGCCATTTTTGGACTCCTATTCTCCTTCAAGATGGCCTAGTGGCTTATTTTAAGCAAATTTCACCTGGATAGAAATATAGGTCAGTGTGGATCTCATCTGTGTTTGGTCCCAAGAGTCTGAAACCACACCTGTGCTCATTTCTAAGGAAACAACACTTGGAGACAGTTTCCCATCCTAGCTCTCTGGCAGGGGAAAGGCATCTGAACACCGCCGGTTTCTTAAGTTGTGGGGCTGTGGGGACTTGAGGGGCAAAACCGTAGTGAAGTTGGTAGCTGGTCTATAGGGTAAATAGCATCAACCTATTACAGGAAATATCAGATCTGCATTTGAATTTCAACTCTGTCACTTGATAGCTGTGAAAACTTCAAGCTAAGCTGGATTGGTTCGTTTGCAAAATAGGAAGTCATAATAATCGAAAAGTAGTATGAAAGAATGGCTCAAGTGGGGGCTGTATGTAAGCGATGAACCACAGGAATCTACCTCAAAACCCAAGAGCTCACTGTATACCCTGTATGCTAGTCACTTTGGCAATAAATTATATTAAAATAATGATAATAATAAAAAGAAATAATAGCTCAAAGAGTTGTGCCAGGATTTAAAAAAATAGCACAATGTAGTAATTGTTCAACCCACAATAGGTTGACACAGTAGCGAGGAGGTGGAAGTAACTAAAGTAGTAATACAAATACTTTCAATTCAATTAATACGTGATTCATTTCACTAGGAAAGTATTTCGCAAATTACCGAACGTGTGCCAGTGACGATAGAGAAGAAAATCGCACATAGTATTTAAAGTGAGCTTTAAATAACAAATTAAGAAGATGAGAACGTTATTCCTTATGTAATTTTTCTTTCAATTATGAAGGAGTGCTTCTAATTGTGTCAAAGAGAAAGTCTTCATTTGGTGCCAGAATTTCTTTAACATCTTTTAACAGTGTGAGCAAGACTTCGCTGTGGATCTTGGGCAGCTGAGAGAGTCTAACCACAATGTAAGATCTTTTTTTTTTTTTTTTTACAGTTGTGGCATTATTTTTTTAATTTAAAAAAGTTTTCAATGTTTTATTTATTTTTGATACGGAGAGAGACAGAGCATGAGGGGGGAAGGGCAGAGAGAGAGAGACAGAATCAGAAGCAGGCTCCAGGCTCTGAGCTGTCAGCACAGAGCCTGAAGTGGGGCTTGAACTCACGAACATGATATCTGACCTGAGCTGAAGTCGGAGGCTTAACCAACTGAGCCACCCAGGTGCCCCAGTTGTGGCATTATTTTTAATGTGACCTTTTATGTGTCGTAAATATTACTGGTTTTCGTCTCCTTGGTGACCCAGTAAACTAGGGAACATGAGTCCCTTTAGAAAGTACAGCCAACATTCAGTTCCAATCAATTATGGTTATGAGAATATTGCCAAGTGGCCTTATCCACTTTCCTTTATAAAGACATTAAGTAAGATTTAAATCAACTTAAAGAAAATATGTACGTAACTGTTCAAGAGGCGTGGAGTTAGGGTCAAAGCCATCAGTGAATAACTCGCGTTTGGAAACCCCTGCACTAGGAGGGAGAAAATGCAAATCTAACTGTCCTAAGAATGTCCAAGTCCATCTGTGAAACACGTACCCTCTTTTTTTCTAGGTTTCTGGGTTCTTAAAATATTTTTTAATGTTTGCCTATTTTTGAAAGAGAGAGAGAGAGAGAGAGAGCGTGAGCAGGGGAGGAGCAGAGAGGGAGACACAGAATCTGAAGCAGGTTCCGGGCTCTGAGCTGTCAGCATAGAGCCTGACGCAGGGCTCAAACCCACAGACTCAGGGATCACGACCTGATCAGAAGTTGTCCGCTTAACCGACTGAGCCACCCAGGTGCCCCTCTAGGTTTCTGTTTAAATTCGTCAGAGTAGTGAATGCTATTGCTTCCCCAAGATGGTTTCTCATTTTCTCAGCAATAGCTCTCTAGAGAGGCTAAGATAACCCAGATATTGAAACGTGTTGGGTGAGTTGAGAAACCTTCCCCAGAGGAATGAAAAACACAAAACTCGCCTTAGGATATCTACCCGGGAAGATGGATGGACCTCACTTGACAGCCCTGTCGGGACTCACAAACTCAAGTGTCTACGGGGTCAAAAAGACCCAGCGCACAAGATACACGCTTGGGTACACACTTTCCATCTAAAAAGGAACTCAAAGCCTGGGCATTTTTTTAGAATTTATGTGTTTAAAAATATATATTAGTAATAGTTGTGTGTTAGGTAAAAAAAAAAATCATACCCTTGCAAGGTTTTTTCAATTATTTATTTATTTATTTTGAGAGAGAGACAGAGAGAGTGAGGGGGGAGGAGAAGAGAGAGAGGGAGAGAGAATCCCAAGCAGGATCTGCACTGTCAGCACGGATCCTGACTTTACGAACTGGGAGATGGTGACCTGAGCCGAAATCACGAGTTGGATGCTTAACCGACTGAGCCACCCAGGAGCCCCAGCCAAAACCACTGTATTTTTTTAACAAGAAGTTAAAACTATGGATTTTTCATTTTTTAATGTTTATTTATTTTAAGAGAGAGAGAGAGAGAGAGAGCGTAAGCGGGGAGGGGCAGATAGAGGAAGACAGAGAATCCCAAGGAGCCTCCAAGCTGTCAGCACAGAGCCTGATGGATGCAGGACTCCAACCCATGAACTGTGAGATCATGACCTGAGCCGAAACCAAGAGTCAGACGCTTAACTGACTGAGCCACCCAGGTGCCCCTAAAACAGTATTTTAGAATCGCTAATATATATGTGATATTAATATGGAAGAAGAGAATTAGTAAAAGAGAGACTATTTCTCAGTGATAGGATTATAGATGATCATTTCATTTATCTGTTGCTCTCTGTATACATTTAATAAGGAACATATATTCCTTCTGTATGAGGGGGAGAAAAAGGAGTAGCTGTCTAAGTTTTAATGTTTATTTGTTTTTGAGAAAGAAAGAGTGGGGGAAGGACAAAGAAAGACAGGAACAGAGGATCTGAAGCAGGCTCTGCGCTGACAGCAGAGTCCAATGCAGGACTTGAACTCGCACGAACCACGAGATCATGACCCGAGCTGAAATTGGACACTTAACCAACTGAACCACCCAGGCGCCCTTTACATTTTAATTTTTTGAACTCTTTAAATTGTTAAAAATTCTTGAAGACCCCAAAATGCTTTTATTTATTTTGGTTAGAGCTATCAATGTTAACGGTTATTAATAATAATAATCAGAATATAATAATATAGTTATGATAATAATTAGAAATAAAAATTAAAAATTTTAAAATATGATTTCTTTTACTAATAGGGGCGCCTGGGTGGCTCAGTCGGTTGAGCGTCTGACTTTAGCTCAGGTCATGATCTCATGGTTCGTGGGTTCGAGTCCCATGTCGGGCTCTGTGCTGACAGCTCAGAGCCTAGAGCTGCTTCGAATTTTGTGTGTCCCTCTCTCTCTGATCCTCCCCTGCTCATGCTCTCTCTCTCTCTCTCTTTTTCTCAAAAATAAATAAAACGTTAAAAAAATTTTAATAATACTAAAAATCCATCCCATGGTAACAATCACATCTTGATGAAAGATAACTGTTTTCCAATAGTTTGAAACAAAACTATTTAGTTTGTTCCAAAACAAGAAACGAAAAGCAAAAATACGGTATGGTCCTATTTTTTGCAAATCTCTTTAATTTCTGCCTTAATGGAAGACAGCTGGAGTCTCCTACTTGCTTCTGCATTCGGTATGTTTCCATAAGCTGTTTGGGTTCAAGGACATGAAGAAAATCCAGCTCCATCCAGTTTTGTAGCTGGAAAAGGAAGAAGTATTTTAATAGCCTTTTCAAATACTGAGGTGTTCTATACTACACTTGATGAGGGATGGCTTCTTTAAGTTAGATGCAGGGGGCGCCTGGGGGGCTCAGTCGGTTGAGCCTCTGTCCGGTTTTGGCTCAGATCACGATCTCACAGTTTGTGATTTCGAGCCCCGCATCGGGCTCTGTGCTGACAGCTCACAGCCTGGAGCCTGCTTCAGATTCTGTGTCTCCCTCTCTCTCTGACCTTCCCCTGCTCGCGCTGTCTCTCTCTGTCTCTCAAAAATAAATAAAAGACATTAAAAAAAAAACAAAAGCATTATGATACAGGAGACCACATACTACGATATGAGTCCATGTATAAGACATTCTGGAAACACTAGAAGTCCAGGGACAGAAATCACATCCGGAGGTGCCAGTGCTGGTGGCCTGGGGAGGTCAGATGCGTGGCTGATGGCAAAGGGCCTTCAGTGGATTTTCAGAGATGATAGTAATGTTCCTTATGACGATTCTGGTGGTGATTCCATGGCCATATGCATTTGTAACAACTCTTAGAACTGCAAAGGGTACATTTACCTGTCTGCAAATTATACCTCAATAGAGTAGACGGAAAGTGCTTATAAACAGAAGGCGTGCTTCTTGTAAAAAATGAAACACGCAGTAAAAAGTAAAAGGTTCACTGTTAACAGACTGCGTGTGTGTATGGATTTGCGGTGGTTACACTACTTGATACGTTTGTTGAAACAAACAGAACCATAGACTTTTGTTGGATGTAAATAAACCTGACTTTAAAAAAACTATAAAATTTTATAATTATAAGAATTATTTTTATTCACCAAAATTATAAGAATGCCCCACCAAATCTCCTTTGAGAGATTTATCGACTGGACCAAAGGTTTGCATTTCAATAAAAGATGGGTAACTGTTGGGGCGCCTGGGTGGCTCAGTCGGTTAAGCGTCTGACTTGAGCTGAGGTCATGATCTCACGCTTCCTGAGTTTGCGCCCTGCGTGGGGCTCTGCGCTGACAGCTCAGAGCCTGGAGCCTGCTTCAGATTCTGTGTCTCCCTCTCTCTCTCTGCCCCTTCCTGGATCACACTCTGTGTCTTTTGCTCTCAAAAATAAATAAACGTTAAAAAAAAATGCTAGCCGCAGTGTGAAATCTGAAACCTTTTCAGTGAGGTTTTATTCGCTCCACCCCTGTGAGGAGGTGACAGTGGGAAAGACCAGGTCAGGGTCATGATGAAGACCATAGGACTCCATGAGCACTCAGAAGGTGCGGGCCTTCACGGGCCCCCGGGCCACACTTTGAGAATCACTGTCCAGATGACACACAAACAAATGTGTAGCTCCAGAGAGGCAGCCTAGGACTGCCAGCTCCCGTTTGTCATTGCTGTTGGTTTGCATTTGTTTAGATGACCCTTTGAATTATTCTAGTTTTCCCATGCACATTTTTTATGAGAACTTCTATGAGAAGTTTTTTTTAATGTTTATTTTTGAGAGAGAGAGAGAGACAGAGTGTAAGCAGGAGAGGGACAGAGAGAGGGAGACACAGAATCCAAAGCAGGCTCCGGGCTCTGAGCTGTCAGCACAGAGCCTGACATGGGGCTTGAACCCACTGACTCCAAGATCATGATCTGAGCCAAAGTCGGACGCTCAACCAACTGAGCCCCTCAGCATTCCTCCCCACCCCTGTGCACATTTTAATGTCAAATGTCAACTTTTTCAAAGGTCATTGTCATAGACCGGTCCTCTGGGCAGCAGATCCTGAGGCGGAGATTTGCCCACAGGGAGTTCAGCCGGGCATCCTGCTGTAAACTCGGAGAGCGGGGAGGAGGAAGCGCGCCTGGGCAGCAGGACGAGGCAGACACTGCTGTGTGGTCTCACCGTGTCCTCGGTCACGTGGGGAGCTCCAGGCTGAGTCAAGCCTTGAGAGCTGCCCCCACTGAAGCAAGGAGAGCAGGTCTCTGTATTTCCATCCCAGCAGGTCAGTCGAGACTGGATGCCAAGGGAAGGAGCACGGTCTGGGGAGAAGGCAAGTTCCAGAGGGAGAAAGAGCCAGACACAGCCGACCGTTCCAGAAGCTGGGGGATGAGCAGGCGGTCCTGGAGTGGGGGGACCGCTGGGCAGGGTACCGCAGCCACGTGCCTGTCAATGCCAGAGTTGGGATTAGCTGGCCCTCTGTTTGCCTCCTGAGCCTATGTAAAGAGACCTTCTGGACACTTCCTTCGTCTAGCGTAGGATCCATTCATCAGTATGTTGCAGACGACCGTCGCCTCGGACTGATCTTCAGGTACCTGCGAACAAGAAGAAACGATGGCGTCCTCACACCCCTCAGTCCTGCGTGAATACAGCCGGCTCTCAACCCTCTGCTCCCCTCGCTAGGAGATGGTCCGCCTGCCACAATCAAGTTCGAAAGTCAGGCTCTCGTGCAATTGCTCTGGGCTCTCCCGGGGTGGATTCTGGGAAAAGGGAGGACTTTTCCTGACGATGCCCTCTCTTTCACCAAGATGGTGGCAACAAGCTAAGTGATCAGGAAGGGGAAAGGAAAATGTAGACACTGTGCTTCGAAAATATCATCTTGAATCTGACGTGCTAATAATATTAATAAAGTGAAATCGTTGGTATAGAAATCCACGCCCATCATTTATGACCTGGGGGGGGAGGGGGTCACAGCTACTGATGCCCACAGCGAACACAGTAACCTTCACCCTACTTGGATGCCCCACATGAAATCTCGAATTGGCTTCCGTCTTAGAGCTCCGTTTGCTCTACTATGGAGAAGAAACACCAAGGGTCTTGAAGGACAAGGCTGTTCCGGAACCCCACTGACTTTCCTGAAGGCAGGAAGGGAAAGCTAACCCCTCCCCACCACCACCTGCCCTTGAGTCGGTATTTTCTGCTTCTTATTTCATTCCCAGCAAGACGGAAATTCTCCTGAGAGTCCGCATGATGAGGGACAATTATTAGCACCTCATCATACCGTATTTCCATCTCCATTTGCAGGAGTATTTACAGATGCTTCTAATTGAGAGCAGCTTTCTGACCAAAGTCTCTCTGAAGCGGAGCATAACAACGACATTGCAAATATCCGCACAGTTACCTTCATCGTAATGAAGACTTGAAACAAGCTAGAAAAAATGGCAGAAAATAGATTCCTCTCCTCTTGCCACTCCCAAGAACACCATTTAGCATGGAAACCGTTAACTCTAATGATTAAAAAAAAGAACCCAGGGGTGCCTTGGTGGCTCAGTTGGTTAAGCATCTGACTTTGGTTCAGGTCATGATCTCATGGCTTACGAGTTCGAGCCCCACGTGGGGCTCTGTGCTGGCAGCTCAGAGCCTGGAGCCTGCCTCAGTTTCTGTGTCTCCCTCTCTGCCCCTCCCCTGCTTGTGCTCTCTTTCTCTCAAAAAATAAATAAATATTTTTTAAAAAATAAAAGAAAGAACCCAGTGCCTAAAACTGTAGGGGTCTAATGCAGTTTGATTTCCTTCCCAGTTCTGCAGATTCATCACTTTCTCGGGGGCCTCTCGGGGCTGTGCTGTCCCACCCTGACTTCTATCTCCTTATGGACTCTAAGTAAGCAGGGGGCAGGGAGCCCTCAAAGCTGATATTGGAGCCCAGTCTTGCCAAATCACGTGGATTAGACTGGGTGAGCTCCCTTGGCCATGCACACTCCAAACCGAGTCCCCAGATCGACACTAGGATCCATGAAGTGGGCCCCTCCTTTCTCATCAGTGCTGTCGCGTACGGGCTAACGTGGCCCTTCTCTTTCCAAACGCAGAACCCAAAGTAGCAAGCGTTCTGTCTCCTAAGAGTGTTGGATCACATGAAAGTGGGCCACTCTTTTTTTTTTTTTAAGTTTTATTTATTGGAAAGAGGGGTAGAGAGAGAGGGAAAGAGAGACAATCCCAAGCAGGCTCCGCACTGTCAGCTTAGAGCCTCACGTGGGGCGCAAATGCGCAAACCTCGAGATCATGACCTCGGCCAAAATCAAGAGTCAGTCGCTTAACCGACTGAGCCACGCAGGTGCCCCGAGAGTGGGCCACTCTTAATAAAAACATCTCCTGACATTTACGGAGACACTTTCCTAAGAGTGTGAAGACACTGCTGTGCCGCCGGTCAACTAAAGAAGCGTCTTCCTACGGGTTTCCTGTTTACTAAGCAAGAAATGCTTTTCTATCTAAGCCACTATTGGTTTCCTGCTCTTCGTGGCTAAATGCGTCTTCCCTGGTTTCCGGGTCACGATTCCCTCCCACCTGAGTGGTCCCTTCTCAGTCATGGCCCCACATTATCACAGTGGCCGGATTTGGCAAATAAAAACACAGGACGCTCCGTTGAAGTTGAACTTCAGATACGCCACAGAGAATGGTTTACTCTAACTATGTCGAAAACGGCACGGGACAGATTCCCGCTCATCTATGTATGCAATATTGGAATATAGATTTAAAACTGTTATTCACCCATTTTCTTGCTTTCTCCGAAAATTCAAATTGAACACGCGTTCTGCATTTTCTTGCTGGGAAAAGACACGTGGAACATAAAAGTTACCATTTGAACTATGTTTAAGTGTGCAGTTCAGGGGTACTCAGGACATGCCTGTCGCCAAGGGTCCAGCCAGCGCCAGAGCTGCTGGATCTCCCCAGGCTTCCCTCGGTCCCCACTAAGCACCACCGCCACCTCCTCCCCGCGGCCTGGTCACCACCACTGTCCTCCCTGTGCCGTGAGGCGGACCGTCCTGGCTTCTGGGCACCTCCCGCCAGTCGGGCCGCTCAACATTTGTCCTTCCGTGCCAGATCTATTTCACTTAGCATAATGTTAGCGGGCTCGTCCCTGTGGTGGCAGGTGTCAGAACTTCTTTATTTAATCTGATCGACGCTTCCTCAAAGGTGTGGAGAGTAAAGCCCAGACGGCGGGGGACACGGTGCCAACCAAGCCCTCCCGACCTGGCCACCTTCTCAACCATATTCCTTGGTGCGAGTAGCGGTGCCGACAGCCCTGCTGGTGATGTCCTGTGCCCTCTCCCCTCCCCCCGCTGGGCGACAGGAGAACCCCAGAGCCTGTTCTGTACTTCTCTGCCCCTCACCCCTCCTGGAGTATCTGTCCTGCCCGCTCCGACACTCCTGTCCCTCTGGGCCTGCAGGCTCAGGAGCTAACGTATGACCTGCAGCAGGATCACCGCATTTACCCATCTTCTCCCTCCCGCCATGGTTCTCAGGATCACGGCACTCACCCACCCTCCCCCCCTCCATGGTTCTCGAGATCACCGCACTCACCCACCCTCCCCTCCAGCGGTCCTCAGCTGGGTGATTTGACCCCCTGGGGGTCATTTGGGGATGCACAGGGACATTTTGGGGCATCACCACTACTATTGCCATCCAGTGAGGCCCCAAATGCTGCTGAACATCCCATCTGCCCAGGACACCCCCACAATGAAGGAAAGCGTCGGCCCCAAATGTCAATGAAGGGGAGAGAGCCTGTTCGGTCTCAAGCCACACACGTGGCTTTTCCCTTCCATAGTCCTTGTCTCCTGCCTCAGGGATATTGTTAGTAATGGTAACAGGACACCCATCAAAGTCACGGACGAGGCAGCGTGCTAAACATCGGGCGGCCACTGGGCCTTGTGTTCCTAGTTCACATCGAACAAACAGTCCCGAGGAGTTTAAGAAACTCGCTCACATCTACCTGGCAAGTCGGAGGCAGAGAGAGGTTCCTGAGCCAAGTACGATCTCTCCCATGTTGGACTCAACAGCGCGGGAGCCGTTTGGCACATGAGGCAAGACACCGGCCTTTGGCTGTGTCGCAGTGTGTGGTTGCATCGTGGTCTTAGTCACCCACCATCTCCGTGGGCTCGGTGAGAGGCGAGGACAACAGGTCCCTCTCAGTGTGGACCGGCATCTGGGCTTGGGTTCCCGTCTTCAGAAACATTCGATCCTCAGGGCAGACGTTACCATTCCTATTTTAGAGCGAGGAGTCAATTTCGCACAACCCGGAAGCAAGAGGCAGCCTCCAAACTGGGGTCTGAAGCCAGGGCCCTGCTCTTAACCACTTCCACTCTCTCCCAGAGGCCAGCCAACAACACGGAATGCTGGACACCATGGCTCTGGGTTAGGGGAATGGCAGTCATGGCCTTTGCAGGGGACAGCGCCGTAGCCTGGAGTCCATCACCACGGCCCAGAGACTGAGCTGAATCAGAAAACTGTGCTTTGAACTGAAGCGTCTCGTTGACCTGTCCTTTGCAAGGTGTGCTCACACCCCACTGGGAGTCAGAGGGCTAGACGTGAGAATGTACCCAGCATAGCTCCCCAAATACTGCTCAAGTTAAAAACATGATTCAGGGGTGCTTGGGTGGCTCAGTTGGTTGACCGTCCGACTTCAGCTCAGGTCATGATCTCACTGTTCATGGGTTTGAGCCCCGCGTCGAGCTCTGTGCTGACAGCTCAGAGCCTGGAGCCTGCTGCAGATTCTGTGTCTCCCTCTCTCTCTGCTCCTCCCCTGCTTATAATCTGTCTCTCTCTATCACTCAAAAATAAGTAGATGTTAAAAAAAATTATAACAAAAAACATGATTCAAAGACAGAGACTTCACACAGATGAGCATAGCCACGTGATCAATATTTGCATGTGGGTTTTAGATTACGTGTGGGTCTTATTACTGTTTTTTCTTTCCCTTTAATTATATGCGTTTGCACCTTTTGTTTCTTTATGCATGGATGTGTATATAGTATTTTTATATACACATGGTGAGAATCCAGCTGTTAAGAGCACGTGTCCAGAAGTGAGGTGCGTGGGTTTAAACCCCAGCCCTGCCCGTTCAGTGGTGGTGTCGTTTTGCTGAGCATCTTAGGTGCCAGCATGGTGCTGGGTATTCCCTGTAAATTCTCTCACTTAGGTCCTACACCTCTGTGACTCGGATGCTGCCAATATCCTCATCTGACAGATGATCACACTGAAGCACAGAGAGGGCAAGTCACCTGCCCAGGGTCACACAGCTAATCCACTGCTGAAGCCAGGATTCTTTTTCCAGACAGTTCGATTCCAGAGCCGGGGTTCATAACCAAGATTGGGTCCTAGGTTTAGCCTTGGGAACTTGATTCTGGCATCAGCCCATGGTTTGATTTGGGGCAAGACATTCTTCTCTGAGCTTCTGTTTTCTTCTTACCCAAATAGACACCCCTTGCATCAGGACTGTAAGGAGCACATTGGATGATGTATAAGAAAGGTTTCTGAGAAATGGCCGATGGTGGGTGGACACAC
Organism: Mungos mungo; assembly: GCA_004023785.1. Classification (NCBI taxonomy): domain Eukaryota; kingdom Metazoa; phylum Chordata; class Mammalia; order Carnivora; family Herpestidae; genus Mungos; species Mungos mungo. Next base: position 222,334 of record PISW01002156.1, read on the forward strand.
AAGTGCATGCTCGATTTTCCATCTCAGCCCATGCAGGGTGGGCGCGCAGGACCACACCGCAGTGTCGGGCTCATGGCCCCTCTGACTCAGTGATGAAGCACACGGCTGAAACTGGCTCAGGGTGAGAGAGAATCCTGCACACGGGAGGGGGGAGTGTTGGCAAAGCCGGGAAGAGACCCAGAAAGGGCTTCGGATTTCAGATTCCCGGTGGACTCAGCACGGGCTTCAGGACAGATTCCAGGAAAGCACGAGCTGACAGCCTTATGAACGAGTCAATATTTGAAAAGGGGTGGAGATTGTAAAGCACAAAGATTAAGAGGCAAACTGAGTCAGGAGGTGTGACGGGGAACACCACCTAAAGTATGTCAGGCCAAGCAAAACTCCATTCTTAGTGAACTCGCGTGGTGGGGATGCTGGGAAGTAAATTCTTCCACCAAAGACTTCGTACTTCTGAAGACTCGGACCCTGAGCTTAGATTAATGGCCCGCGGTCACCATTTTGAAATCCTTAATAATTTTATCTTTGAACTTGTGTCACTGGAAGTAAAATCTGATGGGACAGCCAGACCACACTGTGTGCTGGCAAAGGACGCGGAGCGACAGCATCTCTTGCTCACTGCTGGTGGGAAGGCAAAATGGTGCACACCCTTTGCAAGGCAGTTTGGCGAACTCTTAGAAAACGAAACATACTCTTATCATACGGTCCAGTGTTTGTGTTCCTTGGTATTTGCCCAAAGGAACTGAAAACTTAGGTCCTCACAAACACCTGCTCATAGATGATCCTAGCAGCTTTATTCATAATTGCCCACGCTTGAAAATAATCAAGATGTCCTTAGCAGGTGAATACTACTGTTATTACATAACATTTATATTCAATGGAATATTACTCAGCGATCAAAAAGAATGACATCTTGCCATTTGCAACAACATGGATGGAACTAGAATGTATTATGCTAAGTGAAATAAGTCAGTCGGAGAAAGGCAGGTATCATATGACTTCACTCATATGTGGAATTTAAGATACGAAACAAGGGCCCATGGGTGAGCTCAGTCAGTTAAGCATCCGACTTCGGCTCAGGTCGTGATCTTGCAGTTTGTGGGTTCAAGCCCCACATCCGGCTCTGTGTTGACAGCTCAGAGCCTGGAGCCAACTTTGGACTCTGTGTCACCCTCTCTCTTTCTGTCCTTCCCTTGCTCACACTCTGTCTCTCTCTCAAAAATAAAATAAACATTAAAAAAAATTTAAGATACCAAACAGATGAATGTAAGGGAAGGGAAGCAAAAATAATATAAAAACAGGGAATGAGATAAACCATAAGAGACTCTTAAATACAGAGAACAAACTGAGGGTGGCCGGCAGGGTGTGGGGGGAAGGACTCAAGGGGGATGGGCATTAAGGCGGGCACTTGCTGGGAGGAGCACTGGGTGTTACATGTAAGGGATGAATCACTAAATTCTACTCCTGAAATCATTATTACTCTATACGGGGTCGGGGGGGGGGTGGCAGCAGAGATGGGGGAGGGGCAAAGCGGTTGCTCTGGTCACACAGCCGGTCAGTCAGAGTCGCAATCTGAACCCAAGCCCTGGAGCCTCTGGGCCAGGCTGCCTCTGCGATTTTGTTGGCACAGCGTGTCGACGTGGCAAATACTTAATAATTAGATTAATGACATTCCAGGTTTACAGACAGAGCGTTGAGCTAGAATCCTGTTTCCAGCCCTCACTGTGGTATATCCGATTGTGAATTCAGGATCCGTTTCAATAGTATGTTTGTCCCTTAAAAGTTGTTTTCTGAAAGGGGCTTTCTCTGGCTCTCCCTGCTTCTCTCTCTCAGCAGCCTTGGCTTTGTTTCATAATGAGGATCACACTCTGTAATTCTGTTTATTTGTAGGACTCTGTGTTCAATGACAGGGAGCCCAGGGAGGGCGGGACAGGGCTTCTTTTCCTCTCCATTCTTAACCGGGGCCTATATATAGCCCGGTGCTCAACAAATATTCATGATGGATGCTTGGATGAGCATATTAACGAATAAAGCCACAATAATTACTAGTTTCCATTTCTTCTGAATGTTTTCTCAAGAACCCTGAATACTACTTACCACATTTCTCTTTTTGCATTGGCTGTTAGGAAGCTCAAAGTCATATCTGTGAAGCCATCACAGCAAGTCTGTAAATCCGCGTGTGTATTTATTTCTGATCCTGGTCCTACTGACATACCCACTCTTATTTTTATAGCTTTGTTTGCTATTTTTAACATATGCTCCCGTACTGCGCTGCCTAAGTCCTTGTGAGGCACTTTAATAAACATTCTTGCCGAAATGAAATAAAATAAACAGACTCTCTTGAATCTCTAACCTGCAGAGAAAAAGAAATGCCCTTTCTGATACCATGGGCTCTATCTTCAGAACAATAACCCACGGTGAGATTACCCGACTTCCGGTGTCCAGAGTCCTTTGGGAGTGATGTGTATGGGCGAGGGGGGCCCGGCCATGGGTGAGGTGCTATTTCCTTCCAATTAGGTGGGTGGCTGAGTGGCGGTGGAGGCGGTGTTCTAGACTAAATGAAGGTGAAAGGCAGAACTGCAAAGCCTGACAGAACGTGTTTTCCCCGCTCTGACCGTGGCCCGTGGTTACCAGGGAAGGGAATTAGCGACCTTGGTCAACGTGAGCAGCTGTAGGGGGTGAGGGGCCCCGGCAGGATGCTTGGAGTGCCCTGGAGGCATCGGTGCGAGAGGAATCAGGTGCTCAGGGTTTATTGGCGAGGTGAGAACAGCCCCCGAATCCAGGAAGAGAACCTGCTCCTCCAGGTCGGTCATTGGAGGGAGGCCCCACCCGGGCCTGTGTTTGCCCTGCTCTGTGTACCCAGCCAGCCGGACGAGGAAGCAGAGGGCAGGGAGCCAGGCTCGGGGACCGCCTCGCACTCGGCAGCACCAGCTGGGGACGAGACTCGCCGGGCAGGAGCAGCTGCAGGTGACCCCGGGGGACTGAAGACACTCCCACCAGGGGCTCGACAGGTAACGGCTTCCAGATCCTTCCTTTGAGCATGGCACAGGGCTCGATGTTTGTGGCTGGCAACGATATACAGAAGCTGGGCATCCGAGAGGACTGAGTTCACCCCAGCTCTGCCCCTGATTCACCGGGTGGCCTTGGGTATATGAGCCTCAGTTTCACCTTCTATGAAATGGACCCAAGGGAGCCTTAACGACACAGGTTCTAGAAGGATTAGGAGGCATCAGGTAGGAAGCAATCGTTTCGGTTTGCACAGGACCATTGAGGGCCATTTTGAGTGTAAGACTTGGGGTGAAAAATCAGTGGATGGTGGGGTAGCCCGTGTGATTTGGGGACCACTGGCAGGACAAGAGTCCCCACGGGAAAGCTTTGGCTTTGAGTCTGGGCCAAGGGGCATGGTCTAAGGAATGGAGCCAACAGAGAGAAGGACTCTGTTTGACTCTGGCTTTTACAGGAATTGTGTTGTTTAACATTCAAAACCATCAAGGTGAACGCTGGATTCAAATCCCAGCTGCAGGGCTCCAGAACTTGGCCTCACGCTCTGAACCTCCTTCCTGCCTTGGGTGCCCGGGGGCCGGATGCCACTGGCTGGCTGGGTGCCCTGGGGCAGGTAACTTCACCTCTCTGGGCTTCATTTCCTCATCTGTAAAATGGGCACGATCATATTACTGAGATCCAAGCAAAGGCCGAGGGCTGAGACTCAGGCACGAAACACGCACTTCATCAATGCCGGCTCTTCTGCTGCCATCGTCTCCTCGATTTTACAATCCGGGGTGGGGGGGGGGAGCGAGGGGCCTCGCCGAATAGAGCTGAGATCCAAGCCACTCGGGACTGGAGTGAGGGGAGTGGGTGCAGAATCTAAGAGACACCAAACACCTCAGCCATCAGGGTAAGTCACATTTTACGGCAATTTTTAAAAATTTAAAATTAACACCTAAGCATCCACGATGAGCAAAATACCCACATGTTAGGTAAAGATAGGATCAGCCACAGCACCACTGTGGGTTTTTTTTAATGCATTAAAAAATAGTATTCATCTTGATGGCTTGAGTTTTCCAGCGGCCCCTTGGATTTTGTACCAGGGGTATGTGCCTGGCTCACTCCTCCCCTGCAAGGCCTGCCTGGAAGAGGCGGGCTTCAGGCCTGGGGCGGCTACATCCTGCTCTGCGCCTACAAAGCCCAGAGAGGGGTGTGCTAAAGCTGTTGTCTATTTAAGGGACAGGGGGGAGCCTGTGGAGTCAAGTCCTCCTTGGGAGGAGTCCTTTTTCCCAAGAGTTCTCAAACTTGGGAAGGGCCGTCTTTTTCCCAAGAAGGCAAGTGCTTCTGGAAAGCTAGCAGCCAGCCAGCCCAGGCTGGTTTCCCATGGCAGCAGAAGCTCCTGGAGAGGGGTGGAAGGGGCTGGCAGAGGGTCAAGGAGATGTCTGAAGAGACACATGTGCTGACCGTGGCCCTGTTAGTGGCCTGTCATCTCTGCCCAGCAGTGCTGGGCGACGTAAAGGATGCGGAGAGCCCAGCCAGATTCCCCCTCAGCTCTGCCTCTTCGGAGCTTTCTAACCTGGGGGGCGGGGGGAGGGCAGGGGAAGTTATGCCCCTTACGAATTTAATCACCAATGTCAGTTAAAAATAGGCAGGACAAGCGAGGCGCCTGCCCTCATGGAGTTTGCATTCTAGAGGCGAGGGGACTGCATCACGGGGCCTCGGTTTCTTCATCTGTGTAATGGGGTTGATGAGATGCTGCAAGGAGAAACGGACACCATAGAAGTAAAGCTCCTGACCCTCGGGCCAGGACTAGGGGGAGGCAAGCAAGGCCCCTGGGGGCAAAATCCAGGATGGGAGCTCATTCCCAAGGGCGGATTCTGCATTTGCCCATGCCCGAGAGAAATGCCTCCTTGCGTTTTGCACCTTCACGCCTCCCTTGCCTTACCCTAATCCTGGCCCTGCCTGGCTCCGAGTAAGCCTTCAGATGATGTTTCCTGCTATGCTCTTAGCTTAAAGATGTTTGGCGCAAGCTAGGAATAAGAGAGTGAGCGCTAAGCCTTCTAGGAACGGCAACAATTTATACAAACGTAACAGAGTGTTCTAACAGGAAGCCATCGATTACCAAGCATTCCTAAAACACCCAGTGCGATTTTGATAAAGGCACCTCTTCCCCGGGGTCCACACAGCCCCCATACTGGAGAACGGGGCTTGGGGAGCACAGCGAAGGGTGACTTTCAGTCCTCACGTGCCCCCTTGGGAAGTAGGCAGCCTGGACCACTGCACATGGACACCCTCCGGGTACCTCCCAGTCCCAGCCCTGTGCTGGGAGCCACAGGGAGATGCAGGATCGTGGCACCTGGCAGAGCAGGTCTGGTCTCTTTACTCGTATTGATCTTGCCCTTGGAGGTGGGGAGCAGAGGGCTTGTTCCACCGGGTGTGCCAGATGGCTGTGTTGGCATTGCCCTCACCCGGGGGAGTGGGGGGGGGCGGTGAGGAGGTCCCACGGTTTGCCTACATTCCATTGCATTGGTCAAAGGTGTTTCTGCTTACTTGGTGACTAATTGTGTCACCATTCTGCCTCTCGCTGTGTCCTCGCTTGGTGGAGACAGAGCAGGCTCTCTCTGGGTGTCCCCTGTGAGCCGGGGGGCCCCACCCGCTAACCTCCTATGACCTTAATTACTTCCTCAGAGACCCGGTCTCCAAACACAGACACGGTGGGGTCGGGGCTTCACCGTGTGACCTTGGAGGGCGAAACGGTTCCGTCCGTAGCATGGTCTTGCGCAAGGAAGGCCTGCATGCAGTTTCTGCGTCTATAAAATGGGACAGTAAGAACACGTGCCTCCTCACGGGGTTCTAATGCGGATGCGGCACGTCTGTAAGACAGGATTCGGAGGAATGTCCCGCATGCAGCAGGCGCTGCGGAAATATCAGGGATCATTATTACAAAGATGCCACCCACTTTATTGGCCCCTTATAATAACGGCCAGTCCTAACGTCCGGACCCCAGCCACTGGGCTCAGCACCGTGGGGACTGCACCCTTCTCCTCTTCACACGTGAGTGACGAGGATGAACGTCTCATGCTCTTCCCTCCACCCCTCACCCCTGCAGACCAGGAGCTAAAACGTATGCACACAGCTAGTGTGAGGCAGGATGTGAACGCAGGACGGAGAGTTTACTCTGTTTCATCACTAGGACTCGTTCCCCGCTCCTCAGAGATGTAGATCCGCAGGGAATGCTGGGCCAGAGCCGGAGGAGAAGACGACTAAGTCCTAGCCCTAGGGCAGGATCCCTTTTCTGACATTTGGGACCAGAACATTCTCTGCTTGGGGCTGTCCAGTGCACTGAAGGATGTTCAAGGGCATCTCTGGTCCCCACCACCCAGGGTGCCTGCAGCAGCCCCCGCCCCGCCCTGAGCTGTGGCCTGGGGTCCAGTCCAGCCTGTCTCCTGGAGGGCAGGGGAGCCCCAGCTCTGGAAACACTGCTCACGAGTTACTGTGAGAAACAAAGGAAGCCTATTTCTCAAAGAGAACGCTTTCATAGAATAATGTAACTTGGGGCGCCTGGGGGCTCCGTCGGTTAAGCATCCGACTTCAGCCCAGGTCATGATCTCACAGCTGGTGGGTTGGAGCCCCGCGTCGGGCTCTGTGCTGACAGCTCAGAGCCTGGAGCCTGCTTCCGATTCTGTGTCTCCCTCTCTCTCTGCCCCTTTCCTGCTCATGCTGTCTCTCTTAAAAATAAATAAAACATTAAGAAAAAGAAATATCACAAGATCCAATATACAAAATATAAATATATAGTCCTGAGAATTAGGACCAAACACCCCAGACTTTGGGTATACATCTCTCTCTCTCTCTCTCTCTCTCTCTCTCTCTCTCTCTCTCTCTCTCTGTCTCTTTTTCTCTCTCTGTCTCTCTCTCTCTCCCCGCCCCTGTCGGGTGCTGGCTCTATGCCAGGCACACACCTCCCTCATCGAACCTTCCCTACAAAACTGGGGTGAGCAAGGGCTGCTGGGAAAGTGCCACACAGCCTCTCTGTCCTCTGTTTCTCACCAGAAAATCGAGGGAAGAATAGTGTCCAACCCAGAGGGCGGTGCCAGGGACCCGGGAGGTCACGGGCGCAGATGGGGAGTGCGCAGTGCACAGAGAACTCTCCAAGCCTGCGGACTGTCCCCCGTTAGGAATACTGTCATTTTCCACGAGGAAAATGCAGTCAGAGGGCCCAGTGCCTTGCCCCAAACCTCGCAACTGTGAGATTTATGGAGGTCTGGCTCAGGCCAGAGCTTAATTTCTCAGGGGGAGGGCGGAGTGCCCAGGCAAGCGGGAGGGGGGGACAGCTCCCCACTGAGGCAGCCCTTCCCCCTCCTCCCTTGGGGCCTCGCTCCTCACTTCTCAACGGCATCTGGAAGGGTGAGGCTGGCCTGGGCGCCCCGCCCTGCACATCCTTTCTCGGGGGAAGGACAGCCGGAGACTCAAGTTCACCTGCATGTGCGGGGCTCCGACAAAACAGAGGACCAAGTGGGGGCAGTTTTCAGAGGCTCGGACTGACGATGATGTGTGGGGCCTGAAGGCGGGCCCCTTCCTCTGAGAATCCCTGTGACAGGCAGCATCGGGGGAGGTCCCTGGCCCCCCAGATATCCAAATCAGTGGCCTTGGCCGCCAAGGAAATCACCTAAAGATCTTGCAAATGTCCCATGGGCCAGACCCCTCCCTGAATAGAGTCCGAGGGAACCTGTCCAGCCGGATCCCAGGCCTGGGGATTTAAATCCAGCCCCGTTTCCCCTGCACCCACGGGTCCTAAAGGGCCACCCAGCTTGAGGTCTGGCCTCAAGGACGCAGCCAGACCTGGAGAAGCAAAAGGACTTTTGCATCTGAATGCCCTCCCCCACCCCAGCAAGGACTGACCCTGTGCTCTCAAAATGCTAAAGCCTCAAACATGAGTTCAGTTTCAAAAACAAAATGCCCCAAGGTACAGCCTGACTCGTGTTTAATGTCAGAGGAGGTCATTAAAAACAAAACAACTAACACTACTGGTTGGTGAAAGGAAGGGCATCACCTGCGAACCTTTTTTTTTTTTTTCCAAATAAAATCTGGCTCTTTCCAATGAATACAGTGTCCGTGCTGAAAAACTCTTGATCTGATTAATCACTCTTGTTTGTTGGAGACCAGAGAAAATGCCATCACTGACCGGAATTATTATCTGAACCATCTTGAGCCTCAGTTTTGCCATCTGCTAACTGGGGGTAAAGAGTCCTTGCCTCACAGAGTCCTTGAGTGGGGGTAGGGGACATCAGCCCATCCTGGTTTGCCAGGGGCTTTCCTAGGTTTAGCATGAAAGTCCTGTACCTCCAAATACCCTCTTTCCCAGAACGGCCTGGACTGACCCTCACCATCATGGTATTTTCTATTTCTTTTGTTTTAAAGTTTACTTATTTATTTTGAAAGGGAGAGAGAGAACGGGGAGCACAGAGACAGAGGGAGAGAGAGAATCCCAAGCAGGCTCCACACTGTCGGCACAGAGGCTGACGTAGGGCTCCATCTCGCGAGCCACGAGATCATGACCTGAGCTAAAATCGAGTCGAGTCGGATATTAACCAACTGAGCCACCCAGGCGCCCTGGGTCACTGACCTACGTTGCTACATGGCTCTCTTCTACCCAGAATGCTCAGCCCTGGGCTGCCACACGGCAAGCTGTCCACCACATCAGATGCGATTGTCATTTTTGTTTTGTTAGATGTGCTGTCTTGGGGGCCTGGGAGGGCTTGCCAGTCTCCTGCCAACTTGGACCGGAGGATGTAATAACTAAGTGCAAAACTGCCCCCCTGGACCCCCCCCCCCATCCTGACCCCGCCCCTTAGGCCCAGTGCACTCATTTCTGCCGATACCGACACTGGCCAGTAGGTGGCAGGGACCTTTTGCTTTTGTTGCACGTAAATCCTGCTCTTTGCAAAATGTGAAGGAAGGGGAGGGGACAATTTCACAACACCTGTGCTGTAACTGCGGGCGGGAAGCAATCTGAATCCAGGTTGTCCCTGCAAAAGACGGGCGAGTGCACGTGCTTCTCTTGGTCCACTTGGCCCTGAATCTGCCACGAGGCTGCTTCGAATGTGCGACCGTCAGGAGGACGGAGCGCCAGCTCCACGGGGCCGGATGGCCCTCCTGCCCACTCACGTCACGCTTCTCCGAGCCCCAAGATTTTCCGTCACCCTCAAACATTTTTCGGAAGTAGCCCCCAAACGAAATCTGAATTGAATGAGAGCATTACGAGCTTGCAAAGCCACTGGTGAATCGTTTTTCAATTTTGGAAGAAGCCAGATTCCGGGGGAGACGTAATCTGCAAAATCGGAATGACGTTCCCACCGCCTCGCTGATCCGCGAGTTCATTACAGTCAAGCCCGTTGGGTGGTATCTCCACGCACGGTCCTCGCTCACCGGGTTGGCTGTCGGCGTTGTTTGCCGTTTCATCAGCGCTGTGGTTGTCACCGCTGTCGTCACTGTTTCTGTACAGCAAGTTCAACTCCTGGTCAGTCTTACTACCGGCAACATCTCTCAGCTGCCTCCATCCCCTCGTTTGCAAACTAGGTATATACTACTCAGGGTGATCTCCAGGAGCGGTTGACGAACTTTCCAGAAGGGGCCAGATAGTGAATATCTTGGACCTTTCAGGCCACAGTTTCTGTGCAGCTCTGCAACTCTGTGTTTGTAGCAGGAAAGCAGCCACACGGAGACCAAACACGAATGAATGGGCGTGGCAGCCTTCCAGATACGGATACCAAAACTTGCATTTCATATAATTTTCGTGTATCACAATCTGCGATTTCTTCACAATCTTACGATTTTTTCCAGCCGCTTATACATTTTTTAATTTTTTTTTAATAGAGAGAGCATGAGCGGGAGAGGGGCAGAGAGAGAGGCAGACACAGGATCTGAAGTAGGCTCCAGGCTCTAAGCTGTCAGCACAGAGCCTGACGCAGGGCTTGAACTCACAAACTGCGAGATCGTGAACTGAGCCGAAGTCAGATGCTTAACCTACTGAGCCCCCCAGGTGCCCTTTTCCAGCCACTTATAAATGTAAAGCCCGTTCCTAGTGCACTGGCCACACTAAACACAGGCAGCAGGCTGGACCGGTCCCACAGCTGTTGTCTGCCAACCCCGGTCCTGAGGATTCAGTATATTATTCATAGTGCCCTGTTTATAGACGGAAGTGAGGGTCCATTGTAAGTATGCACATCATGGATTTTTAAGCAGAAAATGTTGCAAAATAACTAGCATCCTATAGGTTTTAGTTTTATTACCTGGTATGATTGGGAAACATAAAATCCCCAGATTCTGTTATCTACCAAATTCCCCCAAGAGAAGCAGGTGGTCAGATCTATGACCCTTATGGGGCCTCCGAAATGTCTAATGACTCCATGGGTCTATTCCCAGGGCAGGAAATCTCCTACTGTGGGCCAGAAGCCCACGGGAATCCTTGGAGATACATTGGGTGTTTTCAACCAGAAATTAAAAGTCCCGTCTTTTATTCTGAAAGCTGCCAACGCTAATGAGCCAGCAGCGCATCAAACATACATTATTGTGCTCGTGAAAAAGACACCTGTGGGTAGTAAGGCAGCAGGTCCTTGGAATTCTGAAAAGAGCCCTACTTTCGGGAGCAGGCCTACTCTGGGTCAAACCCTCACCCTGCCGTATTCCGGATGTCTGTCCTGGGTGAGACTTGGAGAACTCACTGCCTCCCTTCGAAGGAGGGAGATAATGATATGCGGAACATCCCAGCGATGAGCAGCACGGACAGCCTGTGTTTGAATCTCGCCTCTGCCATCGTTAACCATTAACCGGGTGACCTTTAAAAAGTAATACGGTCTCTTTGTGACCCCGCCTCCTCATATCTAGAAGGAGGGGATGAGACCGCCCATCTCTCAGGGGAGCTGCGGGGTCCATAGACCCATGCAGAGAGCGCACTTGGAACTGAGTGCTGGGAACTGAGGACATGCTACGTGATTGCTGACCTTTCTCAGTATTACTAAAACAAGGCTCAGTGGCGGTTTGAGCACCTGCCCGGCGCAGCGCCTGCCGGGTGAGAGGTAGTTATCGATGATTATTCCCTCCATCCAACCAATAACTAATAAATTAGCATCTGATAAATGCAAACACCACGGTGAGAACAGAAGATACAACGGCCTCATGGTGCTCAGAATTTGCTGGGAGAGGAGAGGCGGAAGCTCAGTGTTCCAGGCTAGATCGATTGTCACTTCATTCCAGAACCATCCTACCTAGCACGGCCACCTCCTACCCCCTAGCCTGGCCCCTGTTTTCTTACCAGTTTACTTTTATTCCTTGCGTTGAACCCCACGTGTTTGGGTTTTAAGTAGCACTTAGATATTCCATACACAGAGCCAAACAGGGTTCTAACCATTTTACAAGCATGAATCCTTGAGTCCTTGTAGCTGGCCTGTGAGGCACAGAGAGCCTACTTAACCTATGCAAGGACACACAGCAGGGAGAGGCAGGGAGAAGGTTCAAGGCCAGGTTGTCTTGCTCAGGGCTTCTGCTCATAACCACTAAGCCATTGTGCCTTGAGCTATCGGAAATGGCCTGGCTTCTGGATTTACTGTCTTATCTCCCCACAAGATTTTAGCTCTGTGAAGTCAGGGTGCCTAGTCTGTTTAAAGCACAGCCCTAACCTTCATGCCTGGCACAGAGTAAGGTATAGAGTGGTGCTCAGTATATATTTGTTGAATCGATGAGTGAATGAAAACACAGCCAAATAAATATATAATTACAAGGAGCGCTAAGTGTTATGAAAAATCAAACAAACAAACAACACCGGTGCTTAAGAGGTTTTGAAGAGATCTAATTTAGTTTGAGGATCAGAGAACAGTAAAAATTCTAAGCGTTATTTTAATTATCCTCTTTCTAAAATCTCCTTGATACAATAGCAGTGATTGGCTAAGAGGGAAGAAAATGATATCTATCCTGAATACACTTTTCAGATGATAAACATCTCCTCTCAGCAATGAAATGCAGTTGAAAGTTGGGGCTGCATTTGGCTAAAATTCTGTTGAACATATGAGTCCAAGGTCTTTTCATCCCCCAAAATAAATATAAGCAAGTGACGTAACTGGGGCTTGTGGTAATGTATCAGCTCTCTTCTACCTTAACATCATAGGTGGGAAGAAGGCTTTTGTTTGTCTTGGGTTTTAATTTCTGTCTCTCTCTCTCTCACACACAGGAATAATGGGCAACCAATTGAGTGTCCCCCAAAGAGTTGAAGACCAAGAGAATGAATCAGAAATAGACCCTAACAAGGTACGTAATTATGCTCACTGGGTCATTAGCTACCAGCAGGTGGATTTGGAGATGATGGCAGAATAAATGGTCTGTTCCGTGCTCATCACACAGAAGTTACTGATGACGATGCTGGGCTGCTATTCCCATGGAACAGTCAAATTCAGGTTCAGTTGGAGTCAACCCTCCAGACCCATCAAGAAGCTTCTTCAAGATGGCGGGCTCTACCTAAAGCCCTGCCTAAGTTTACTGAATTTAAAATTGCAAGGCTGGGAGTCTACGAAACCTGGGTCTTTAAGGGCCTCCAAGGTGCATCCCATGGGGCTAATTTTGTACCGGCTGGCAGGTGGTTGTCAGCTGTGGGCAATTTTGCCTGCCTCTACCAGGGGACACGTGGCAATGTCTGGAGACGTTTTTGATGGTTGCAACTCAGTGCTGCTGATCTAGTGGGAAGAGTCCGGAAACGCTGTTGCATGGCACACTGGACAGGCCGCACAACAGAGAATGATCTGGCCCCAAACATCAGTGGCACGGATGATGGGAAACCCAGGTGAGGGTCGGTAGCTGGCAGCCTTGGCTGCATTGAGATCATGTGAGGCATTAAAAGATTGTGAGGCCAGAATAGCCCTCGAGGCCAGTTGCATCGGAGTCTGCGTGTGGGAGTGAGGGCAGGCGTCCACATTTTTAAAGCGTTGCAGCTACTTCAGGGGAAGCCAAGGTGAGGACGCCGAGCTTAGGACCCTTCCTTTCGAAGCCTGCTCTGGACAGCGGAGGCCAGGGACACCCAGTCACCGCTCCTTGGGTCTTCCACGACCCGGTAGCAGAAAGTCTACATTTCTACCACCCGGTGCTTCTGAAATGGATTCCGTGTAAGACTTGGAGCCCAGTTAAACACGGAAACCCCTGTAAGAGGCAGTTAATACCTACGAACTAATATTGAGAATGTCACTGGATAATCGACGCTAGGAAGAGAAGGCTGGATTTGGAGAAATGGGCTAAAACCTCCGGAGTCTGTGTATGGGGTGTCAAGCCTGCCTATTTAGTACGTCATCTGGGGAGGCTTTGCACACTCCCACTGCCCGGCCCCACCGACAGCAAATGAAACACCACGTCTGGCCGAGGCTCAGGCTTCAGGAGTCTCTAAAGCTCCCACGTGACTCCTAGTCTGGAGCCTCTGGGCTCCAGGGGCTCAGCGGTGACAACAGTCAGTGAAAGGGGCAGGCAGGAGCCCCGAGGAATGCCAGTTGTGAGCTCGGGGCCAAATGGTCACATAGGTTAGACGTTTCCTTGTTGTGATTTCTTTTTTTTTTTCAATGTTTATTTATTTATTTTGAAAGAGAAAGAGAGAATACGTGGGGGAGGGACAGAGAAAGAGGGTCACCAAGGATTTGAAGTGGGCTCTGCATGAGCAGCACAGAGCCCCACACAGAGATTGAACTCACGAACCATGAGGTCATGACCTGATCTGAAGTCAGATGCTTAACCAACTGAGCCACCCAGGAGCCCCTGTTTCTTGTGATTTCTTGGGAGTGTTGATGATATGATTCAAGACCACAGGCTTGGGGCGCCGGGGTGGCTCAGTCGGTTGAGCATCCGGCTTCAGCTCAAGTCAGATCTCCCGTTCGTGGGTTCGAGCCCCGCGTCAGGCTCTGTGCTCACAGCTAGCTCAGAGCCTGGAGCCTGCTTCCGGTTCTGTGTCTCCTTCTCTCTCTGCCCCTCCCCCTCTCATGCTCTGTCTCTCTCTGTATCAAAAATAAATAAAACATTAAAAAAAAAAAAAAGACCACAGGCTTCTTTTAAACAATAAGACCACTGCAAACCCATAAAGAAAGGACAAGCCTTCTGCGTCCGCCCCAGGACGTTCCCACCTTCGGGAGCTGCCGTTCAGTCTTCTGTTTTTCTTCTGTGCACTTGCCAATATACAGGGAAGGCTTAGCAAAATCCAATACCACATGCAGAGTACTTAGGATGTAATCACTATTCAATTAATGTCAACTCTGAGTGGTGTAATCTAGATGATTTTATGACTCAAATAGCATCAGGTAGCTTAACCTTCTCTCTTGTAACATTTTTCTTTCCGTCTAAGTGTATGTACACACGCACACACATATATGTAAGTATAAATCCTTTTAAAATATTTGCGATAAGTAACAAGAGGAAAAACTGTCAGGACAGTGGCCTAAGATTGGAAAGAGGCTCCAGTGAAGATGGAGGGAGTGGGTGTGGAGCAGAACCAAAAGCAATGTGCGAACTTCCTATATTTGACAAGTTTGTTGACTGAAGGTCCGGCTGTGTGGCCGGAAAGTGGCATGTGGTTAACCTAACAGGGTGAGGAATCGGTGTGTTAAATTCTTGTTCTCCTCTGGTTAGATGGGTGGCCCCGGTTAGCCTGGGCATCCCGTGTGTCCATTGGGGTCCATCCTGCCAGTCTGTGGGGCTCACCGAGATGAACAGGTTATGTAGCTTCTCTAAGGCATGATGGGAAGCTGGGTAGTTTCTGGAAACACAGCCTTTACATCGAGTTTAATTTGGTGATGCACCTGTGGCCATGAGGGTCTTCCCTGACTTCTGCTTTTCCCATAAGACTTGACTACTAATGCCAGCACTGATGTTCTGTTCCAGGCGGCGTCTGAAAGTAGGTGCGCGCAGAACGGGGCGCCGGTAATCCTATCGACCCGCGACATTCCTTGCTATGATGAAGGTCAGTGCCACGCGGGGAAGCGGGCTACTCCCCTTGGGGCGGGGAAGGGTCTGCCCGTCCCCTTCATGGTGAAAAGAAAACGCAAGACGTGAAGCCACAGGCTGGCTTTGAAAACATTTGTATTCGTGGCCTGGGACTGCCGTGACACTGTCACGCGCTGGGTGGCTCTCACAGCAGAAATGTGGTGTCTCACAGCACAGCAGGCCGGAAGTCTTGTCTTTTGATTTTATTCACTTTTATTAAAAAGCACAACCACAGAAACAAAAATGAATGCACAAACAATGAGACGGGGCGGGCAGGGGGTGGAGACCGGCTGGGTAGGAGAGAACATGAACACAGGGGCAGAAGCCCGGCTAGGGGACAGTCCTCAATACCGTGGACGATCCTCAGTACCACAGCGTTACCACTTCGGCAGCGAGGCGCCTTCTGGCCACCAAAGAGGGGGAGTCTGCTCTGTCTCTGTCCTTCTGGGAGCCTCGGGCGTGCGGGGGCTTCCAGATGGTACTCTCTCCATGCACGTTTGTCTGTGTGTCCAGATTTCCCCTCTCATAAGGACACGGTCACATTGGATTGGTGTGCACCCTAATTGACTTCATCTTGGTCATTTGCAAAGACCCTGTTTCCAAATGAAGTGACAGGTACTGGGGGACACAGTTCCACTCTGAGCAGCACCCACCCCTTCTGAGTACATGTAACCACTGGATGAGGCCGAGCATCTATAGCAGATAAGACAAAAGCCAGAGCGAAAACAGTAAGAGACACCCCCGGGTTCAAATCCTTGCCTGTAACTGTCCAGCTCTGCAACCTGGAGGAGTCATTTGGCCTTTCTTTTTAATGTTTCTTTATTTGTGGGGGGAGGGGCAGAAAGAAAGGGGGACAGAGGATCAGAAGCAGGTTCTGCGCTGTCAGCGCAGAGCCCGACGTGGGGCTCTAACTCACAAACCTGAAGATCATGACCTGAACTGAAATCTGGCGCTTAACCTACTGAGCCACCCAGGCGGCCCGAGTTATCTGACTTTCTAACCCTGGATTTTCTCATCTCTCCTCTGGGGATAAAGGCACTTACCTCACAAAAGTCCTGAAAGGGTTACAGGAGACTGTCCGTGAAGTCTTTACATATTACCCAGCCCTTAGGAACTCCGCAGAAACTGGTAAGGACACAAGGCAACAAAATGTTCTCTACACGAGGGCAGTTTAAAAAAATTTTTTTTAATTTATTTTTGAGAGACAGAGATAGCATGAGCAGGGGAGGGACAGAGAGAGAGGGAGACACAGAACTGGAAGCAGGCTCCAGGCTCTGAGCTAGCTGTCAGCACAGAGCCCGATGTGGGGCTCAAACCCACGAACTGTGAGATCATGACCTGAGCTGAAGCTGGACGCTTATCCGACTGAGCCACCCAGGCGCCCCCACAAGGGCAGTTTTAAACTGGGACAGTATATTTACCGACTTTATTTTATCCTGCAATGTAAGGCAATAAATTCGGTGTATCAACAGTGGCTGGGTTCTACTGGGCGGAGAATATGTATGTAACTATATAAGAAGTGGCAAAGGGTAAGAACTATGGAATCAAACCGTTGGCTTTGCCACCTATCAGCTGTGTGGCCTTAAGCAGGCTACTTAACCTCTCCAAACCTCAGTCTCCATGTCTGTAAAGTGGGATGACAAGAGCCCCAACAACATGAGTATCAGATTTAATAAAGCCCGTATTTCAGGACCTGCCACATAGCCAGCTGCTGTATGAATTAGCCGCTGTCGAGCGCATGTAAGTTTCTAGGCTCCCGTTTCCTCTTCTGAACAATGAGGAAGTGAGTTTTATTATTGGTTCTAGAGGTGTGGGTGGGGGTGGGGGCGGGGGGGGGGAGGGGACTCTTGTCTTTATACTCTTCGACCACATCTGACATCTACAGTGTGGAGTTTCCATACCAAGTCATTCCGAGACACCAGGAGGGTGGCCCACATGTCGATGCAGGGCGGACTCTGTCTACCATAAGTGCACATCAGCCTCCAGGGGCTAGAGAGCCTCAGTCCCACCAGACTTCCGTTGCCAATTGCAAGCAGTAGGTCCCCAGGCTACCCGTGACTACTGTCCTACTTGGCTGCAAATCAGAGATTGCCATGACCGCCTCCTCGCCTCCTCTGGTTCAGTTATCTGCCAGCATGGCTCACAGAACTCAGGACAACAGGTTACTTACTAGATTGCCAGTTTATTATAAAAGGATTCAACTCAGCAGCAGCCGGATGGAAGGGATGCATAGGACACGGGAGGAGGGCTCCACGGGAGGAGGGGAGGGGGAGCTTGCTTCCATGCCTTGTCTGGGCACACCCCCTCCTGCACCCCCATTCCACGTGGTCACCAGTCCAGCTCTCTGAACCCCGTACTTTAGGGAGTTTTGTGCATGCCTTATTACTCTGGCATGATTGATTAAGTCATTGGCCATTGGTGATTGAACTCAATAATCCAACCCCTCTCCCCTCCCCAGAGATGGGGGATGGGGCTGAAAGATCCCTCCAATCACAAAGCTGGTTCCCATGGCAACCCGGGCCCCCATCCTTAGGGGCTTTCCAAAGTCACCTCATTAACATAAACTCAGTTGTGGTTAAAAGGGGCTGGCTTGTTATGAATAACAAAAGACATCTCAGCGGGTCTTATCATTTATAAGATGAGTTCCAGAAGTTCCCGGCCAGGAAGGGAGATGAAGACCAAATGTGGATTTCTTATTCTGTATCACAATATCATCCCTGAGGAGTTTCTTTTCTTTTTTTTATTTTTAAAATGTTTGGTTTATTTTTGAGAAAGCGAGAGTGACAGCGTGAACAGGGGAGGGTCAGAGAGAGCGGAAGACACAGAATCCGAAGCAGGCTCCAGGCTCTGAGCTGTCAGCACAGAGCCCGACACAGGGCTCGAACTCATGAACTGTGAGATCATGGCCTGAGCTGAAGCCGGACGCTCAACCGACTGAGCCCCCCCACCCCCGGGTTCCCCCTGAGGAGTTTCTTAAAAGTTTAGATGCCAGGTCCCCTCCAGTAGCCTCTATCCACCATTAACCTAAGGTTGGGAGCTTTCAAGAGGATTCTGACCCACAGTCAGGATTGGCGAGCACCAGCAGAGACAATGTCCCAAGTTTCTTCCTGCCTTTAAAATCTGTGGGTCAAGCTCACACTTTGACGTACACAAAAGGGATTGCACAGCCGCAGCCTTCGATGAGCTGGGCCACTGAGACACGTGGGCTTTGAAGTGAGAATCCTACTCTTTACACAATTTACAAACTGTAGATGTTCGTTCTCCAGAACCTGAGAGGCATTGAAAATATAATGCGTCCCGCAGAAATCCCTTTCTCTATCATAATTATATTATCATTCTCCCGCTTTTAGTAATAGGGCCCAAGGTCAAGGAGAGTGTAGGAAGAAGAATGCAAAAACACAGCATTTGGGAATTGAGGAAGTTCCCCCCCACCCCCAACTTTCCTCCCTCGGTCCCTCCCTCCCTCCTTTCCTACCTCTTTCCCAGCTTTCCTCCCCAGCAAATACAGTCTTCCTACACGGAAGAGAACAGGCCACAGAAATCCATGACGCCAGTCTGGAATAGCCTATGGCTGTGACCTACACCTGATGGGGGAACAGGGAAAGGGAACGGCATTCTGGTGAGTCATGAGTTGGTCGTACTTAGCTCTATTACCCGGCAGCCTCCCTTTCAACTTATCTGGCACCCGCTGGAAAATCTGTAGAGTTTAGATTAATTCTCTGAGGGCCGAATTCTGCCCGTCATTCATTGACAACTTGAGCCGGTGCTGCTGGCTTCGGAGTGATTATCCCACCTAATGAGGAAGGCGGCCTGTTACCACCCTTTTGCTGTCTTCCCCGGGTTATTAACTGAGTTATAATTTTCCACGCGGTCTTTAACGGGGCATAAAAGTACAATTCTGGGGGACTTTTTTTTATCCCTTCGACAGAATTCTCTGACCATATCTTTTGAGGCACATCTGTATTCGTCTCTGGCTGTGTATATACATACACATAGAGAAAAGTCACCAGAGAAAATGACAAATGGGGTTCTGGGTGACTGTTTTCTTTCTTTTTACCTACATTTCCCCCATTTACCCCCCTATTGTGATTAACCAGTTCATCGCCATGGAGGAACACTTCCTGTGAAGGCTTACTGAGAAGCAGGGGTGGGCGCCCAGCCTAGGAAGCCAGGGCACTAGGTTTGAATTGTGGCTTGGTTGTGTGAGCTGGGGGAGGTTTCTGAGCCTCTGTCCTTTCATCTGTAAAATGGGAATGAAACTACCGGTAGAGCCAACAAGCTTCTAAGACCATTGTGAGCCTGCAATGGGTTGATACGCATGAAATATGGATAATACTGCCTGGCCCGTGGTGAACCCGTGGGGAAAGTCTCTTGTTCTGGGTTGGAATTAATGTTGATGCTCACAGATGCTGTCATTACAGTTTGAAGTTAACTGCATTATCTCTAGCGTAACTTTCATATCCGGGTGGGCCCAATGTCCTCTTGAGGGTCCCCGTAAGGGGGAGGCAGGAGGGTCAAAGTCAGAGAGGGAGGTGAGAGGGACATGAGAGGGGCCGTGAGCCAAAGAAGGCAGGGGGCCTCTCAAAGCTGCAAAGAGCAAGGAAGTCTATTCTTCCCTAGAGCTTCCAGAAGCTGACCCATTTTCGACTTCTGACATTCAGCATTGTGAAATAATATATTCATGTTGTTTTAAGGCACAGAAATTGTGGTGATTTGTTACAGCAGCAATAGAAAACTAATGTGAGTGCGCTCGCGTGCTTTTTTTTTATGTTTTTCTTTTTGAGAGAGAGTGCACATGCACACAAGCAATGGGGGGGGGGGGCGAGCAGAGAGAGAGAGAAAGAGATGGAAGAGACAGAATCCAAAACAGGCTCCAGGATCTGAGTTGTCAGCTCAGAGCCCCACACAGGGCTCGAACCCACAAACCAGGTGATCATAACCTGAGCCGAACTTGGACGCTTAATGGACTGAACCACCCAGGTGCCCCTGCACTCATGCTTTAGAGCCTAACTGACCCAAGCTAATGTCCTGGCCCTGCCACTCACCAGCTGTGTAACCTTGGCAAGAGATTTGTATTCCCGGAGAGTCATCTGTAAAATGGGAAGAATAATAACAACTTTGTAGAGAGCGACAGGCACAGTGGCGGGCACAGGGCTAATGTGATGAAATACAGGAGACAGGGAGAAGTGGATAAGCAGAGTCTACACTGACGTGTGTGCCGTATCCCAGGCTCCCCCTCCCCCCTCATGTCACCTGCCCAGATTTTCCCACCTGTGTAATACACCGAAAACTTCCCTGATCTTTGGGGAAATAAAAATGGCTAATTTTTCTCCCTTCTATCAAATTTATCACATTGCTCCTGCTTTAAAAAAACACTGTTCAGTCTTCACTGCTACTGGACGGCAGAGACCTATGCATGATTTATCTGCCAGGACACATCATTTTTCAGAAACAGGAGACTGTCTCTGTTTCTCCTGGATAAGAAGTTCCTAAAATATTAACACCTTCCCTTTTGGTTCCTAGTCTATTGTTCCAAAAATTAATTGCCTAATTTTGCTTTAAAAAAAAAAAAGTGGAATCACCTTATGGGATAGAAGATTCCAGCTTGAGTGTCCCTGCCGATGTGATAACATAATAATGAAAATAGGAGCATCTGCTGATTGCGTCACTTGGACAAAGTGTCATGGGACCCCCAGGCCAAAAATCGGAGCTACCCGAGAGGGTGACAACGTGGCAGCCACCATCACTGGTCGAGAAGGGAGCAGATACATGTGTCCTCTGAGCTTCTGACCCCTATTTCCCCCCGGTTGGTCTGCTTTTTAAATCTGTTCCCCTCACTCAAATAAAAGTCCCTGAGAAGAGGGCGTTGGCCTTCCTTTGCTGTCGCAGCGAATAAATGCATGGTGGCACAGCAGACCAGTGGCAGCCGAGGGGCAAGAAAAGGAGGCTGATGAGAAAGTTCCGCCTCCAATGTGTGAGGCCGAACTCGGGGACCCTGACTCAGGAAACAACCACTTTTAATTGTAACAGGAAGTCTGTGGGGTGGGCGGCTCCAAGGCCGGTGCCCCAGCTCAACAGCCTTTCAGCTTGTGTGAAAGCTCGCCGTGACGTTGTGGCTGCTCCCAAGAGGGCTGCCACCAGCCCGATCACCACGTCCTCACATGAGGAGATCCAAAAGCGGGGAGAGAAAGGCCAACAAAAGGAAACAAAACAAAGCAAAACAAACAAAAAACCAAAGCAAACAAAAACCAAAACAAACAAAAAACAACCATAACAGGAAGGGAAAGACTAAAATCGGCGGCCATTTTCCCCCTTTCATTAGCACAGAATGGGAGAACTCCCAGAAGCCCCTGCCTTCATCTCATTGGCCAGAACTAGGGCACGTGGCCACGCTAGCCACGTGGGCTGCTGGGAGGTGACGCATCTCTGGGCCGCAAGGGAAGAAAATGGCGGCCCTTGGGCTGTGTGATGGGCAAGGGCCTGCCCGCGGTGATCTGAGTTACAGCAGAGCAATCGAAAGCAGCACGTCTTTCCTCCGGTCTTGCAAGACACGTTAAAGGGCTCTAACTCGTTTCCTGAACATCGCTTTTCTCCCCAAATTGGCCGTATATTATCTCCCCCAACAAACTCTTTATCCTCAGTTGTGCACCCGAAATCCTGCTCTGACCCCTTCCCCTGCACTGTACGGCATCGCCTCTCAGTATAGGGCAGCGAAAGAACATTCGGGAAAACTGGCTCTCCCCGGTGGCCCTGCGGCTCCTTGCCCCTCCGCCCCCTTGGCAGCATGCTCTGGGGAGGTCTAATCCTTAGTGCTTTTTCTCACCAAAAACTCCAGTGGAGAATTTCTGTTGGATAAAGTGATCCTCCCCATTCCACTGTTGTGGGAGACAGTCTCCAGGTACGCACACCCCTACGTCCTCCCTTCCCTGCCCGAGAGAATCCATGCCTCCTGTTGGAGTTTTCTCCCGCTGAATCTGGGCCGGCTTGGCCCACATAATCAATAATACAGAGTGGAAAGAAGGACGCATGAATTCCAAGGTTAAGCCTTAAGAAGCCCTACAGCCTCGGCCTTTGTCTCTTGCAGGGGTAGCTCTGGGGGACTCAGAAGTCCAAGTACACAGAGACTGCCCTGCGGGGAGTGAGGGAATCCAAACTGGTCCCGCCAAGAAGCCATGTGGCAAGACAGAACAATGCCCAGCTAGTCCCCAAATGTCTATCCAGCCCACCCTAGGACAAATCCCTGGGCCCCACCAGCGTGTACAAATTCCTCTCATTCAACCGGTACAATCTCTAATCCATTGTTTTTTTAACAGCTGCAAAATATTTTAACAGGCGGATATATTATAATTCATTCAGCTGTTACCCGGATGTTGGGCATTCATTATTTTTCTTTCTCTCTACTTTGGACAATGGTGCAGTGAATATTCTTTTTTTTTTTATTTATTCTTTGCATTTTAGATCGTTTCTTTGAGAGAGAGGTTGTATAATGTATGGCCAGAGCAAGTGAGTTTTGGACAAACCACTTGAATCTGAGGTCTCGCTCCACCTCCGAGCAGCTTAAACAAGAGACTTCACTCCTCCCTCACATGGTCTTATGAAGAGTGTTATGCTTGCAAATCCCTTCACTTGGTGCCTGAAACAATAAATGATGGCCATTAAAATTATGTCAATTCCTGAAAATAGTGGTTCGCAATTTTTAATGCACATTAGAATCACCAGGGGAATTTTGAAAATCCCGTTACCGAGTCCCACCTAGAATAAGTAAATCAGAGGCTCTGGAGGGTAGGGCCCCGGCATAAATCATTTCCCAAGTTTCCCTGTGGGCATAAGTATTTTGCAAGCGCTAATGTTCAACCATGGATGGAAACCATTTGGAATGCACTCACATAGAAAATTCCTTATTCATGTTTTTCAAAACTAAAACATGGGCATTCCCGTTTTAAATCTTCCAGGACTTTCTTGTTCCTCCAGTGGCTGACACCAGGACACCGCTTTTTGTCCCAGGGGTTCCTACAGTCTGATTTCATTAACTTCCACCCAGCTGCTGCCGATGAACTCACGATCTGCCCTTGGCCCCTGTGGACTGCGAAGGAGCCCGAAGGGCACCCTGTGCTCGGAACGTAGAAACATCAACCCGGTTTCGGCAGCCCGAGCCATGTTAACCTGACCCCCTCTTGAAGGGGAGGCTGGGACAGCCAGGATGAGACCCAGAGAGAGCATGAAAAACAGCAAAAAAAAAAACAAAAAAAAAAAACCCAAACAAACAAAAAAACCAGAAGCAGGATCATCACACAGCAGCTGCACTTTATTTCATTTCTCTTCCCCAGGGTGCATTTGAACCAGATCGTGAAGCGGAATAAATGCGTCCACCATAGTTCTTACCCTAGAGTGGACTTTACTAAATACCTTCTTTTCATATCCTTTTACCACAGTGGGAAGAATTGGCCAACACTTTTCACTGAACAAAACTTAAAAAAAAAAAAAAAATCAGGGAGACCAAAGAAATGCTAAGAAGCCCTAACATTTCTAGAAGTTGAGCAATTAAAGCATCGGATTGGTGGGTGAGATCTGCTATGTGCGGAGCAGACCTCAAAGACCAAACGTTTCTGAGAACAAGAGATGGGAAACGTAAGCAGAGTCTGTCTCCATTTGTAGGTACAGAGCTGTGATGTAGAACTGACTCTCAGATGCCCGGACCCGCTGCGTCCAACACCGAGAACCCATCAGACCAGCAGATTCTAGGGCACCAGCCCACACCTCGTGAGTCAGAAATGCTGGCGCTGCTCCCCGCAGCTTTGGGCACTGCTGCCCTGCAGGAACCCCTCAGCAGATAATAAGATGTTTCAGTGAGAGCCCCATTTTAGGGTTTTCAAAAGAAATTTCCCAATTCATAAAAATCGAAAACTCTGTTGGGCAAGCCCCGTCCTAGCCACATCGGCAGATCTCGTAGTTGGCAACTTCTGATAATGCAAAGTTGTTCTCTCCACGTTTTAGATGTCAACAAAATTAACTTTTAAAAAGTTGGTTAGTGTCTGACTCTTGGTTTTGGCTCAGATCATGATCTCCCGGTTCATGAGTTCAAGCCATGTGTCTGGCTCTGTGCTGACAGCATGGAGCCTACTTGGCATTCTCTCTCTCTCTGTCCCCCACTGGCTGCCCCTCATTCATCCTCTCTCTTTCTCTCTCTCTCTCAAAATAAATAAGTAACCTTTAAGAAAAAAGGGAGGGATCTGGGTGGCTCAGTTAGGTAAGCACCCAACTCTTGATCTCGGCTCAGGTCATGATCTCCTAGTTCGTGAGATCAAGTCCCACATCTGGCTTGGTGCAAAGCCTCCTTGGGATTCTCTCTGTCTCTCTCTGCTCCTCACCCACTAGTGTTCTCTATCTCTCTCAAAATAAATAAACATTTAAAAAATCATGATCACCAACAAGCTATCCCAGCTTGAAGCAACTAAACATTTAATAGCCAACCCTATAGTCAATTCTAAGTGTGCTTGCTTGGCTTCTGGGCCCACCAGGCCACCTGCTCTCGACAGAGAGGTCCTGTATATGTTGCCACCAGGGAGGGACTGTGTGGGTCGGAGGTCCCCAGTAGCCCCATCCTTTTGAGGTTGCCTATGCACTTCATTCGTGAGTCCTTTTTAAGTAATCTCTACACCAGTGTGGGACTCGAACTTACAGCCCCGAGATCAAGAGACTTATGCTCTACCAGCTGAGCCAGCCAGGCACCCCCATGAATCCTTTTTAAAATGACCTCTAGAGGGTACATCAACTCCAGGTGACTTAAAAAATTAGAGTTTCTGAGTTCACAGAGTGTGTGAATTTTTAAATGTTGATCTGTATTACTAAATTATCCTCCAAGGAGACTGCCACCAACAATACATGTAGCTGTTTTTCTCATATTCTCCCCCTCCCCATTGCAGGTTACTAAATGTCTCCTTTTTCACTGGGTTAGTAGGTGGAAAACTAAGTGTCATTATAACTTTATTTTGCTCATATTTAACTATTCGTGGAGTTGAGTATCTTTTCCTAAGCTTGAAAGCCAGCTGTGTGTCTTTTCTCTTAAACTGTGTGCTCACATTTGATGTTCATTTGCCACCCCTGCCCCCACTGTCTGATGTTTATTTATATGTCTCCTTTTTCAAAATTGAGAAATGATTCACATACCACAAAATTCATCCTTTTAAAGTATACAATCCAGAGGTGCTGGGTGGCTCAGTCAGTTAAGCATCTGACTCTTGATGTCGGATCAGGTCATGATCTCACAGTTTGTGAGATCGATCCCCATGTCGGGCTCTGTGCTGACAGTGCGTACGTAGCCTGTTTGGGATTCTCTCTCTCCTGCTCTCTATGCCCCACCCCCCAAATAAATAAATAAACTTAAAAAAGAAATAAAGTATACAATTCGGTGCTTTCGAGTATATTAACAAGGTAGAGCAACCATCCCCACTATGGAATTCCAGAACATTCTTAGCACCCCATCCAGAAACCCTGCACCCCTTGCAGATATTACCTGTAACCCCTTCCCCCAGCTCCTGGCAACTGTTAATCTGCCTTCTGTCTCTCTGGATTTGCCTCTTTGGGATAACTTATGTAACCTGAGCTAGATGGTGTTTTATATCTGGATTCTCTTAGCGTCATGCTTTTAGGTTCACCCGTGTGGAAAGCGTGTAGTCACGCTTCATTCTTTCACATGGCTGCACATGACTCCACTGTCCAGACAAGCTGCATCTTGTTTATCCATGCCTCAGCTGATTGAGGTTTGGGATGCTTCCACTTTTTCAGCTATTTTGAATAGTTCTGCTGGGAACGTTCATGTACAGGTTCTTGTGTGGATGTACATTTTCCTTCTCTTGGTTACGTATCTCAGAGTGGAATTACCGGGTCACACAGCAACTCTGTGTTTAACTTAGAGAAGAAGGAGCTATGAAACTTCTTTCCAACACAGCTGCACCAGTTCACATTCCCTCCAGCAACGTATGAGGGGTCTCATGGCGCCACAGCCTCGCCAGCACTGGTTGTGGTCCATCTTTCTGATTATGGCCATCCTGGTGGGTATGAAGTGGTACCGCGTTGTGGTTTGGCTTGCCTTTCCCTAGTGACTGATGATGTGAAACATCTTTTCATATGCTCCCTGATCATTTGTACGTCTACTCTGGAGGATGTAATGTCTTCTGGACTTGGTGGGTTTTCCCGTTCTTCTTCCCTGAGCCTCTTGTCTCATAGTGCTTTCTGGCTGGCGACTCTTAGTGCACCAGAGTCCCCAACTAGTCATTGTCAGACTTCAGCAGTGTTCTCTGTGGCAGAAATTCTACCTACCACACCGTCCATGTCCAAGGCCCACCTTTGGTGTTCTGATAGCTGAGGGCAGTGATAGAATAATATGTGGCCTTCCCTGGTATGTCCTTAACCATTTAAAAGGTGCCTTGTGTTACATAGCTGATCGACGTTCTTGCTGCTTCACATCCCTACTACCCTTGGAGGTGGGAGAAAGATGCTCTATCACTTTGCTGCTTTAATGTGAATCTCTAGAGACCCCTGTTTTTTTTTAAAAAGCTTATTTATTTATTTTGAGAGAGAAAGAAAAAGAGCAGGGGGAATTCAGAGAGAGAGGGAAAGAGAGAGAATCCCAGGAAGGCTCTGCACTGTCAGCCTGGAGCCTGACGAGGGGCTTCAACCCACTAACTGTGAGATCATGACCTGAGCCAAAACCAAGAGTCCGGTGCTTACCCAACTGAGCCGCCCAGGCGGCCCTCTAGAGCCCTTGTTGAGGAAGAAGTCTGGCAGTGTCTATTTTTAAATATTAAATGTTCATTGATTTGGGAGCCGCAGTTCTACATTCTATGGAAATAAAGCACTAGTGAGGTTCCCCGGGGGGCTCAGTCGGGTAAGTGTCCAGCTTGAGCCTAGGTAACCATCTCACGGCTCATGAGTTTGAACCCCACATCAGGCTCTGTGCTGACAGCTCAGACCCGGGAGCCTGCTTCAAATTCTGTGTCTCCCTCTCTCTGCCCCTCTCCTGCTCACACTCTCTCTCTCTCAGAAATAAACAAACATTAAAAAATTTTAAAAAGCACTAGTTTAGAATTTTTGAACATGAAGGTTTTTCCCAGTATTGTTTGTAATAGAAATGGAAACAATTATTTGAAAACTATCAGAATGTTCATTGATTAGTGCAATGACTTAAATGCATACTAAGGAATATTAGGCAGTTATTTAAAAAATAAGATAGAATCGGACACATTGACTCTGAGGGGTAACTACGATTGTCTTAGTCCATTTAAGCTGCTCTGACAAAAATACCAGAGACTGGGGGCTTATGCAACAACCATTTGTTTCTCACAGTTGGGCAGGTTGGGAAGTCCAAGCTCAAGATGCTGGCAGATTCCTTGTCTAGTAAAACCTTCTTGGTTTGCAGATGGCCATCTTTTTACTGCGTCCTCAAGCAGTGGAAGGGGCCAGGGAGCTCCCTGTCTTTTTATAGACACTAATCCCATGCATGACGGGTCTACCCTGATGATCTACTCTCCTCCCAAAGGCCCCACCTCCCAGCACCACCAGAGTAGGGGTTAGGATTTCCACCCATGACTTTTGCAGCGGCATACATGTTCAATCCATAAAATGATACATAAAAGCGAGCAAAACCTATATCTATTCTGATCCGATTTTTATACAGACCCACAAGAACAAATACAGCCCCTGTGTGCGTGGATCTGGAACGCTCGTATATATTTATTTATATGAGCACGGACAAAGCTTGATACGTCGTGCTGGGGTGCGGATACTAGTTACGTTGAGGGTGGAGAGTCTAGACAGAAAAAGAGAGTTAAGAGATCAATTGTTTTGGAGAGTAAACCGAGGGTAAGTGTGCCTTGTTACCAAATTGAGAATAGAAAACAAAAAGCAAAATCAAACACTGAATGTGACTTCGAGCAGCAATGTCGGCTCCCATTGGAACGAAGGTGGCTTTGTGCTTGAATTACCTTTGCATCTTCAGGACTTTAGAAGCACACAAATGGTGAGAAATCTGTGAGTAGAGAGGAGAGTGCAAATTGTGAGCCTCACTGGTACAGTTTTGCACCACAGTGACAGGCGATCACGGCTGACTTTCGCGAGAGCGCGGGGTGAGGAGTTCTTTTTTGCCCGACGTAACATTAGACCCCAACGTTTCAACCCAGCATTTACATCACTGGCTGTTCAGACGTGCTGTATCACGCCAAGAGTCGGGAACCTTCAGCTCTAAGATGCCCCCTAACCAATTCCTTTCTCTTTTTTTATGTTGGAATGTCTTGGTGGAGACAGCCTGGCCTTTCATATTGAGAGGCAAAGCATGAAATCTGATCATTCCGTGAAGTGTTCAAATCTAACGTCTTCCCCCAAGCTCCAAGAATCTGCCACATGAATCCTTATTTCAAGGCCTATAAAACAACAAATGCATTTGCACAACACAGAAAGCCACAGTCGTTTGATGTGTCATTTGACTCTGGCAGCAAGACCGCAGAAGGGTCATTTTGCAAAACATTTTGAGGTCTTCATCAGTTTTCCCAAGGGCCTCTCGTTGTCCTTTGATATTCAAATACAATTCTCTTTTGAAGAGCTTAGTGGGTCATCACCTAGTTTCCCTTCTGCCTTCCTGTCTTCTTTGGTGAACTCTTTGAGCTCTGTCTGATTCTCACCCAACAAAACTACGTGTGTGATCTGAGCAGTACTTTTCCACGAACTCCTGCATCTTCTGGAAGGTGTGCAGTTCCTCTTTGCAACTGGTGTGCGTTATACTTCCACCATACTTGTCCTTCCTCCTGGTTGACCAGGATATTGATACATAGGTTGGCATTGCCTAGAAAGGGATGCCTGAGTGGGAGGTGACCTCCGTAAGTGGACACTTTGCGAATGACATTATGATGATGGGGTTTCTGCTTCCCTCTTTAACCCTACTAGTTCTAGGAGGATTTGGATAATGGATTCTTAGAGGAAGAGAACTCTTCCTCCACCACCGCTAGTGGAGGGTTGTCATTCCTGCCATTGTTATAGTTGGGCTCCCTGGGTGCTTGGCACACCCCGGGCTCTGCGCTGCTGCCTTCCTTACCTGTTCCTGGACTTAATCCGGT
Organism: Mungos mungo; assembly: GCA_004023785.1. NCBI lineage: Eukaryota > Metazoa > Chordata > Mammalia > Carnivora > Herpestidae > Mungos > Mungos mungo. The sequence goes on from PISW01002156.1 coordinate 251,430, forward strand.
TAGCTGCCAGGCACTGCTGGAGGCAATGGAGACGCAGCTGTGATCAGGACAGACCAGGTCTCAGTCCACTTGCCCTTATGTTCTAGTGAGGAACAATCATGTAAGCAATGAATTAATGAGATCATTTCAGAGACTAAGGAATGCTCTGCAGAGCCTAGAGAAAGAATGGGGGTGAGTAGGAGGGGAACTTCAAAGCAGGTAGTCAAGGAAGACTTGACCCAAGGCCTGAATGATAACCAGGTAGCCATGGGAAGATCCAAGGGAAAGCATTTCCAGGTGGAAAGACCAACCAGTGCAAAGGGCTTCCTGTGGGGACGAGGTTGGAACACTGGATGAGCTGAGATCCCAGACGGTGTCCCTCCTGGGAGAGTTTGGGCCAGATTTCAGTTGTGGGCAGGCCCCCTTTGGATAGTTTTATGTAGATGAATGACATGACCTAATTTTTATTTAAAACAAAACAGAATCACACACCAATGTTTCCCAGATGTGAGAAAACACAGACTTGTTTTTTTCTTTCTGTGAACAGTGTTTTCTTGAAAATCCACTAATTCCATTAACCAAACTTTGCTTTGCTCCCTCCCTTTCTTCTGTTCTTGTTTCTACTCCAGAATGTCAGGGGCTTGAGCTTTGGAATCAGGCAAAACACGGGCTCACATCCTGCCTCTACCACTTAATACTCCGCTGTATTTAATATTTTAGAACCAAACTCGAAACTCGAAACTCTGCTTCACCATCTAAGTTCTTAACAATTACACTGAAATGCCACTTGAAAAGTGACTTTACTTCTCAGAGCCTCGGTTCTCCCGTCTGTAAAATGGAAGGTGATGATAGTACCCAACTTATACCCTTGCTGTAATACATAAATAAAATGCTTATCATTATATACAGCATTTACCATAATGCCTGGTATATGGGAAACACCCAATAAATGTTAGTGGTGGTATTTACAATGATAGCAAGTGAAAATTTCAAAATTCTGGAACATGAAAAAAAATACCCAAAAGATAATCCTTCCTAAGATCTGAAAGGAGGCTGTGTGTGTGTGTGTGTGTGTGTGTGTGTGTGTGTATGTTTAAATATACAGTAGAACTTTGAGGAAACAGCTTATTTTGCTGAAAATACTTGATACTTAGAAAATAATAAGCACTCCTGAAACTTCTGTGGCCCAGATTCTTAGATTTATGAAGAGAAATTCATTCATATCATTACTACTTTTAAAAGTCTTTCCAGGGGCGCCCGGGTGGCTCAGTCGGTTTGAGCATCCAACTTCGGCTCAGGTCATGATCTCACAGTTCATAGATTTGAGCCCTGCATCAGGCTCTGTGCTGACTGCTTGCTCAGAACCTGGAGTCTGCTTCAGATTCTGTGTCTCCTTCTCTCTCTGCCCCTCCTCCACCCACACTCTGTCTCTCAGAAATAAATAAATGTAAAAAAAGTGTTTTTAATGTCTTTCCGGAACACTCAAGTTTGTAGGTTAAACCATCAGAAGAACTTTTTTTTTTTTAGGAGAATTTTTTCTTATGATTTGTGTCAATAAATATGGAATAGTGATTGTAGGAATAATATATATAGAACACACAAATGCACACACACATAAAACCTAATTTTATTGAGGACCCACCGCATATCCACAAGCAGTAAGGCACTTTGTAGGAAGTATTTCATTTAATCCTCATAAAAACCTTTTGAAGAAGGCACCATTATTTTCTTGCCATTTTATACGAAAATTGAGGTATAGAGATATAAAGTAATTCGCCCAGATCACAGCCAGATCTCCCTTGACTTAAGATGGGGATACCTCTTGGGGCACCTGGAGGGCTCAATCAGTTAAGCACCCAACACTTGACTTCGGCTCAGGTAATGATCTCACATTTCATGAGTTCAAGCTCTGCATTGGGCTCTATGTTGACAGCACAGAGCCTGCTTGGGATTCAGTCTTCCTCTCTCTCTGCTTCTCACCTGCTTGCTCTCTCAAAATAAATAAAAACAAACTTAAAAAAAAAGACGAGACTGCGTCCTGATAAACCCATTGTACATTGAAAATGTATTTACTATACACAAACTACAACCATAATAATTTAGCCTGGCCTCCCTTGAATGTGCCCAGAGCATTCCCATTAGCCTGCCGTTGGGTAAAACCCTCTCACACAAAGCCTATTTGGTAATAGAGTGTAGACTACGGCACGGAATGTACTGGAAACTGCAGTGGAAGGGAGAGACGGAGTGGCTCTCCGGTAGGATGGTTGTGGCCCGTGGATTGTTGACCCTCGTGACCACATAGATGACTGGGAGCTGCCGCTGTCCGGCATCAGGAGAGAGGGCACCCCGCATGTCGCTAGCCCAGGAAAAGATCCAGATTTGAAATCCCAACGACAGTTTCTGCTGAATGAGAATCATTTTTTCAACTCTGTAAAGTAGAAAAACACAAGTCCGATCGCTGTGAGTTGAGGACCAGCTGTGTTTAATATTTTAGAGTCAAATCTAGGTCCTCTGCTCCAGCATCGAAGTTCTTAACAATTACACTAAAAAGGCACTGGGGAAATAAGTTCTCAATCACATGTCTGCATACGATGGTTTTCCTCTGAAAAGCCACACACATAATACAAAATGTATTTTCTGCAGTAAAGAGATCAAAATTTTCAACCCTCCTGGATACTTGGGGTCTGTCATTGCGTTCCTGCTTGATTCCTTTTTATCTTCCTTAAAATCTCTTTGGTATGTCATCTGTTTGTCTGCTTTAGGAGAAAACTTTTTATTGAAACCAGATTCAAGATGGGCTTCTCGCAAGATTTTTCATAGGAATTGAAAGCAGAATTCCCATCATCTAAAGGCACTGTTTAATTTTTTCCATAATAATGTGAGGACATCATGTAAATAATATTTATCTTTGCAACAGTGTAGAACCTGTAACTCTAATGGGTTTTCTTCCTATTCATTCACAGATCGGATGTGCGTGTGTGTGTGTGTGTGTGTGTGTGCAAGCGCGCATTTAAGTTGATATTTTAGAACATATTTTGTTCCTAATGTTTATCGAAGTTCTCAGAAGGTTGCGATCTCTTTCCCAAAGTGGATTTTTCCCCTTTCACTTTTAATGTGAACACAAAGGGTTGATAGCTCTTCTATCCAGCTCCTTGGAACTTACTTCCTATTTCATTCTCTTTACCCTCTTTCCTCCCAACTAAATACCTCCAAGACAGACTTTAAGAGCATGGAGAGAACTTCCCAAGAAGAGGATTGTTAGCTCTTACTCCACAAGTGAAATAGGTCCAGGCCAATTCCCTGAAATTCTCTCCAAGTCACTGAGTATATACTTAATATACTGACATAAGTGAAAACAAAAAGCTGTTGGCCACTTTGGTAATGGTGAATTTCAACTTCAGGCACAGCTGGATCCAGGTGTTCAAATGTTCTCATTGGGCATTTATCCCCGGAATCTTTTGATTCTGCTTTCATCTGTGTTGATTCTCAGGCAAGTACTGTGAATGTGATGGCCAAGGCCACTGCTAACAGATGTACCCCAACGCAAGCATGAAGAGTGTAACTCTGTCCTAATAGGCTCAACAGAAGCCATGGGATTATTCTGGCTTCGATCATGTACCCACCTAGGAAGTAAGCATTTTACCAAAGGAAATGGCAACTCTGGAAGATGGCCTTGGGTATGCAGTCACCCAAATTTGGGAGGCAGACCTTCACGATCATGGAATGTCCCATCTAGGGAGCCCTAGCTCTTATTACAAATTATGAAACACACTTTTCTCTAAAATTAAGAGCTATCTAGTTTTCATCTACTATAATTTGTGAATGTACAAATGCACTGAGGTCTAGCCTAGATACCTGGAATGTAATGAGTTTATCCTATATTAATATATAATATTGTACATTATATATTATATATTATATAATAATATATTAGCACTTTTTAAAAAGTCTATCCAGGGAGTACCTCAAACTTTAAGGAAACCGTCAACACAATAAAAAAACAACCACTGAATGGGAGAAAGTATTTGTAAATCATGTATTCAATAAAGGGTTAATATCCAAAATGCATTTTAAAACATTCAGCTCAATAGCAAGAAAAAAAATCTGATTTAAAAATGGACAGGGTATCTAAATAGACATTTTCCAAGGAAGACGTACAGATAGCCGGCCAGCACATGAATCGGTATTCAATGTCAACAATTATTAGGGAAATTCAAATAAAAACCACACTGAGATATCACCTCACATCTATCAGAATGGTTTTTATCAAAAGGACAAGAAATAACAAGTTCTGGTGGAGAATGGGGACCCTTGTAGACCATCGGAGGGAATGTACATTGGTGTAGCCACTATGGAAAACAGTACGGAGGTTCCTCAAGAATTAAAAATAGAACTAACATATATATGACCCAGAAATTCCACTTCTGGGTATTTATCCAAAGGAAATAAAAACACTAATTCAAAAAGATACCTGCATCCCCATGTTCAATGCAGCATTATTGACAACAGCCAGGATATGAAAACAGCCTAAGTGTCCATCAATAGACGAATGCGTAAAGATGTGGTGTTGTGTGTGTGTGTGTGTGTACACAATAAATACTACTTGGCCATAAAAAAGAAGAAAGTCTTCCCATTTGCAAAAATGTGAATTGTCCTCGAAGATATTATGTGAAGTGAAATAAGTCAGACAGAGAGAGACCAATGCCTTATGATTTCTCGTATATGTGGAATATAAAAAAACAAAACAAATGAACAAACACAATTTGTAGATGCAGAGGACAGAATGGTTGTTATCTGAGGGGTCAGGAGGGTCGGAAGGTGGGTGCACGGGGTGAAGGGGGTCAACCACGTGATGGCCGATGGTAACCAGACTTACGGTCCTACGTACCAACGGTAGGTGGTGTTAACCAATATCGAATTATTACATTGTGCCCCTGAAGCTAGGATAATGATAGTGCCAGTTTTAGCTCAATTTTCAAAAAGTCTTTCCTTGAGAAGATTTTGGTTTTCAAAGGCTTTTTCCCTGAGCGTGACACTCTTCCTTACCATTAGCTCTTGTGGTCCCCGGCTGGAGAGTAAAGAAGAGAGGGAAAAGGGAGAGAGATGGGCCGATGCCCTTGGCATTTCGAAAAGCCCTTCCTTGTTTTGAATCTCAGTCTCTGCCTTTTTGTCAACTGCTTCCTCTTCTCCTGGCATGGAGCGTGCCCACCATTCATTTGTATTCACTGTGATACTTCAGCTGCCGGACTGGCTTACTGGGCACCCTGACATCTACCATTTCCTGATTCCCACTCTCCCTCCTGCCTTCTCTCCCGGAGTGCAGTGTTTCCCACAGTTATGAACCCCGAGAGCACAGGACAAGGGTGAAGACGAGCTGGGTGACATGCCCAGAGCCCCCACAGGATGACTTCCTTGAGGTCTGAGATTGTGAGGGACGCCTAGTGCTTGTCACTGTCTTCTGTACTGTCTTTTCCGTGTTCATCAGAGACGCCCATTCTACCTAGGAATCTGGCTCTCCGACTCTCTCTCTCTCCTTTATGTTTGTTCCTGACTCTAGACACTGGGAGTTACCAGAGTTTGGCAAAAACAATTGCTGATAAAAGTGTGTGTGGGGCGCCTGGGTGGCTCAGTCGGTTGAGCGTCCAGCTTCGGCTCAGGTCATGATCTCACGGTTCGTGGGTTCGAGCCCCGCGTCCAGCTCTGTGCTGACAGCTCAGAGCCTGGAGCCTGCTTTGGATTCTGTGTCTCCCTCTCTCTTCGACCCCTCCCCTTCCCCACGCTGTCTCTCTCTGTCTCTCAAAAAGAAAAATAAAAGAAAATAAAAAGTGTGTGTGTGCACGTGTGTGTGCACGTGTGTGTGTGTTTCTCACACATTATTAACAAGCAATATAAGCAGACCAAAAGAGTCTCCCCTTTCTCCTTCTCTCTCTCTTCCTGCAAACACATGTTCTAAAAGTGGCTGGCTGCAGGTATATAAAGCAAACCACAATGCTGGCAAAGGCCGGGGACAATCATGCAAAGGCTCACGGGACCTGCCAATTATGAAGCGGTCTTTGTCCCTTAGACATCAGGGCCACGCTGCCAGGGAGCTGTCATCATTCCCATCTGACGTATGAGGAAATTCAAAGACGTTTAGTGACTTGCCCAAGGTCATACAGCTTATCCGTAGAGAATCTTGATCTTCAACTTTGATTCCAAAATGCGTGGTATATCTTTTTTCCCCTGAATATCGCACTGCTTTATAAAAGGCAATGAGGAAAGAAAGCAGTTCAATCAGACCTAGGCAGGGGTCAAAGCAGACCCCCTCTCCGGACCCCGTGCCCCCGATTCCAGGCCACCTGAGGTCTAATTTGCCTTCTTGTGTGGACACTATTTTTCCAGCCTTCTGCAAACTTCCCTGGTGCCGCTTTTTAAAGTCTCTTACTGGCCTGTGCTAAGATAGGCCTTAAGGTAAGACAAAGCGCAAACCCCGGAGTGAGGTTTCTGCCCATAATCACGCACTGCTGCTCACCAGCTCCCTGGGCGCCCGCGTGGAGGTGTATTAACCTCTCTGGTGGCCAGGTTTCTCGCTCTGAATAACCGTAACCGCCAACACGCATCAGACACTGTTCTGCGTGTTTTAAGCATAGCGCGTCATGGAATCTTCATACACAGTTAGGAGGTAGGCTCTACTGTTTGCCTGAATTTACCAGAAAATCGAGGCCCGGAACAGTGAAGTGCCTCAGATGCAGATGGACAGTTTAGTCAGTGGTCCTCAAAGGTGAGTGATTTTTGACCCCCGGGGGACACATGCAGGCATTTGGGGTTGTCACAGCTTGGGAGTGGTACCTATCTATCGGGTAGAGGCCAGGGATGCTGCTAAAAAGCCGACAGTGCGCAAAAGGAGCCCCGCCTCCCGCCCCTCGGCGGAGAATGATCCAGGCCCAGATGACCGTGGTCCGAGGTTGAGAAACTTTGTTCCAGCTCCGGAGCCCAAGCTCTCGACCACTGTGCTGCCCCCCAGCTGAAAATATGACAGCTCGCGTCTCGGGATTCCTGCGAAGGGATCGCAGGGGAATAACAGGGGTGGCGGAAGTGGCTCTTGTCCCGGCAAGGTCACAGGAGCCCTCGGTGCCCAGGTTTGTCGGCTTTGCAGCATGCCCGGCCGGCTACAGAGCCCCGGCTTCCTTCTGGCCTTTGTGCATCAAACATTTGGAGTCCATTATCCATCCTGGAATTTCCTCGCAGGGTTGAATAACTGCTGCTTATCTTTGTGTTTACAGTTGATTTGGGAATAAGTGTCAAGGAGGATAATGCGGCCACTTCTTCCCCCAAGACAATGAAGATAAGCGCTGTTGCTGATGCCAACGGAAAGAATCTTGGGAACCAGGCCAACGCCGGAGCGCCAGCTGCTAACTCTCGTTTTTTCCTGACGCTCTCCCGGCCTGTACCAGGACGTGCTGGAGACCAAGCCACGGATTCATCCCCTGGGTCAGTGAAGCTCGATGTCAGCTCCAATCAAGCTCTCGGGAACAAAGAACCAAGTGAGAGCGTGACTCTTCCGGGGGCAGCTGCACAGGGGCACGACCCAGATAAAACCCCGGGGCAGAGCCCGCCCGGCCACGAAGGCAGCTCTGCCACTTGGGGACCAGCGCCCAGCTCACCTGAGTCAGGGGCCACAGCCCCCTCCAAGCCTAAGGACGCCGGCTTTTTTGACAAACTCTTCAAACTGGACAAGGGACGGGAAAAGACGCCAGCTGACAGCCAACAGGAAGCCAAGGGTGCGGAGCGTCAAGACCAGGCCGAGGAGATCCCTGGATTGTCAAGGCCCGCGAAGGATGTCCCTGCAGAGGGGGTAAGTGCTGAAAAGGGACAGTCCCTTTTGTTAACACCAGCCCCCAGGGGGGCTCTGATGGGGTGAGGGGACGGCGCGGACACTGCTCCCAGTTACCTAGGGGCCCCGACAAGGTATCGAGCTTTCTAGAACAAATAGCACATTGTAGGGTCCCTCATGTTCCCGCGGACAGAAACATCTGTTGGAAGAACAAGAACAGCCCAGGTATCTGTTTTATGTAAAAGAAGAGAGGAGGTGAGTTACATGTAGATGAATCCATCCCCCCATTCATCAAAGGGAGAGGAAGACAGGCTGCGTTTATGATCAATGGAGTCGGGAGGGAACGGCATTAGCAGAAGAAAAATGGTTCCTGAAAGACTGAAACACCCCGCCTGGTCTCAGTAGCTTGGTTCACAACCAGGATGTTTATAGGCTTTTGTGGGAATACATTTCATTTCTTACTTTTTATAGCCTGGATTGATCTTTAACCATCTTTTGCACCGAAGTGTGGGTTTAAATAGAGAGCCTTTACAGCTCTGGCCAAACTCTTTTATGGACTAATTATTTTCCAACAAGCCGGGGTTAGATCTTTGTAAAAACTAGATATTTTGTAAGGAGATATACCGAATCAGCCGCGTTCTTTCCTGCACAAAGAAACACGAGTTCTTTTGATCTTAAAAAGAGCATTTGCTTTTTATCTTGAGTTGGTTTGTATTCGGCCACGAAAAGAACTCCTTCTTCAAGGAAGAAGGAAATAAAAGTTGATACATTGTATTTTAAGGGACTTGGTTTTTGTTTTCTTGGTTAATGGACTTTTAAATAACAATATAACTTATTTAAAAAGTTATTTATTGAAAAATATTCCCAATATTTTCCTGAATTTGAGAATAAAGGCAAATGCCTCTAGTTAAGTTAGAACCAGGAAAAAATGAGAGGGGCTCAGGTTTTCATTACCTGGTCCTATATTATGGATGTCAATAGATTTGTCTTAATAACACCTAAGTGCATTGCCAAGTGGCTAATAACACTGGCTGTCACTTATTGAGCACTTACAGTATACCAGGCTCTGTTCTAAGCACTGTACATATATATCATTTTCCGTGAGGAAAATGAGTATCCCGCCAGTCCGTGGTTTTAAGGCACGCAGGACGAAGTCGAGCATTATATTGTAAATGTTAGGCACCAGCTATAAGTTCCGGAGAGTTAAAATTGGAGAAAGGTCATCAGGCTCGTGTGTTCGGGCTCTTACTATCAGCAAGATCGTTCTGTAAATTTCTACTGCAAGAACCGATTTTCAATTTTTCTTCCAAAAGTTTAAAAACTTGTCCCGCAAGTGCCTAGTTCCCCAAATGTACCAGTTCAGGTGACAATTGAATAGCTCTCTGTATAATTCAGAGTAAGTTTTCAAACACATCCAGGCATCAAATCTTTGCTGAGTGGGGCACTGCCAGGCGCCGGTGAGGCCAGGCTCCTGTGGTGGCTGGGACAGAGCCCTTGTCCTCAGGGACTTTGGTCCAGCGAGAAATGAGGTGCAAACTCCCCGTCGTTATTATGGGAAATGCCAAGTGCTCTCGCTGGGAGGCCGTGTGTTGGAGAGGATGCACAGACAAAAGAGAATTGGGCTCCCTGTCTCCGAGAACATTCCGGAGTTGGAATGTTACTTGTCTTGGGGCTAGAAACGGGTCATCCATATTCATGAATATTTGGGAAATGATTTACTACTTGACTCTGACTGGAAACTCTTGTTGAGTTCTCATCATCCATCATGGGCTCCTAAGGTCATTCTCAAATTGTGATTTTTTTGAATAATCACGTTTCGTTCCCTTGGGCATCCAAAGCCGACCAATCACTGGAGTCAGGAAAAGATTGAGTTATTTATGAGACAAGGATGAAGGACTTTGCTTTACATCTTCAGACAGGTGTCTAGTGACTTGTCCAAATCCCCATCCTCATTAAGAAAACAGTTTAGCATCTGATCCCTGACCTCTGAACGTTTTTAACCATAAAGCTCCAACGCGGACAGGCCACTCCTGTTCTAAGAAAATCACTGGAAAGTTTAGAGTTGTACTTTACCAGCCCGGGTTTTTGTTATCAGAGGCTCTTAGGGACAGCACCTCGATCTGAGTGGGATGAGTTCCAAAATGAGATTCAAGTCAGAAAATGGAGGCTTGTGTTGGGAACTTGGCAGGTATGTGATAGAGTCAAGCCCATGGGTGGTATTTTAAAGTTGAAGTGATGTCTCAGAAGATCTCCAGATTGTCAGAAAAAGTGAGTTAGTTCCCTTAGATTTGCCAACAGAGTTTACATTTTTTTTAAATGTTTATTTATTTTTGAGAGACAGAGAGTGAGCAGGGGAGGGGCAGAGAGAGAGAAGGAGACACAGACTCTGAAGCAGGGGCCAGGCTCTGAGTTGTCAGCACAGAGCCCAATGCGGGGCTCGAACTCACGAACTGCGAGATCACGGCCTGAGCCGAGGTCGGCCGCTTAACTGACTGAGCCACCCAGGCACCCTGCATTTGGTTTTATTACACTAAAAATTTCCATGGCTTTTTGCAGTATCATTGGAATTTGAACGTTGAGTGGCACCTGTACTGTATGCATGTAAAACATGGGGAAGCTAAGCTATGGCCATTTATTTCTCCTTTAGTCTGTGAAAGTGTGGACGCTCAAATACATGCATCTGTAGAGATTGTAAACAAAACAGCCTCCTGATTATTAAAGATTATCATCTGATGCCTGGCTGTATTGGGGGGAGGAATCAATTGTTCTATGAGTGTAATGAGAGAATCCAGCCGCCCTCCCCAAAGTAACACGAATAAAACTTCTCAATCAATGGCTTTCTTGGTGGCAGTCCCGTACTCTGCATAAATGGCCGTCAATGTATTGATTCAGAATTCTTAGTGTAAATCATGCCTTGGGCTCGGCCACTCAGCTGTCCCTTCCCCACCCACCCACCCACACGAACCTTTTCCCCCTGTTTCACTGACTGTTTCTTCCTGGCCTGGGGTTCCAGCCGCAAACCTGCAGAGCCGTGAATTGAGAGAAAGATGCCACCATTGCATTCTGGGAGAAGCACACAAATCTTCTGTGTTTCCAGAACGACAATCTTATTTTTGTGCCTCATAAAACTACATTCAGAGCATAGCATAATTAAAACAAGGCCAGAATTCATGAACAAATGAAGCATTTAGTACATAGGCCAAAGAAAAGATAAATTATGTGCCTGAAAGGTTTCACTGAGCGCGATTCACACAGGCCATGTTGGCAGGGATGAGGGGTTTTTTTCTTAATTTTTCCATCCCCTCAACAATTGGACCAGAGCTATAAGATGCACATTTAAGAGATTCATTGTAAAAAAAAAAAAAAACACACACACATAATGAAAATTTGATCTTCATCAGCTTTAAGAAAACACACTACATGTCTGTTGTCAACCAGTAGTTCCAGAAGTCTCTTTGTGTTGGAGGGAGGGGGGAGGGACCTAACGTGTCACCAAGCACAGATTCAAGAGAGTTAAACAAGAAGATGCCTTTCTTCTAAAGTTTAATTAAATCCTGCAAGTGTTATTTAAACACCAATCTTTGCAAAGGTTTAAAAGATGAGTCAAAGTCTAGTCCTTCAAAGATCTAGTAAGAGAGATGATTTTTTTTAAGTTTATTTATTTATTGTGAGAGAGCACACGTGTGTGCGTGTACACATGCGTGCACTTGTGGGAGGGGCGCGGGGGTGGATCTCAAGCAGGATTGCGTGCTGCAGGGCTCAATCCCATCAAGTGCAAGATCATGACTTGGGCCAAAACCAAGAGTCGGATGCTTAACTAAGAGAGCCACACAGGCGCCCCATAAGAGATGTAATTTTGGGGGCACCTGGGGGGCTCAGTCGGTTAAGCGTCCGACTTTGGCTCAGGTCATAATCTCACGGTTCATGGGTTCAAGCCCCGCGTCAGGCTCTGTGCTGACAGCTCAGAGCCTGGAGCCTATCTTCAGATTCTGCATCTCCCTCTCTCTGACCCTCCCCTGCTTATGCTGTACCTCTCTCTCTCTCTCAAAAATAAATAAAAATACTAAAAATATTTTTTAAAAAAAGAGAGATGTAATTTTTTAGAAGAAGTTGTGATAAGTATGCTGACCCCCAAATTCATGCAGGCTACAGATAGTAAGAACAATACTCAGTTTTTGCTTCCTTGTGTCCTTTTCACTCTTGGACACACCCCATTCAGGCTTTTCTCCTCCACATAAACTGTTCTTGTCAATGTGGCCATGATGATGTGCCTCCTCCAGCCCCCAACATGGCTGCCAAGGCTCAGCTGTCTCAGGCGGATCCCACCGGACTTGCCAGCCACATCTGCCACCCTTCCTTCTGGAAGCATCACCCTCACTGAGTTGCCAGTTTCTCCCCTTGCTGGCCGTAGCTCCTTAGTGTCCTTTGCTGGATCTTGTCTTCTAAACGTTGTAATTCCCCAGAATTGAATTCTTAGACATCGTCTCTGATGACACTTACTTCCTTAGAGATGCCCCCAGTCCCACGGGTTTAAATCCAGCCACCAGCTGACATGCCCCAAATTCGGGTCTATGGCCTACACCCGCTGAAGTCCAGCTGTAAATATCCAGCTGCTTCTCAACATGTCTTCTTGAATTTTAACATCTTCATTCAAAGGTTCACCCGACCTCAATGTGTGCCAAGCTGAACTCTTCTTTCACACCCAACAACATGCCTATTTAAAAAAAATTTTTTTTAATTAATTTTGAGAGAGATAGAGACAGCATGAGCAGGGGAGGAGCAGAGAGAGAGCGAGACACAGAATCCAAAGCAGGTTCCAGGCTCTGAGCTGTCAGTCCAGAGCTCAACACGGGGCTTGAACCCATGAACTGTGAGGTCATGACCTGAGCCGAAGTCGGATGCTCAACCGACTGAGCCCCCCAGACATCCCAACAACACGCCTACTTATGTAACCCACAGGCGTCCTCAACTCACTTAATGGACACCCTATCCTGCCACTGGTCTTTGGTGGTAGAATTGGAATGAAAGATCCAGGATCCCACATGGTGCAAAGCAGGTGCAAATAAGCCTTGCAGTCAAGCAGCTTAGACTTCAGCTTGGCCTCTGTCACCTACACCTCTCTGAGTCTCAGTTTCTTCATCTGTAAAATGGAAATAATGATACTATCGGCCCAACTCTACATTGTTCACACTTGTGGAAATTAAATGAGATAAGTCATGTGGAGTGGACTGAGCACAGAGATACTGCATTTTGAGAAAAAGAAAATTCAGCTATATTAGGATCATGGCTCTCCCCGCCCCATTAATCGACATTTTTGTCTTTTTACCCTGCACTTCCATAGTCCTGAGCCAAACCTCACTGAGATAGCACAAGTGAATCTAGTTGGAATGCTAAATCACCAAAGACAGAAGTCCTGATTTGGATTAAAAACCAAAAAGGTGCAGGAGTTGTAAAATTATCTTAGAAACGATAGGAGTTCTGTGCCCTTGCCTAGAAGCCACGCCTTCTTGGCCTGACATTCAAGGACCCCTCCCAGCTTTCCGCTAAATTTCCAGCTGTATTTCCCACTCTTGACTTGAATGTACCCAGTCAGATGCCCAAATGTGACCTACTTCTCTGCATTTTCTCCACCTGGATCCCTTTCCCTCTCTTTATCAAAAACTCACTTCACCTTCAAGTGCCAAGTTCTCTGTGAGGCTGACCAGATGTCCCCACACCGGGGTGGTTTCTGGTGACATGAATCCCCCAGTATTTATTTTTTATACTCTATGTGAAATCAAATTTGGTCACGAAATCACTTCGAAGGAATCGTCTTCTTTTTTAAAAATTTTCTTAATGTTTATTTTTTTTGAAAGACAGAATGCAAGTAGGGGAGGGGCAGAGAGAGGGAGAGACACAGAATCCAAGGCAGGCTTCAGGCTCTGAGCTGTCATCACAGAGCCCTTCGTGGGGCTTGAACTCACGAACCGCAAGATCATGACCTGAGCCGAAGTTGGACGCTCAACTGCCTGAATCACCTAGGCGTCCCAAAGGAATCAACTTCTTGAAACTTCAAACATTAAGTGGGAATTTCTAGATCTTTACTATTTTACTGATGAAGAAATCCAAGCTCTCGGGAAGCCAAATCATTGACTCCAAGCAACATAGCCAAAGAGCATTGCCCATCCCCAAAGCGCACACTTTCCACACTCCGCATTATGTTCCTACCAACTTTTTGAAAGTTGTGCGATAGTGTTCTGACAATGTGAGATTGAATATTCATTTGAGGACATTTCAATTTAATTTTTTTAATGTTAGGGTGTGCAACAATGGAAATGATAAGTTAATCTCAAACTTAAAAATTTTAAAATCACCTATTCCAGGGCTTGAGCGCCAAGTGACTTTTTTTTTTCAATATAACACAATTTATTTTTTTAACATATGCAATTATTTTCCATCATTTACAATACAGTAGTTACAATGACACTCCAAACAGAAAAGCAAAGTAAAAAATCAAAACCCCCACTTCTATTTCATGTAATTAGACTTATACAGAAATTAAAAGGTTAAGTACCAACTACTTAATCACCTAATTTCACAGCCATCTGAAGTGGCAATCGTTATTTAGCAGCTTATCTATGATTCATTCAAGATACATGATACAATTTATTCCTTGCCTATAAACTACAACACAGCCTGCTTAATACCTTTCCTTAAATTCCACCTCTATATTACAGCATACTTGAGGTCCATGCAGAAAAGTAGCTACCTTTTATATAGGAAATGGATGATTAAGTCTTTGGTGCTGTAAAAGCAACTTCATTTAAACATAACCACCCCCACCACCATAAAAAGAAGAGGAAGAAAAAAAAAAAGTAAAGAAAATAATAAGGGAAAAACCCAAGACACACTCCCTAGGGGAAAAAAAGAAAACACAGCATGTAATTCCTGTCCTTGACAGAATGTATTAAATAAGCAAACACCCCCAACAAGCAAAACAAGTACTACACTGTAAAAATATTAAAAAAACAATAACCCTCTCATGCATAAATGAAAGGTTGCACACAAAGAACTCACATCTTTTCAAGCTTCAATAGTAAATATTCTGCTACTATGTATTAAATACTGCATGCTTTGCCCAAGCTAAGATGAAACCACATCATAAATCAATAAGCATTTTGCATTTTCTTTCATTATCTACTCAAAGTCATGCCTACTGCACATCTAAACATTTCATTAAATCCAATTATACAGCAAACACTCCCAAAATAAACTTAGATTGTATTGCAGTTTCACTTAACAGTATATAAGATGCTGTGTTGTGACAGGTATCCACTATCCATTAGATACTGAATCAATTTTTCTTAAGCACTACTAACTGCTTGCTTTTCTTGAAGCTAGATCATTCTGAAAATTTCCTGTTAGACCTATGAGTGCGAACATATGGTTTCTGTCCTTCTCTGCCTGACTTATTTCACTTAGCATGACACTCTCAAGGTCCATCCACCTTGCTACAAATGGCCATATGTCATTCCCTCTCATTGCCATGTAGTACTCCATTGTGTATATATACCACATCTTCTTGATCCACTCATCAGGTGATGGGCATTTAGGCTTTTTCCATGATTTGGCTATTGTTGACATTGCTGCTATGAACATTGGGGTACGTGTGCCCCTGTGCATCAGCATTTCTCTATCTCTTGGGTAAATCCCTAGCAGGGCTATTGCTGGGTCATAAGGGAGTTCTATGGA
Source organism: Mungos mungo (assembly GCA_004023785.1). Lineage (NCBI taxonomy): Eukaryota > Metazoa > Chordata > Mammalia > Carnivora > Herpestidae > Mungos > Mungos mungo. Next base: position 266,953 of record PISW01002156.1, read on the forward strand.
TAGTTTTTTGAGGAACCTCCACACTGTCTTCCAGAGCGGCTGCACCAGTTTACATTGCCACCAGCAGTGTAGGAGGGGCCAAGTGACTTTTAAGCTGTGTTTTTTAATTCTGTTTTGACTACCTGACAGTCACAAGTCCAAGCCATTCCGACAAGCAGAGAACAATCCACCTCAAAGACTTTGTCAGTACAGGGGAAAATCCACCTTAAACTACGTGAATTATGGAGTAAGCAGAGTTTTTAGCTCTATGACTATAATTTTTATAAATGGCATGGATTTAGCTCTACAAAACATTTGATATGAAATGTTTTCAGCAGCAGAGGTGATGTGCAAGTGTTAGGAGCTTGAGCGGTCTGGGTAGGAGTTCAGATTCTACCATTTAATAGCTGTGTGGTAGAGTCAGTAATAATAATTACCTCACTACTTAACAATTCATTATTTGTCAGCTGTGTAGTAAGTATTTTGCATATTTTATCTGCTTTGATTCTTGTAATAACACAACAAGGTAGATATTTCGATTTTTGTTAATGTTTATTTATTTATTTTTGAGAGAGAGAGAGAGAGCAGGGGAGGGACAGAGAGAGAGGGAGAGAGAATCCCAAGCAGGCTCCACAATGCCAGCACAGAGCCCAATGCGGGTCTCAAACTCACAAACTGTGAGATCATGACCTGGGCCAAAATCAAGAGTTGAAAGCTTAGCCACTGAGTCCCCCAGGTGCCCCATAAGGTAGATATTTTTATTACCACTTAACAGATGAGGAAGTTTGAGCTCAGAGAAATTAAGTCACTTACCCAAGACCACACAGCGTAGTGGCAAAACCATCATCAAGATCCCTCAGTTGTCAAAGCATGTGTCACTCAGTCATCTCAGAACCTTGTGTTTTCATTCAGAAAAGGAAGATACTGCCTCCCTGAGGGGGTTTTGGAAAGATAGAGGATGATACCGGCAGTCAGTAGAACTGACACTAAATAGAACAGTATATTTTCTAAGGTTAAAATAAGTTAGAAATCAAGAATTGTGAAATAGCTCAAATAGTCTTCCAGTGTGACGGACGTTGAGTGGATATCATTCCCGGTACCTTTGCTGCAAGTAAACAACAAAGCAACTCACCCAATCACTAGTGGGATAGTTAATGAGGAGAATGTAGTTTTTCTTGAGCATAATGTGAATTCTGGAGGTCGGGGGTTTACTCTGGTTCAACGTCTTCCTAGCCCTAGGAGGAGTCAGTCTCCGGTGCCTGCCATGTATGACCGGCTTGGTACACAGACTTGGCCACTTGTGGCTTCTAGATGGATGCCAGAGTTCCGGGTAGTGTACACATGCAGTCATAGTGTCCTGTGTTTTCTTTAATTTTTTAATATTTATTTATTTTTGAGAGAGAGAGAGAGAGAGATACAACGTGTAAGCAGGGGAGGGGAGAGAGAGACGGAGACCCAGCAGGCTTCAGGCTCCGAGCTGTCAGCACAGAGCCTGACACGGGGCTTGAACCCACAAACTGTGAGATCATGACCTGAGCCGAAGTTGGATGCTTCACCGACTGAGCCACCCAGGCGCCCCAGTCATAGTGTCCTATTAAAGCGAAGAGAAGTTTCCGAAGATTTACCCATTGTAGATTGAGTCGCGTATCCGTGTCAAGGTCCAAGGCGGGGCTTGTCAGGTTTCTTCGGTAAAGACAGACTCTTCAGCAAAGACGATATGCCTTCAAGAGAAACCAAATATATTTTCTTTCTCAGTCCACCTTTGTATCAGGAAATCATCACGTGAATGGAGCTGATAGAGGCTGCTCCAATATCTCCCGCCCTCAGGGTAATTTACTTGAATTAACTCATTGCACAAGTATCTCGTTTGATCATGACCCGTGGTAAGGAATACATTTTTCGTCTTGACCTGATGTACATGCACATGAACGCAACAAAGAATTCACAGAACAGTGCTGTTCTTACAACACGGAACACATGCTGGTATTTTCTATACTTTTCGATTCTATGTTGTTTGATGCTTTTAATGCTGGTCTTGACCCATTGAATTGTTTTTCAATCCACTAATGGTCACAATATGAAGTTTGAAACAATTTCTTCTACCATAATCACCCTTCTCATATATGGAGACAGTGATTGAGGGATGTGACTGTATCTTATGCAGCTAGGCATTCCCAATGTCTGGCACGGTGCCTGGCACACGTTGGCGTGCAGTGGTGTTTGTCAGATGAACCTAACGAGAATCAAGATGGCGCACGTCATGTTACAGCTTTGCAAAAAATCTTGGAATATATTCTCGTAGTCTTATTATAAGCTCAGCCTAACACAACTTGAAGTAGGAAATGACTTCAAAATATATGCATGATATGGATGCCTTCACTGAGATAAGCTATGTAGAATCGCCTATCTGTACCATTTATTTGGTATTTTTAAATTGGTCTTTAACATGTTACGGTGTTAATCATCATGGTTGAATGTCAAGTGAATGCTGTTTTGCAATGAATTTGCAAACCAGACTTTGAGTTAGCGTTCCCTTTGGTGTTATTCAGTCTGATTCGCTCCTTCCAAGCAGCCCTAATTTACTGAGCATTTACTAACCCACAGAGAGACGAAGTAACTTTCAGAAGGTGGTCTGGCTAGAAAGCATCAGAACTGGCGTTCACCACCAGTGCCCACATGCTTAGCCACTGCACCCAGAAGTTCAAAAACAGGGAAGAGTGTGAACCTTCTGAACCCATTTATATTTAAAAAACAATTTCTGAAGCTAATACTTTGGGACATTAGCTAGTTCTGTGGAACATCCGTCCAATGAGATATGCCTGGAAACAGGGCTCACCATCAAATAGTTTTAGGGAACACTATTATGGTTTGCCTCCCTCTCTATTTGAAACCATAAGAAACTCTTAAATACAGAGAACAAACTACAGTCGATGGAGGGGCAGGGGCGAGGGGGAAAATGGGTGATGCCCACTGAGGAGGGCTCTTGTTGGGATAAGCAGTGGGTATTGTATGTAAGCAATGAATCATGGGAATCTACTCCCCAAGCTATAGTACGCTGTATATACTGTTTGGTAGCTAAGTTGATAATAAAGTATATTAAGAAAAGGAAAAAAGCAAATACTATTTGCCTTATCTTCTCTCCGGAAGACTCACAATGGATATCAGCTTCCTAAAGACCTGAGAAGTCCTGCAGCAAGCAGACCTGATTCCATTTGTTCAACTGAGCATTTTCCAAACTTAATTTTCCATAAAACTACTGGTCATCTACCCAGCTGGGCAAAGCTTCCAAGGGACTGTTCTCAGACATGCTGACCGAGGCGAGTAGACCCAAGCTGGAAAATGGCCTCCTGCAGGAGGCAGCAAACCACAGATTCTATGGGAACCTCACAGTGTTTTATTTTAATCAATTGATAATATTTTGAAATGGACAAAGTTGACAATATTTTAAAATTGGGAAATTTCAACACAGATCCATGTTTCAGACATTTCTGGAAAGTGGGAGATTTCGTCCTGTATTCGCAGATAGGAAGTGAGTTGTGGCCGTCCCTCCGGATGGGACATCTGTTTCCCCGGACCATCCAGTCCCCTCTCCCCGCTTGTTCCCAACAGCGTGGCATGTGGGGTTGTCCTTTGCTCTAACCCTTGCGTTATTATTTTCTTGCAGCAGGGCTGACAGTAAAGTAAAATACCTCCATCACAGACCACTTCCTTCCTTCCTGGCACTTAACACAATTTAAAACTACTTAGGGGGCGCCTAGGGGGCTCAGTCGGTTAAGAGTCCAACTTCAGCTCAGGTCGTGATCTCACAGTTTGTGGGTTCGAGCCCCGCATTGGACTCTGTGCTGACAGCTCGGAGCCTGGAGCCTGCTTCAGATTCTGTCTCCCTCTCTCTCTGCTCCTCCCCTGCTCATGCTCAGTCTCTCTGTCTCTCTCTTAAATATAAATAAAAAATACACCAACATTTCAACATTTTTAAATAAGTAAAGCTCCTTAGGTGACCATCCGGTTAATAAACTAGAAATCCAGCCCGAGAGTCAATCTGTTGGCAGGCATTGTATCATAAATAGGAGGCGTGAATGCTTTCATTTATTCATTCAACAAATATCCGAGTACTTTCTTTGTGCCAGGAGTGATTTTAGGGGGGATAGAATAATGTACCTCATGAAAGCTTTCATTCCAATGAAGAGAGCAACAGCAAATAAGAAAACAAACAAGCAAATAGTTCCAAGCATATAAAAAGGGCTATGAAAGAAATCAATAGAGTTTGGAGACGAAGTAGAACGGAGAGGTGGCAGATAATTAAATGGGTAGGGGGCAGGGCCCAGGAGTTTGGTCTCATCTAGAAGTTCAGGGAAAGGAATGGGACTTTTTTTTTTCTGTTTTTTTGCACGAGGCCGAACTATTCTTAGAAGGTCTACAACCTAATTTAGGCAACATGCAAAACAGTTTTCTCACTACCGAGAAGTGTTTGTTAAACAGATGACAAACATATTCTAGGCTGTGGGTCATTAGCTTTTAGGTTTTGAAATACTTTTTTTTAAGCTGGATGTTTTCCCTGTAATAAATGTGAAATGCCATGACCACTCTGGACTGGCACATGCTGGAACTGATCATGGAACAGAAGAATCATCCACAAGTCCCTTTTGCCCAGCGTGACTTGCTCTGGGCATCCCTCCCACACATTCATTGCCCACAGCAAATGTAGTTTTCCATTCCCCATCATGCACGCTGGACTTTAAGCAGAGGCCAACTTGTGCGTCCTTAAGAACATCCCCAAAGCAAGGACTGCTGCGGCGGGGGGGAAAAAAGGAGAAGAAGAAGCAAGAAAAGACCATTTCATTGCTTAATTCTCTACCCACATTTCACTTGCCATTGGAAATGAAGTTGACAAATTCACTTACCCCACAAGGAGAGAGAAGTTCTGAGAGAGAAAATGGAAAACGCTTATTCATAGGACGCAAGTGTGAATTGCTTTCTTTGATAGATTTCTTCCCACCCTCCATCTCTGACTACAACGAATGACCGCTTTATTTAATCTTATAAATACAGTATCTCTGCATCGGTCAGCACCACGGGTTAATGAGGCTGTACCACGTGGAGGTGCTGTGTGGCCTTGCTGCCGAGGTCGGAGATGAGTTCTTAATACCCTGAAGTTAGGTCTACGGAGGGTTAAAGCAGGTGATGATCTTAGGATTTACAATAAAGAGCATCGTGCTGGACGGCGGGGCCAGCCCAGCCTAATTCAGTGAGTATAAGCAGATAAAATGAACAATATTGCCTCTCTTCTCCCAAAACGGGCTTGGAAAATGGATAAGTGGAACATCTTTAGATCTGTGTCACGCAGCTTAAATTCCCCTCTTCGAAAACATGCCAGAAGACAAAGAAAAGTCAGCTTTCCCGGTTCGATGTTTTTATGTTACTTTATATCGCCCTCTGACATCTTCGATAATTTCTTAATCACCTACCTGGCTCACTAGGAAGCTTGCTTCAACCATCGCTTCAACAGCACACAATTTTAAAGTCTCAAAGCAGCGTGCATTTTGAATGAGCAATTTGACATCTAGGAATTTATTGAGGAAATGGGCAAAATTTTATCCACAAGACTTTAAAAAAATTTTTTTTCATGTTTATTTTTGAGAGAAAGAGACAGAGCACGAGCAGGAGAGGGACAGAGACACACAGAGAAACACAGAATCAGAAACAGACTCCAGGCTCTGAGCTGTCAGCACAGAGCCCGACGTGGGGCTCGAATTGGGGAAGGTGAGATCATGACGTGAGCTGAAGTCAGACGCCAAACTGACTGAGCCACCCAGGCACACCCCCCCTTTTTATTTAATTCCAGTAATATCTATAAGGGGAAAATTGGGAAGATCGAAAAGATCAGTCCAAGAGTTGTTCTGTTGCGCATGGCACACCCTGACGCTGGACATCAAAGGCCAGCGTGACCTAGAGATGGAATGAGCGCCCTGGGAAGGCGATGCTCAGTGAGAAGAGCGGGTTTCAAAATAGGAAAAGATCCCCTTAGGGTAAAAATCGTGTCTGCCCGCCTCCCCACTTTGTTATCCTTCCAGACCCCAAAGAGGGGTGAGGCACAAAAAATTGCACGTTATTGTAGCAGTCAGGTGCTTTCAGCAGTGGGCTAACGGGTGCACTTTGCATTTTTACCCTTGGCTCATCTACATTTTCTCTTTTTTATAAAAGGAGCAAGCGCAACACACTGCCTGGCAAGGTTATACCCTCCTACAATCTAGAAACTTCCTGGTCGCTCCGCTAGAGGGCGCTGAGAGGCTGGAGGCGCCCCGAGTAAGGCTGCCAGTGACCGGTTGCACAAGGCTATTTTTTCTTCACAGTAATTCCGGAACGATGCAATTCAGAGCTGGTGTGGCAACTCCTTGTTCAGAAATAACCCTGACTTATTAAATCCGCTTACAACGAGCGTGTAGTAACCTCCAGGAGGGGATGAGAAAGAGGAATTTTTGTGGTGGATGGGCGGTCTTTGGAACCCTTCCATAATTAGCATTTCTCCTGCGCTGTTTTTTCCCTATTTTTGCCAAAGCTCAAGCGATGTGAATGCACTCTTATCAGCTGATGGGAATGTGGGCAGGAGTAGTGGGAAAAATAAAAATTAGCTACAGCGATAAACTCTCCTGAGGTGGTTTTGAGCTTCGTAGTAACACAAAGTAAATATGTATAATATGCACGTATATGGTATATGTAATATACGTATATAATATATATGATATACAGATATCATGTATGTGATATGCATGTATCCCAATCGGCTTAGGAAATTTCGAAGTTCCACCAAAACGTTTTTGGATTTTGGTTTTGGAATTCCTTCCTGGTTGTTGATTAATTTATCTTCCCTTTTAGGCAAAAGGGAAGATAAATTCTACCCTCACGAATTAACCGCATTCCACTTTTCTCCCTGCGTCTGACACGGCCCCATGCAGGTGCGGGGCTCCCAGAAGCCGGTCTGGAGAACGTCGGTGCCCAGCACACGATGCCCTTTGTGCCGTTGGGGCATCCGAGCGGGCGAGGAGAGGGTCCGTTCCCTTTCATCCCAGGCAGCATGTGGCTTAAATTTCTAACAGATGGAAAGGAATGGAGTCACGGGTTTCTGCACCATTCGGTGTCTTTCAGACAAATTTTCCTGCGTTAAACTGTTCGCTGGGTGCTGATTCTGGGCACAACAGTCAAGCCAGAACCGGTGACACAGCATCAGAGGTAAAGCTGGAAGAGCGAGACGTTTACCACTGACAGCTCCCGACGAGGCTTTTACGGCCTTGACCGTCTGCCTGGTGTTTTTGCTTTGACAGTGTAGAGGCCGAAATCCAGCTGACGATTTACAGTGGAAGGACGGTGTCAGCAGCTCCAGATGGGTTTTATTATAGACAATCAAATTACGATAAGGTGGCATTATTTTTCAACATGACAAATTGTGATCACTTAACTAGTGTTCCTGTCTGTTTGCCCTTTGAAGCCAACAGCAAGGGGGAAAATAGGCTCCTTCCACACCAATGAAAAACAAGCTGACAGCACGAACACCTATTTGTACAAAAGAAGTTTCCAGATATTTCCTGAGGAACGTTTGTGCTTCGGTCTAAAATGTCTGTTTGCTGAGAATGATCTGGAAGCCTGATGAGAATGGCAAAGACATATTCGTAGCGAGGAGCAAAGATCGTTCTACAAATAACTCAGTATTTAAGGCATCATCTTCCCAACTGTGTTTGGTTTCACCCTCTGGGTGTTCTTTTGTTTTTAATTTGGAAATTAGTCGCCTACATTTTAGTTTTGATTGTTATAAGTAATACCTGGCTCAAAATCAGAAATTACAGGGGTGCCTGGGTGGCTCAGCCGGTTAAGCCTCCAACTTTGGCTTAGGTCATGATCTCATAGTCCATGATCTCAGAGTCCATGTCAGACTCTGTGCTGACAGCTCAGAACCTGGAGCCTGCTTTGGATTCTGTGTCTCCCTCTCTCTCTCTGCCCCTCCTCTGCTCACACTCTCTCTCTCTCTCGCTCTCTCAAAAATAAATTAACATTAAAACAATATATTAAAAAATTTTAATCTTGAAATTAGAGGTTCACATGCAGTTGTAAGAAATAATACAAAGAAATCCCTTCATCCAGGGTCCCTCGGTGGTAACATCTTGTGAAACGATGATCAGTAACACAACCAGGATATTGACATGGACACAGCCCCATGGAGAACATTTCCACCAAGACTAGGACGCCCTCATGTTGCCCTTTTATAGGCACAACCCCTTCCCTACCGTGCCCACCTTTCCCTTAACTTCTGACAACCACTCATCTGTTCTCTGTTTCTATCGTTAGGTCATTTCAAGAATGGTATGTGTGCTCTCGGGACAGGCTTCTTTCCTTCAGCAGAATTCTCTAAAGACTCATAAGGTCATGGGGGCTACTAATTAATACTCTTCCTCTCCTTTCTTTTTTATTGCTGAATACTATTCCATGCTGCGGCCGGACCACATTGTCCTTAACCGTTCATTCGATGAAACACATCTAGTTGTTTCCAGTTTGGGGCTCTTCCAAACAAAGATCCTATATAAACTTTCCTGTGTAGGAAAGTGTGAATATACATCTTCATATATTTTGTGTGAATATATATCTTCATTTTACTGGTGAGAAAAAGCCCGGGAGCACAGTTGCTGGGTTGTACTGTAGCTGTGTGTTTATAATAAGAACCTGCTAAACCCTTTTCCCAGCAGACTATGTACCATTTTATGTGCTGACCAGCAAGCGAGCAATGTGTGTGTGATCCAGTTTTCCTGCCTCTTTGCCAGCAATTTTTTTTTGGGAGGAGGTGGTCAATGACTGTTGGTATCTCCAGGCTGCTGGTTCCATTTCCAGTTCCAGGTCTAGGATCTACGAGGCAAAAAGAAATCCCAGGGAACTCCCACCATGTGGCTTCTCCATTCTCTAGCTGGCTTGCCTGCTCCTATCCACCTTGCAGAGAGAAACCGGGGATTGAGTTTCCATCCTGCTTCTTGGGAGGATAAAAAAAACGATCATATTCTCCATCTTTCTGGAAGCAGAAGTCATGTTCTTTTTTAAAAACCTGGCTAAGACGAAGAAATTATTTCAAGAGAAGGGCCCAAGTTCAAGCGGAGGATTTCAGTTTGAAAGGCCATAAAGCTCTCACTGGGGAAGACCCCAGTCCCCCACCCCCCAGCGGACAAGCCGTCTCCTCGCACTGGGCAGGAGGGTCTAGAGGGTCTTCTCTCTCAGCTGTTGTCCCAGGCTTGTGACATTGCTGCCGCTGGGAAATTAGCGAGGCCTCTGGGAAATCGGGGAGGCAGAGGCCAGCCTCTTCAGGGATGTCTGGAGAAGATGCCGTGGGGCAGAGGACTAAGCTCCGTTCCTGGAGTTCGGTGGCACTGCGTCTCCTCCATTCAGAGCGCTCTGTCCTGGGTGAGGGGGTACTCATGGTTATCTGCCTTCCCCAGAGGATGGCCGCCATGGCAGGCTTTCCCTGATGGCCACCTAGACCCATGGGCACCACCTGACCTTCTACCAATCCGCTTCCCCTTCCGTTGACTTCACTGTGTTCCATCTTATCTCCAGGAAGTTCAGTAGATGTTCCCTGCGTGTCTAGCCTTGGAGAAGAATCATGGCCTCCTCTTGCAGGAGGAGCCCATCTGGGGAGCAGGCCGTACGATGCAGACCCTTGCATTCACTGTGAGGAGCACCGGGAGCCCACGGGCTTTGGGCCAGAGGGGCTCCGAGCAGGTGCCCCCGCCCCCAGAATAGATGCCTCCCCACCTCCTCACATTACCTTCTTGAAGTTCACCCAGCGACGAATTCACCCTCTGTTCTTTGATCTTCTTCATGTTTTCTCTTGCAGTCCTCACTGCCTGAGTCATGAATTTCATTTATTGGCTCCTCTGTATTTTTGTGGGGTTTTGGTTTGCCCCTGCTAGAGTGTCAGCTGCCGAGGACACGGCTGTGTGTGTCTCACTCAAGCTCTCCTCCCAGGGACCGTGTCCGTTTGAGGCACCTGGGAGATGTCTGATAAATAGCTTCCTTCCTAACTCTTACGCTATCTTAGATCCCAAACCTTGCAGTGATTCCAAAGTCCAGTCCCATTTAGAAACTCGAATCTCATATCCATTTCTATTTTCCGGAGCCAAGCTCTAATGCAACCTTGGACTTGCAATCTGGAAGGAATAGGATTTGCTCTTTTACGTCTCTGTCTTCATGTGTCTGAGTTCAGGGAGGAAGGATTGAGAGAAAAGGGCTCTGGTCTTTTTGTCTTTGTCCTTTCTTCATTGTTTTCATTTTTTCTTGTTTAGGCAACTTCAGACCTCTCTCTCTCTCTCTCTCTCTCAGGCTGAGGTACAGCCTTCTTTACTTTCAGGTTCCCAGAGAGAACTCTCTGCACCCTCCTGGTGAGGGACAGCAAGGCTGCTCCAGCCCAGAACCTTCCACAACACCTGCTCCTGAAGCTCACACTCAGCACCTCCTCAGTCCGGCTCACAGGCGTAGTTTTCCAACCGCTGTGACAGTGTGCCGAGCTGAGCAAGCTGACCCTGAACCTTCCCCAGCCGCATACCCCCATCATCTTCTCTACAGTTTTCATGCTCTTGTCTCTGACCAAAATTTCTTCCCCACCTCCTTACGTCTACCTGTGCCAGGCTCCACGGCCAAGGGCAAACGCTGCTTCATCCTCAGGCTTCCCTCCCCCCACTCCAGTTGTTCTCAACCCCTGAACACCTTGCCATCCCCTGGGATTCTGCAGCCCTCCAGGATTCCTCATGCACTTGCTCAGAGTGGGGTCTGGGCATGGGCATTGGCTTAAACTGCCCAGGTGGTTATATGCAGTCCGACCAAGAGTCCATGCTCCAGAGAGGCTCACTTGGCCTTTTTTCAGAGGACTGTCCTCTCTCCCAGCCTTTAGCCACTACAGGACTGTCAGCAGTGGGAAGACCTACTGGAACTGCTAAAGTTCAGTGAATGCTTACGAGGTGCGATGCCTTGTTCTAGGTCCTGTAAGCGGACTATCCCATTTCCTGCCCACCAACGACTGTAAGAGGCAGGGGCTACTCATTATTAACTTTTTACCTATGAGCACACTGGTGCGCAGACATTCCGGAACACGCCCAGGACCTCACAGGGCGAGGTTGTGGAGTGGGGGGTGGACCTGACCCACCGGCTCCAGGGCCCATGCTAACACTCCATGATTTCCTGAACCTTGGGCACAGTCCAAGTTCATGAGTGAGCGGAGATAACTCTGTCCTAAGCAACACCATAAGTCAGACCCGGTGCAACATTTCCCAGTTAGATTTTTTTTCCTTGTGCCACTTTCAAAATGGCTCATCACACAAACACCTGTTGGATTCTTGATGGAATATTCTTTGTTTCAAGTTTTATTTAAAATTTTCTTTTTATTATTCTGCATGTCGCTGTCCAGTTTTCCCAGCACCATTTGCTGAAGAGTCTGTCTTTTTTTCCATTGGATACTCATTCCTGCTTTGTTGAAGATTAGTTGGCCGTATATTTGTGGATCCGTTTCTGGGCTCTCTATTCTATTCCATTGGTCTATGTGTCTGTTTTTGTGCCAATACCATACTGTCTTGATGATGACAGCTTTGTAGTAGAGGCTAAAGTCTGGGATTGTGATGCCTCCAGCTTTGGTTTTCTTTTTCAACGTGACTTTGGTTATTTGGGGTCTCTTCTGGTTCCACACAAATTTTAGAATTGTTTGTGCTAGCTCTGGGAAGAATGCTGGTGTTACTTTGATAGGGACAATGAATTGATAAAGAAGATGGAGTACTATTTGGCAATGAAAAGGAATAAACTCTTGCCATTTGCAACAATGTGGATGGAACTGGAGGATATTACACTAAGCAAAATAAGTCAGTCAGAGAATGACAAATATCATATGATTTCATTCATATGTGGAATTTAAGAAACACAACAGATGCACGTCAGGGAAGGGAAAGAAAAATAAAATAAAAACAGAGGGAAGAAAACCATCAGAGACTCTTAAATACAGAGAACAAACTTGCTGGAGGGGAGGTGGGGGGCATGGGTAGATGGGCGATGGGCCTTATAAGGAGGGCACTTTTAGGAATGAGCACTGGGCGTCATATGTAAGAGATGAATCACTGGATTTTCTACTCCTGCACACATGACTGCACTGTATGTTAACTAACTTGAATTTTTTTTTAATCTCTTTTTATTCAGCTTCACCTAAGCAAAAATATCCACAGTACAGAAGGTTTGGTGCCAGGAATATTTTTCTAAAGCACGCTGAAACAATAACTTTGTGTGTGCACGTGCATACGACCTAAAATAAAATCCCACACCTGTGGGCATCCTACCACTCATCTGCTATAAACAGCGTTTTCAGCCGCCCTTCTTATCATCTTATCAACTGACTAAATAATGTTGGTTATCACTAAATTATATCTTGGGATAAAAAAATTCAACTCATGCTAGAACGTGTTTTTCTTTTTTAAAAGAGCATCTCTTCCGAAGCAAAACAGTTGTTGCCTGGAATTAGCTAGAAACCCCAACAAGCTTGTTGAGACCATGGCTTTTATCTGCTTTTAGTTTTTACGAAGTCCTGGCTTTTTATGAGACATTTCACAAGTAGCATCTCTCCACTTAGGAAGAGTGCCGGGGCTGAGCCAAACCTCCCGGAATATGTGTGTTATTATTACCTTTTAAAATATTCATCAAAATGTGTTTTTGTATTTTTAAAGCCGTCCTTCAAAAGCCCCATTTTTTAATGCAGGCTATTCTGGCCCGGCCTCTGGCACTAGGCTCATCTTAGGTACATAACCTGTGTCCGAAGCGAGTGCAGAGGAGAACAGAGACATGGAAACTCAGAGACGGAAACAGATGCTGTGGCTGGCGAGACCCAGAGAGATGTCAGAGATGGAGGGCGGGGGAGTGGGGAGGAAACTCAAGCCCAAGCCTGAAGAATGGATGGGTTAGAAGTAACCTGGCTTAACCTAGGGTCATGGCTGTAGAGATGGGGACAGGAGGACAGGCGTGGGGACACCTGGGTGGCTCAGTTGGCTAAACGTCCAACTCTCGATTTCGTCTCAGATCAAGATCTCATGGTTCATGAGTTCAAGCCCAGCATCAGGCTTGCTGAATGTGCAGAACCTGCTTGGGATTCTCTCTCCCTCTCTCTCTTTCTCTCTCTCTCTCTGACCTTCTGCTGCTCAATCTCTCTCTCTTTCAAGATGAATAAACTTAGAAAAACATAAATCAATAAAAAATAAAATGGCAGTACTTTTAAGAGGCTGATGTGATTCATACTGTGGGGATTGTGGGTAGCCATATGGAGGCATCTCTGGGGCTAACGTACGGATGGTTAGACTAGGTGACCACAAAGTTGGGAAATATTGGCATCATACACAGCCTCTTTGTAGAATTGGGAGAAAAGAGGTTTTGTTCGGGATGCAACGTGCACTGCTGTGTTTGTTCCCCTCTGGCTCCAAACAATGTCTCTCCATCTGACTACAAATGCTGAATATGTTAGAAAGCAGAGGAGGGGAAGGAAGAGTGACTCTCATAAGCTCCTGATTGTTCTGCATCCCCGTGGGCAGAAGAAGTATGGCTGGAATTAGGGGGTCAGGGAGAGAGGGGTGCAAAGCAAAAATATTGCTGTGAGAGTCCACATTCAACAAGGGGAAACTGTGACGACTCTGTTTGACACCTAGGACATAGTTGACAGCAAGGAGAAAGAAGGACAACAGATCCCAACTGTGAGCTGCCCTGTCTCCGGGGACCCAGAGGAACTGGAAGTTGCAAAGGAGGACCGCCAGGCAACAGATACAACAGAGAATCCTAATCCCATCATGAGCTTCTTTAAAACTCTGGTAAGTGCTTTCCTCCCCTTCTTTCCTTAATCCCATTGCTCAGAAGTTTTGTTAATTCTAAGAACAACACATACTTGGATGTCTTTGTCTTGAATGGGGTTCCATTGATGGTGCAGCTGGAACATTGGAGAGCGAGGACAAGAGGTACCTTGCAAGGGGGTCGCGTCCCATCAAGCTGTCAGTGAAGGAGCCCTCAGAGCTGGGGACCCTGGTCTGAACAGTGGGTGCCCAAACTGTAGGACATGAGCTGTGTCGTAATGGACCTTTCCAACAGTTGCTTGTCTCATGGTCATTGATCATAAACATGATCGGAAAATACTCCTTGAGTTGTTGACCTATCAGCGTAGTTTTGTCACCCAAATGGTAAATAAAACTATAGAAATCATGCCCTATCCTGTTACATCTAAATCTACTTTAACTGCACAAAGGCAAGGACTGTGTCTTGTATTGCTTGCTTATCTCCGACTCCTCAAGGAAGCCACCCAAGGGCACATGTCAGACATGCAAAGGAGGGCTGCATGAATGAATGAATGAATGATCCAACAGAAAGCTCCAGATGTGTTTGGGTTATTTCCAAAGCCCAAGACTAACTTCAAAAGGTAAAAGAAGTCAACAGAATGTGCCACAAATACCAAAAAGTTGTGCATTTATTTGGATTGGTGGTAGAATTCATGGAAAACCCATGGCCTGCCAGGAGACAGTTTTGAATGTGGTCAAGCCCTTCGTGAATGCATAAGATATGATGCATTTCATTTTAAAATATTAATTTTTAGAATTTTTCTACACCTAGAATTACCCAGAAGTCCATGGCTTTCTAGTGAACTTGTAGAATTCCTTTCTACTGAAAAAGGCTTCTCATTACATTCTTTATCAGCAGAGCGGACTCTGCCACCACCCCCCAAAAAACAAAACGAAAAACAAACCAAGCATGTATCTATGAAATCAAATCACCCTACCTAAAGAGCCAGCTATATTTTTAATATTTGGTTTTCTTAAATTTTAAGGTTTCGCCTAACAAAACTGAAACAAAAAAAGATCTGGAAGACACGGTAGGTAGTTTGAAGTGGGTTCATGGTTGGGTTTGGGTATAGAATTGGATTTGGGTTTGTGTGTGCTGCGTTGTATCTTGAATTATGTGTGTGTGTAGGTATGTGTATACTTATATACATATTATATATGTAGATACATATATACATAGCAATTGAACAGTGCTGTTAGATCATCTTTAAAATGTTTCGTTCATGTCAATGATATTTTAATGAAAATTTTAGTGGTAAGCTTGAAATATATACTAACTCTGGATAATGTCACAACAGCCAGTTTCTTATATAAAGTAAGAACAGAATACTACTGACCATATATCATGTTAGTCTGTTTAACTGTGTGTAGAGAGACCCAGGGAATATAGGAATACAGTACAGAGCGGCCACTGGAAATGAGAAAGAAGTGAGACCCAATTTGCAGTAGACGTAAGCTGCCATATTTTTGGTTTCTAAAAAATATGTTCTGTGTTTTTCATGTGATTTGAAAAAAATAAATTTCCACCACAAAGGCAGTTGTTTGGTGAAATGAAACAGTCACCACTGGACACTTGCCAAAGGAAGGAATGTTTAGAGTTAGGATGCCCTAGAGAGCCTGAGGTTTTTCACTGTCTTCCTAGAGATTCAACCAATTCCCCTCAAAATAAATTTTGTTTGGATCGACTACTTTTTAGAGATGTTTTCCTTTACACTTGACAGAACTGATTATCCCTAATGGAACACATGGTTTAACTTTCACAGGAATTGGGAGGAAAGTTTAACTTGGTGACAGATAAGTGTCTTGGGTCCTTCTTTTGATAACTACTTTGAAAGACACAAGGACCAAATAAATGGTGTGGCCAGCCCAAACCGTCTGTTACCAATTTTCAAAGGGGCCAGGTTGTGAAAAGGATCCTAGAATTTGTCTCAAGACCTGCGTCTGAGCTCCAGTCCTGCTATGTGGTAGCTGTGTGATGTGATCCTAACCTATGTGAATCCAAATTTCAACATCTGTAAAATCAGAACAATAAAAATTCCATCTCCCCCCCCCCAACCCCCAGCACTGAATGAACATATGACAATGCCTGGTAAGCCACGGAATTCTATTCAAATGTAGGTGACCACCATTTCCATAATCACTGCAAGACGTATTGAACGCTATGATTACATTTGTATTGTATTGATTGGTCCTTCCAGAATGTTCTTCTTACATTAGAAAAATATACATACATATTACATTAGTAAATATAAATGAGTCAACATCTACATGTGTTTTCCTATAAAATTAGTCATCTGCTGCAAGTCAGCTAGGGTCAAGTTCAATGAATAGTTGCATCCAAATGTTTCTCTTTGATTCTGTGTCTTGCGTTGTTTAAAGTCACATAGTCAGCACAATAGGCTAGAAACAGTGGGGTTTGTGGGCGAATTATGTGGCTTCCCAAGCGACCTGATGCACTAATTCTCTTCAGCTGCTCATACACCAAGACTCTTCCCCCACAGAATGTGGTCCCAACTGCACGTACGTAGCTGATAAAATCTCACTACCTGTCCAGAGAGGTCAGGGTCACTGCTCGTAGAGCTGAGTCTCAAAAGCGAGTTTTGGAATGTAGGTTGCCTATGATACAAACAGATCTCTTTCTACAAACCGGCCTTTTTAACATCTTTTCTACTGAAGTTCTTGGATCCTTGCATTTGCAACGTCTACACCATTTGTCCATCTTCCCATTTGGCCCAGACGATTTTTAGCACACTACACCCCACACACAAAATCCCCCGCCATTTGTAACTTGAGTCAGCAATTCACAATGGTGTTACTGGGCTATTTCAGTTCCAATCTCCCCCCCACTTTGGCTCTGTGGACCGGCGCATGTAGATACTTCTTGTGCCTGGGAGATCTGCCCATCTAGAAGTCAGTTGAAGTTGTTGTGGATGACACTGTCTCCCTGAGGTTTCTAACACTGAATAAAAGATGGTTGGAGAAAGAAAGCCACTCAAGGCACTGTTTGCCTTGACTCCAGGATGCAAAAATAAATCGTTGGTCTTCAGGTAGTGTTTCTCCTTCCCACGTGACAATAGCATTTAGGTATTTAAAACTATCATATAGGGACTGCGTATCCTTTTTTTATCTGAATATTTTGTATCATATAGACAGAGCTTAAATGTCCTGTCATTGTCTTTAGCGAACGGAATCGTATTAATCTGGGTCATTTAAGCAGGCTGCCCTGTTGAAAATCAAGGTGTACTGGACATGGATTGTGAATATGCTGTGTAGCAAGTTGTCTTTGAGCGTTTAAAGAAGAGGGTCGTTCACGCGATGTGAATGCTGTGGTTTGGGGGGGGGCTGCCCCAGCAGGTCATTGTCAAAGTGTTTCAATGCATTTAAAACAACAGAAAAAATGGATTTTGTTTAAAAACAAAGTTCTAAGCTGTGACCACTGTTGCCCAAAAGGCATCCAAAGCAGAAAGTGTCTGTGATGGGCAGGCCGGGCAGAAGATCTGTGAGACCCAAGCTAAAGCCACCAAGAAAAAGCACCTGCATAGCCCCAGGCTAGGACTCGCCTTTAGGAAATTCTTTAGGCATAAGGTTCGTATCTTGTTAAATGACACACATACACAAAATAAAAAGAACCCTGGTCTTCACCACAGGGTACAGGTGACTGTCCTATGTCCCACGTCCCCTCAGCTCTGCCTCAGGGAAGACAGGCTGCTGTGGTTGGGATCACTAGAGGGCATTAAAGATTATGTGAACCAAATTTCAATGATTATTTTAAATCACCATAATTATAAAGAAACACCTGACTCGTTTCTTCTTAGTGCGGACCAGGGTTCTGGAATGACCCTTCTAACTCTGTGTTTCCCAAACGTTCAAAGTACGCATACCATCTTAACCATTTTTGTCAGATTTAGCATGATTCAGTTGATCTTTTTTTATAAAAGTGAACTCGTTTCCTGTTTAAAGGTATCTTTAAAGAAAACTTTTATTACATCATACATGGAAAACTGGAGTCATTTTTCACAAAAAGGTCACCATTAATATGGCTAATTAAAAAATCATGACATTCTACCTACCTTGTTTGTGTTAAGCTCCGAATCAACTGCCTTTCTAGCCTTATTAAATGCAGTCTGCCAGCAATAGAAAAATGTTAAAGATGTCATGGCACCAGACTGAACTTTTCCCCGAATGAAAAGTATTTTCATCGTTGTAATGTTATTTAGCGTTATATCTCGCACAATCTAGAATCACCTGTGATACCACCAATGGTATGCTTCCTACACTTTGGGAAACACTTTTCTAACCTCAGGACAATAACTATCTTTCTGTGGCCTCTTTCCTCCATTTTCAGTATTAACTAAGCTCATCCTGAACCCAAATAAAAGCCCAGACATAACAAAACAATGAATGAAGGCAGAACGATTTCTATCTCCATGTCCTTGGGAAGTGAGGGTAACATAGAAGTTAGTTTTGAAGAGTTCCCTCTCTCAATGTCTAAGAAGACACCAGTGTTTCTCTGAGACCATCAGTTAGGATCTTTGAATTGGGCCAGCGTGCTTGGACATGTGTTTACACTATCAACCATTCTCCACTAGGTTGAATGAACTTATTAAAAAAAAAAAAAAACTTCCCCAGATGGATGAGTCCCAGGATTGTGTATGCAAAGAAAACTCCATAGACAGATCTCCTGGCTGAACCTATATTTGCATAAGCAAACTGTGTTATGAAGCCAAGCTTTCATTTCCATAAGGCTTATTTTGTTTTGCAAAGACAGAGAGAGTGGAGTGATAGATATTATGGGGAGGGTGGCATAGAGATTAAAAAGTGGTACTATTGTATGTAGGACACAATTTGGTCATGGCTGGCGAAGTGTGTCATAGACCTTGTGCAGAGCAATCGAGCTGAATGCCCACTTGGAGCGTCTGTGAGGAGGGGGGCTTTGAAAGTTTACAAAACATATGACGTTCCCTCTCCTACCTGCATCTCATTATGGCGTTCGTTTCATGCACAGCAAAGTTTCATGTCTCCAGAATCTCTGTCCTCCACACAGAGGGGACAGCCCAAGTTCAATATTCCTAAGCCACCCCCCCCCCATCATTGATCTCACATCCTGCCTCTGCACTGCATTTTGGGCAAAGATAGGATTCCAGAAACACTGGGAAGAAGTATCCTTTCCTGGGATTCTGTAACACAGACACAAGGACTTTAAGATTTGGCCTTGAGATGCATTCAGTCTATTTTTTGGGTAAAGGTAAAGTAAGGAGACAGTTCCCAAATGTTCTCAATTCTCATGTATGCAGGAGTTTGGTAGAACACATTGGCTTTTACCTTCTTTTTCTTCATTTTATTAGTCTGTCATCCCAAAAGATAGAGAAAGAGGGCCATTCAGACCAACCAGCCAGATTGTGGCATGATTACGTGAGCTATGCCACTCATCCTCCACTTCATCGAAACCTAGGACAGAAAAGAGGAAATCCAAGCAAATTCAGGGATCAAACATCATCTTCTGGTTTTGCTATTTAAAAAAAAAAAAAAAACATGGAATGGTTACCAGTTGTGACCAACTCCTAAACTCATTTCTCTGTAGCTCAATTTTTCTTTCTATAAAAAGAATTTTCTTAAATTTTTTTTCTTGGTTTAAAAAAGGAGGGAGGCCTGGAGTTAATAAGTGAAATAAGCTTATTGTTATAAATAATAGAAGCATCAGCTTTGCTTTGCTGAATCGGGATCTTTTTCTCTTGGTTTAATCTCACGCTATGTTTTGGAATCAAACTTTTTCACACGTTCTTCTAACATGGAACATGACAACAGGCACACAAAGCAAGGCATTGTTTCAGGACTTTTTTCACCATTCCCAGGAATGGTCCTCTCCCCACTCAGGTTTTCCCAATGCCCACCCTCTCTCCAGGGCAGCTAAAATATTAGTAGCTGGCTCATTTAATTCATAAGCTCTGCTCTACATTCATTGTTTTCCACTTCGGTGCCATGCTTATATTTTACTAACCTCTCCCCTCTTCCACACCCAAATGTGAAAACATATTAGGGAAGAAGATAAGGTCATTTGACATGCAATCTCCAAATTTAATGTTAGAATATCATCCATGGAGTTGCCAGATAACATATAGACACTCGGTTAAATTCAAATTTCAGACCAATAGCAAATAATTTTTAGTCTAAATATAAATATGTCCCAGGCAATTCTAGGGACATACGTTCAGATGCTTCGAAGTTATTCTGTGTTGATCTGAAATGCAGATGAACAAGGTGTCTTATGTTCTCATTATTAGAGTATTTGCTATATCAGGCATATCCAAACCTATCCACGAGATTGACTCCAAAAAACACAGAGGTTTTATAATCTCTTCGGTAACAGAGACAGAGTATTAATTCAGTTGATGCCGGCAGAACACCAGGGGGGGCACGTCTCTGGAAGTGAAGAGATGGGTGGGCAGGGAGAAAAGACTACTGATGGTCTAAGAGCTCATACCCCAGGAAGGAGGGGGAGGGTGGGTAGAAACACACCATGGAAGGATCCTGTGTAAGCATTTCTCTCTGTCCATTTTAGACAATTATTTAGTTATTTATTTAAAGCCTATTTTTTGCCAGACACTGGGCCTGATGGGAGCTAGGGATATAATGGTGGTCAAGGCAATGGCTCGTACCCTCGGAGCTCCTGGTCTGGCCAGGAAGATGCATACTCAGCAAACAACCCCACACACACATTACAGTTGTATTACTCCATATATAACAAAGTTATCCTCTTGCATTGTTCTTCGAGGGCCTCTGGGTATTTCCCCAGTGCAAAGAGGAGAGGATTGCCCATCAGTTTCCCAATGAAACTGACGAGCGTAAATGTGTTTCTCAACCTTTTTATCATTCTCACCTCCAGCCCTGAAGCTTTTTTAGACACGTTCTCCCTGGATGCGCACAGTAGCACAGGGAGGGGGGCACCTTGGTTCATTAGAGGCGGTGTAATATATGGGAGCTGGTGAGCGTTTGGGTGTGGGTGTCAGACTCCCTGGATTTTGATGTCAACTCTGCCGCCTTATTGATGTAGTCGTTTTTTGCAACCCGAGACCAACATTTCCTTCACTGTAAAATTAACATAGTAATTAGTTCCTTTCACGTAGAGCACTTGTTAGAGCATTCAATTCCTTAGAGCAGCGCCTGGCACAGGTACTTTTTATTGTGCTTGTTAAATCAAAGTTAAAATTTGGAGATTATGTCCCTTATATTTATCTTAACCTCGTTTAATTTCTAATTTGGACTAGTAAGATAATACGTGTGTATAATAGGAACAGTGTCTGTCCAAGAGGTTTACTAGTGGAAACATGATCAAAAGCATTGGAAGAGCAATGGATGGCCTCAGTATGAACTAGCAACATTCTAACAACAAAGTCCCTCCTATGAGCACCGTGATTCCTAATGACTTACACGAACATAATACATTTTTTTTTGCCAAAGGAAATTAACTTGACTTTTTCCAAAATTTTAACCCAAATCCACATTCACATAGAGTATTTACAAGTACAGAAAATTGCAAGGAAACTAACATGCGTAACCCCAGCCTATATTTTATAAAAAAGAGATCTTCCGCTTTTGAAATCTTGACATCACTCTAATTTGTTTCTTTTTTTACTCGATAGGGTGCTGAAAAGCCACCTGCTGCTTCATCTGACGTCAAGTCAGACAAAGCTAACTTTATGTCCCAGGAGACCGGAGGGGCGGCCAAGAACCCTACATCCACTGAAACCGCGAAGGAAGCCGCCAAAGAAAAGGGGGCACCCACCTCTCTGCCTCTGAGCAAACTGTTCTGGAAAAAGGTAAGTTCTCTTTTCAAGACTTGCGGAGGCTTTGGGGCTAGGATGACTTGAGAAATGTTTTCAAACTGCGCTAATCCGTGTGCTCACAAAGTATGCGGTTTATTTTTCTTCTCCCAAATGACTCAATTAGCCATTGAGTTGAAGACTTGAAACTTACTCCTGGGGAGAATGAAATGCCTGTTGTGTTACAGGCACATGTTTCACGGGAAAGAAAAGGAAATAAACAAGTAGATATTTTTTTTCATTCTTGGAGTTATTCCGGTTCATGACAGACCGTTGTGGTATTTTGTGACTTCATTTTCTTACTAAAATGGCTTAGTAGTCTGGCTTCCTGCTGGATTCCTTGAGCACTCTCACCCCAGCGAGCTGAACCACCTCCGGGCTCTCTCTCTTTCCCCTGCAAGACATATAACCAGTCGTGATGAACCACTAAGGCTCACTCTCTGTTTAGAAAGCCAAGCTGTCCACCATTGTCCCTGCCCAGGGCAAGCACGCAGCGTGCTCTGTGATAGGGGCATTCACCCCACTGTGTGATCTCTTTCCCTCTAGAATTAAGGTGGCGTGCAAGAGAGTGTGCTGGGTGGGGCTGAGTCAGTCCGAGAGCTGTTCCTTGATCATCGTTGCTGAGCAAATCCCAGCTGCCACACATATTCAGAACTCTTGCCTCTTTTAAATGTGGCCAAAAGATGAGCAAGAAGCCGTGGGTGAGAAAGTGGGAGGTAATTCACAGAGGTGAAAAAAAATCTCATTAGTAATTTCATCAAAACATCCATGCCACTTGGCACGAAATACAAGGCAGAGGATTAATAGATGCCCCTCTGGTGTCCGTGTTCTTCTCTGGCCCCGAATGCAGCAGGATTTCTGGAAGTCTTCCTTGTTTGCTGTCTGTTGCGCAGATATCTTTCTCCTGGGTCCTGCCCAAAACACAGACTCTAATACTTAATGAAAACTTTGGGTGATGTCATTTGGCATCCTGGTCCTCCTTCCTTCCCAACCACCAGTTACTTATTTTTAAAAATCTTTTGTCGCCTGTATAATGCAGGGAGCAGTTTCCGAGTGAATCATATGTGCCTATTGGTAGCCAGGAAGCTGACTTACGCAACCCGCACTCAAACATTTTTATCTAAACAATGATATATGTTTAAAAGTGCATTAGAAAAGTGGAGCCAGCACATTAAACTCAAGAATTAATTCAAGGTGAGACTATACATATTTAGTTTAAGAAGAATCCCTATTAATTAATTAAACACCTGATCATAAATTTGGGCCCTTCAGGAGTAGCACTGAGACAGAATTGGTGTGCAGTAGATTTATTGGAAGAAAGCAGCACAAAGGAAAAAGGACAGGGAATAGGAGTAGGTAGAGAAAGACTTCAGACCACAGTGCGGGTCTGACACGGGAGAAGAGAGACAGGGAAGGAAG
>PISW01002157.1:0-54270 GCA_004023785.1 Mungos mungo
GACGTTCGAGTAGGGCATGGTTTCCTGCAGTCTGGCCTGGTCCACCTCCTTTGAGGATCTTCTTTTTGACACTTATTATGACAACCTTTCCTCCACGGCCTTCTAGAGTGTCCCCGCCCTCCTTTGTATCTGTGTCGCTGCCTGTATTCACTCAGTAGCCACCTATGGTGAGTCCAGTGTATACACAGGCACTGGGTTCTCCTGGTTGAGGGATCGTGGAGCTTATAGTCTGCTGGGGGGAGAGGATTTCTGAATCGGAAAAAGCTTGTCTGTGACTGAGCAAGCTATGGGGGAGCCCACATGAGGAGACCTTGCCCTGAGAGCCGCCTACCTGTCGGAAGGTTCCACTTGAACAAATTCTCTGATGTGTGATCACCATGCCTGAGTGAGTGTGTGAGTGGAGAGTTCTAACATCACTTTCGAGACCACATGTCTCCATCTGCCAGACTCCCCACCAGGTTGCACCCTGACCTGAGCCACTTGGAGGCAGGAGAGGGGAAGAGAGGGCCACACCAGGGTCTGCCTTTCCTCTTCCCAGCTTCCATTCTGATTTCTTAGGTGTAAGATGGGCTGGGAAACCTGGATTTTAACAAGGGCCTAAGATTGTAACCCACTGAGGCGGTCACATAGAGCAGTTAGTGAAATGAAATGTGACTCTGCCAGAAAATATTTCCACCCCAGTTGGAATTTGAGACAACTCCCCCAACATGTGGCTGCCCGTCCTGGGGGCCAAGAGAACATGGAGGTACTGGGATTCTGTCAGTCCGGAGGGAGAGCAGGCCGGCCTTACCCTATAGGATGTGGCAAGTGTTTTCATAGAGACCAAATCAGGCTGAAAGGGTGGCCAGCCCCCTTGGGGACTACAGAAACACCACCCCAGTGTGGATGGGCTGGTGTCTTCGCCGCTGTGCCCTAGTGAGAGCCTGGCACAGACCCCGCGGCTCTTGGACAGGAGCATGCTGTGCTATTGCCGTGTTTGCTCCGGAAGTCCGGCTGCCTCACAAATGTGCCCAGTTATTTCACAACTGCCTTTCACACAGCTGCCAATCCTCTCCATGGAAGGGTACAGAATGTTTTCATTCGACCTGACAAACACAACCATTAGCCTGCAGCTTTTTACTTTTTAAGTCCTGGGTGAGGTGGCCTCCTCGCTTCATCCCTGAGTCCCGTCCATCCTCCCAAGGGATGGGTGGGGCATGGTCATTATGGTGGCAGTTGAAGAGATTAATTTACAATTGTTTTCTTAAAAAAAGTGGACATGATTGCATCAGGATGGTTCATTTAATTCCAGCAGTTAATACCTTGACTAACTGGTAAAGCAGTTAAACATGGCTGCTCTGGGGCCAGATTGTCTGGCTAGGCCCACAGCTCTACTACTTAGGTAAGTTGTGTGGTCTGTTTGTGCCTTATATTTCTCTCTTTTTTTTAATTTTTTTTATTTTTTATAATGCTTTTTATTTATTTTTGAGAGACAGAGAGAGACAGTGAGAGCAGGGGAGGGTCAGAGAGAGAGGGAGATACAGAATCTGAAACAGCCTCCAGGCTCTGAGCTAGCTGTCAGCACAGAGCCCGAGGCGGGGCTCGAACCCACGAACCGTGAGATCTGACCTGAGCGGAAGCCTGACGCTTAACCAACTGAGCCACCCCGGCGCCCCTTATTTTTCTCATCTGTAAAGTGGGGGCAGTAAAAGTGCGTACCCATAGGTTTGTTGTGAGGTTAAATGAGGCTAGCATAGACCCTGGCACAAAATAGGTGCTCAGTAAGGGTACTTCCTTCTGGGCCAGGCTTTGTATCTGACAGTCGATAGGTGGATCCATAAATGCTCTCTCCTGGATTCAAAGAGCACTTATTGGATCTCTGTTATATGTAAACCACTATGCTGGGCACTGAAGAAGATAATATATAAATAAGACCCAATCCCTTTGCAAAGTTGGAAGAAAGTTTATTCAAGTCACTGCTGAATTCAGGGAGCTTTTATTTATCATTTCTAGACACAGCTGCTGAGCTGGGGGAGAGAGTGACACAGAGTCTGAACGTATCTGCCTTTAGGAGAAGGCAGAGAAGACTCTAGGACAGGCCAAGTGTGAGATAAGCTTAGACAGAGGGGGGTGTGATTCAGTCTGATCAGGAGGCCAAGAGAAAACCCTATTCATTCATTCATTCATTCATTCATTCACTTGCATGGTCACCTTTTGGCTGGAACTGATTGGAGAACTGGTGAGTAGGCTGGATGAGTAGGGGGTTAACTCTTCCCGGAAAGGGAGGAGGCTGGCATGACCCATATAGATACTTAGTATTGGATGAGCCAGTCAGATCCTCTCCCCTGAGGAGCGTAGTTTCCAGGTGGCAGGAACAAAAGGTAACTGGAGCTCTTGCTGTAACTGGACCTACACCATGGGGGCAATAAGAATGCACCCAAACAGTAGCCATGAGGATGACTGGACAAGCTACAGACTTGTTTCCTGTGAGCACTGCTGCCCCTCTCAGTCTTACAACTGAGCACCTGCTGGGAGGAGTCCCAGGGACACCTCACTTCCCTCTGAAAGCAAACCCCGTAGCAGTGAGGGCTGGTTGAATGACTGCAACAGAAAAGGACTCCAGCCAAATTAGGTAAAAAGAGAATTCTTTAAAGGGCATAGGGGATGGTGGAACTGACAGGGAGGGTGGAGAACGAGGCCCAGAAAATGGGCAGGAGCCGTGGGATCGGGTGGGGATGTCAAGCAGCAGATCATGTCCCGGAAGCGGCCATTGGCACAGCGGTCACCTCCACTTCTGCTGCCCGCGGACACCCCATCACTGCCACTAGCCACAGCTCTGGCAGATGAATTCTAGACTGTCCACTAAGCTCTCCGCCTCATGCCCAAGACCCAAAGTCCCAGGAAGTCCGGCTGGCTGGGGGTGGGGAAGAGGCCTATTTGGTCACCTAGGATTCCCTGCAGATGCCCCCGACTGACCCAGGCAGGAAACCAGTGAGGAGCCATTCAGGAGAGTTTACTAAGGGGATTTTTTTTCCTTTTTTTTTTTTTTTTACCAAGAAGTCGCTGTAGGAGAGAATGCTCCAACAAGAGCTGTGACCTTCAGGTGGCATCCAACCTTGCAAGGGAGCCTGGGGAATACATTCTGTGACCTCCTGCCCTCCCCAGCCAGAGGCCCTGGGGTTCCCACCCTCTACCTGGCTCATGGAGGGGAGGGTGGACAGTGGATCTGGGAAATACTCGGCACACCGTGCAAATGAGGGGTTCCCGTAAACAAATGCTGCCTCTCTTCCTTGCACCCTAGAAGAATCTCACTAATCTAAGGATGAATCCAGCTCAGGGACTAGAGGGAGGGAGGGGGACAGGGATGACAGCAGAAGGCCAGTAATGGGGAGGAGGCATGGTGGGACATTGGAGGTCTCTCAGAAGGCCTGTCTGCAAGTGCTGCCCAGCAAGTTTGCTCAGAGCCCATGGGGAAAAAGGTGGAGGAGAAACTGAGTCACACACCTATGTCCCTGTGGGACTGTCACTGGCCCACCTATGGCATCACAAAACCCATCGGAACCACCCTTTCAGAGTGATCCCTGAGGCCACTCCTGGCTGGCTGAAGGCCCACCCACATCCACCTCCACACACACGGCCCCTCCCCCGGGGGTCAAAGCCATGAGGTCAACTGAGCCTGCCCCCCACCTTCCCCCACATCCTACCACTACACCTGGATCCTTCCTGGCCCTTTCTTTCCTCTGATAGGGAAGAGACCAAAGCGGGGCTCGAACTCACTAACTGTGAGATCATGACCAGGGAGTCAAAGTCAAGAGTGGGACACCTAACAGACTGAGCCACCCAGGTGCCCCTGCAGACTCTTCTATCTGGCAGCGATGGGGAGGTTGGGGCATGTTGTTAAGGTTGGCTGGTTTCTGGCTCGCAGCCAATAGTGGGCATTTCTCAGGAGCTGGAGATCCCTCCTGGCCTCTGCCTCTGCCTGCACAGACTCAGTGATTCTTGAGCCGCCAAGGGAGGAGGCTGAGGCAAGGCTGGAGAGCGGGTGTCATCCCTGAAGCCTGGGTGATGTGAAAGGCTCAGAGAGCTAGTCCCCAGAGGATTCCAGAGGTTGCCTAGCAAACTGGGGGATGGCATCTGGGCCCCATGACCAGCCACTCTGGCCTGCCTGGCACATCATTGCCATTGCTGGGGGTAGGGCTATTGCCATATATAAACCTCTGCTCTGTCTCCAAGACACCTCCTATGCCCACCCATGGGAAAGCTAAGCTACATCCTTTGCCAACAAGTCAGTCAGCGATCTAGGATCACCCCAGCTGGGAGGCTTTGACTGACTCATATTGTCCTTCAGAAAGAGAAGGCAATGCTTCATTCAGAAAACGGACTCTCTGGGGGGACATTCAGGCTTGTGATGGACATGGGTCAAGTTTGGCTGTCTGGGATGCATTCTCTAACTTCCTTCTGGTGAATCCCCTCCTCCCACATTGTGCCCAGCCTTGGATGGAGGGGAGATCCAGTAGTCTAACTAAAAAAGGTAAAAGTTCAGAACATTGTTCCCCAATGAGCCTCAACCAATCAGATGTTCCATTTTGGAACTCGAACATGGACTAGAATGAATTCTGAGGATGTTCCTCACAGGCACATGCCCTGACCAGATTCTTTGGGCCCTGAGATCAGCCCTGTGGATCCTGTGTCCCAATGCTATGGCATTTCCTGGGCTCCTGCCCTCTTTCCAAGCCTAGTCCCACAGTGCCCCACACCCCTACCCACTTTTTACCATTCCAGCAAATGACGCCTAGCTTAATTCAATTGAGGAGTTGGTGGACCAAGGGGGCATCACAGGACCACCCATTGTGCCCAAGATTGGCCTCATCAGACCCCTCAGAGCCTGAGATTCTGAGAGCAGAACAAGTCCAGGGACATGGCTATCACCTCACATCCTGGACCACATTCCTTCTTGCCTGGGCCTGTAAGACACACCCATGGGTGAGGTTATTTTCTGGGCACGTAGGCATTTCCTGCCCTTGGGGCCTGCCACTCTCAGGCCTGGGAAAGTTACTTTGTTGGCAGAGATCCACAGTTTGTACCAGTCAGATGAGCCTCCTCTATCTCTACGGGCCACATGGTACTGGGTCCCTGGTACAGATGCAAAGACAAGGAAAATCCCCAAGGCAAGCTCCCTCAGAAGGAAACTGCCCAAAGAGGGCATGTGTGCCCTTAACCCTGCTGACTCCCCTGACAGTATGCCCACCTCGGCGTTGGGCCTTGCCTCTTCTGGAGGAGGGGACGGTGCAAGAAAAGGCTTGGAGATGGGAAAAAGAGACTTGTTCAATCATTTCCCAGATAGAAGGGAGCCATAGAGGGTTAAGGAGCAAAGAAACAATATGACTGCCATTGTTCACTTATTCATTCCTGGGTACTTCCGCGGTGCTGGGCCAGTGACAAGGACCGATTAGTAATGATGAACTAGACAGCCTTTGCCTTCTAGGGGTCTTTAGCCCACTGGAGTTATGTGGGCAGAGTCAAGTGCACAAATCAATTCAACATAGGGTGATCGAGGGCAGTATGGCATCAAGAAGACTTCCACCTCTGGCCACCACCTCCACGGCAGCCCCGCCGGTCTCAGCTGCCATCTGCTCTCACCCTGGTCTCCTACCTGGTGTCCCTACGTCTGCCTTGGCCCCCTGTGGTCTATACTCAGCCCAGCAGCCAGAGGGGTCTTCTGCTCAAAACCAACATTGGTCTTCATCTCCCTCTGCGTGCCAAGTGCTCACAAGGACCTACGGGGTCAAAATAGAAGCTACGAATGCACATCCTTTTTTGGAACATTAGATTTTTAAATTTCTGCCCATGAAATGGGTGCAATATAATATCTCGCTGTGACTTTGATTTGCATGTTCTTGATCACTGACGGTATGAAACATCTCTTCATATGTTTATTGCCATGTGTTTCTTCTTCTGAAAAATGCCTGTCTATCTCGTGCTCATTAAAAAGAGAAAACAAGTGACGTTCCTACTTTATTTAGATTTCCTTAATTTTTACCTGCTGTCCTTTTTCTGTTCCAGGGAAGATACTACATTGCATCTAACCCTCAAGTGTCCTTAGGCAACTCTGGGCTATGACAGTTTCTCAGACTTTTGTTTTTGATGACCTTGACAATTTTGAGGAATACTGATCAGGTGTTTTGTGGGGTGTCCCCTCAATGGACTTTGTCTGCTGTTTTTCTCATTACTAGACTAGGGTTATTGGTTTGGGAGTGCTGGGAAAGTGTAGGTGGGGATCACAGAGTTCCTCATCTTATCAAGAGTATAATATTATCAACATGACTTAGCACTGTTTGATGTTGACCTTGAGCACCTGGCTGGGGTAATGTTTGTCAGGTGTCCCCACTATACGGTTATTCTTTTCTGCCCCCATCTCCACACTGTACTTTTTGGAAGGAAGTCACTTTGTACTTGAAGTTTACCTCCTCGGGAGCAAGTATTTATATAAATTATTTGGAATTCCACCCAGGAGATTTGTTTCTTTTCTACTTCTCTGTTCAATTATTTATTTATATCAGCATGGGTTTGCGGATATTTATTTTATATCTTGAGTTACAATCCAGTATCACTTTATTTAGTTTATTGCTCAAATTGTCCCAGCTCTGGCCACTGAGAGCTCTTTCGGTTGGCTCTCCTGGGTCTTTTTGACATTCCCCTTTCTTCTTTTTTAAAGTCACTTCATTGCTTTCCATGTGTGCCCATTTTTTTCATGGCTTGTTTGTATCCTTCTTGTTATGTTACACACATTCATCATACACTCTTGATATTCATCCTTTGAGTCTTTTGATGGGCAAACATTCTTACTTTTAGTTAAAATTATCAAATTTTATTATATAATCAGTGCCTTTGTGGCTCATTTAGGAAGTCTTTTGCTACTGTGAAGTCTGAAAGATATTTGAATACCTAAAAATACCTAAGATATATCTTGTAAAGTTTTGTTTTTAAATTGAAGTCCTTCATCCATCTGGAATAGGATTTCTGTATATAGTGGTGAGACAAGCATCCAATTTCATCTCTTTCCTGGTGAGTAAGTGGGTCCATTTATTGCATGTTCCTTCTCTTTCCCACTGACCTAACTTGCCGCTTCCGTTAAGTACCAAAGTTCCATAGATATGTGGATCTGTTTCGGAGCCCTCTCTTTTTTTAAAGCAAAGATTTTATATTTAAGCAATCTCTACAACCCAACGAGGGGCTCAAACTCACAATCCTGAGATCAAGAGTCGCATGGTCTTCTGACGGAGACAGCGAGGCGCCCCTCTTTTTCTAAAACTTTATAATAAGCCCTGATGTCTCCCCATGCCTCTATTCCCAAGTCCCTGCTATTCTTCAGAAATATCCTGGCTATCCCTGGCTCTTTCCTTTTTTATATACATTTTAGAATCACCTTATTATAGATCCATGGAAAAATTCCTGTCAGTTCTGTTCAGAATTGCATTGAATCTACAGATTGATTTGGGGAAAGCAGATTGTTTTCCACCCTCAAACAACAAAAAATTTATTTTCTCACAGTTCTGGAGGCCAGAAGTTTGAGATCAGAGTGCCAGCATGATCGGTTTCTGGTGAGATCCTCTTCCTGGCTTGCAGACTGCTGCCTTCCCACTGTGTCCTCGCATGGGAAAGAGAGACAGCAGACATCTCAAGAATATTAACCCTTCCTATCATGAAATGTTGTAACTTCAGGAAAATGCTGGTAAATGTTTAATGACCAGTTATTTCCCCACAGGAAAAAAAAATACATTCATACATATCAATACATACTATTTATTATAAAGTTCATTTTTATTTATTTTTTTATATTTATTTATTTTGAAGAGAGCATAAGTGGGGGAGGGGCAGAGAGAGGGAGACAAAGGGTCCAAAGTGGGCTCTGCGCTGACAGATTGACCCCAGCCAGCCAGACCTGGGCCTCCAACTCAGGAACTGCAAGACCGTGACCTGAGCCGTAGTCGGACGCTCAACCGACTGAGCCTCCCAGGTCCCCTGACTTATTATAAATTTTAATGACAGAAAGAATACATAGCACACAATTCAGAAAAAAAAACAAACCCAAAATATCCATTACTCGTTACCGTACTCTGTGGCGTCCATAGAGTCTATTGATTTTCACAAAATGCTCTCATTGATTTTTGCTGAACGCTTGTATCTGTAGCCAATCGATAGCTTGCAGTTGATGAATAAATACAGTTCCAGCTTTTCATTTTCATTAATGAGCAGGATGAAAGCCACATAGGGTCTCTGTTGTGTACCCTTCTTTTGTTGTTGTTTTTAAACAACCCTTTAAAAATGCAGAATCATTCTTAGGCCACTCACAGACAAGCGTGGCTAAGTTTGACTCACTGGCCTTAACTGACTGATCCTTGATATTCTTGAGGTTGTTTACATCTACTGAATCCGACTGATGAAAATACTACAGAGCGGTGTCTTACTGTGCCCCTCCGCCCAGCTGTGTGCTCAGTGACCGAAAGGCCTGGCTGGAAATCGGGCGATGTTTATCCTGCCTAAATTGCCACACACTGAAAACCAGGGCTTGATTTATTGTTTATTGATTGTCTAGACTTAAGAAAGTGATACAGTACATGCTGATGATGCAGACTGAATCTGAAACATATAACCATTCCATTATGAGTAGGGTGAAGAATTGAGGGAAAAGAATCTTCTAGTATTTGAAACTATTACCCAATTCAGCAAAGAAATCATTCATATTATTGTAATGAACAAGTAAGGTTGCAACATACATTTTCCAGTACGGACACCCTCAACTCCCAGTGCCGACCCTCCCTCCTTGCCCCACAGATAGGCACATGACTACATGACTCAGTCCTGGCCGGCCAGCGTTATCGGTTCAGGGATGGTCATGTGACCCAGCTCAGGCCAATCAGAGTGAATTCTGTTTCTGCTGGGGCCACCACAAGGAGAAAATGCATCTTAGTGTGAAGTTGACAGAGGAGGGCGGGGCCAAGAACTGGGGAGAGTCCTGTTGTGTTGCTGGGGTGCCCACAGCCCATGGGACTGCTTAGAATTCCCCTGGATTTTCGGTTAAGCAAGCCAATACATGATTACACACTTTCACTGAAGCCGAGCTGAGTTGTGCTGTTTGATTCTTGTCACTGAGTCTTTGAATGGTCCATTCCAGATCCCGAGCTGCAGCTCTGGTCTGGAAGGTACAGACAAGCTAGACCAGGAGGAAGGCACAAGGGACCAGACACCGGGAGATCAGTGTTCTATTTTGGATTTGCCCCCATCTGGAGGGCCTGACCTCAAGTCACTGGGTTCAGCTCTTGGGACCTCAGTTTCCCCATCTGTTGTCTCTTCCCAAAAGTGGGCAAAGATGGGCTGAATTAAACAGAAGCCTCTTTGCCAAACCGCTGACAGTATTGTTCCTCCCGTCAGGGCATTTGCATTCAACAGGGAGAGCTTCCAGGGGCCCATCACGGAATACATCGTCCTGTAATGGCTCACATCAGCAAATGCTTTCTCTTCCACAACTTCCTGGTGGAGGGATGCTTGTGACCACTCACCGATGACCATGACACAGGAAGGCTCAGGGGAAAGAGTGTGGGGCATAGAGTAAGCCGGCCCTGGGCTTTATTTCTGGCTTATGCCACTTACCACCTATGTGATCTTGGACAAGATATTTAGCTTCGCGGAGCCTCGGTTTATTCATCCATCAAATGAGGCTGTGAAGATTTAATAGCAATGCCTAGCATATAGAGGTGCTCACTAAGTGTAGATATTATTACGATAAGGATGTGTGGCTTTCTGCCAGATGAATATAGGTTTTAAAGTTCGACAATATCAAGTGGAAATACTAACCCACTGCTTTGAAAGACCAAAGAGCTCTTAGATTTACACACAAGGTTCTGGTTTTGACAAGTGAATGAGTTCATGCATTTCTTCTGGAATCAAAAGCAATTGTTTATGAAATAAAACTGAGACATAAACAAGGTCCCCAGGTGGATAAATACTCAAGAGGTTCCTGACCCAATGCTGTCCTCAGAGCGTCTCTCTTAAAGGGCGGTCACTTCTCCGCTCCAGCCCGCTGTGCTACAGAATGTGGGTTCAGTGTGGCCAGACCTTGCAAATTCTCAGGACAGATCAGAAATTGAGCTTTTTATGTAAGATATCCAGGTTTTTAAAAGATCATGTGGAAACTCAAAAGCCTTATGCTAACGGAAATAGCCAGACACGAATAGACGAATATTGTATAATTCCACTTACACGGAGTACTTTGAGTAGTCAACCTCATAGAGACATAGACTAGACTAGAGGTTACCGGTGGGTAGAGGGAGGAGAATGGGGAGTTATTGTTTAAGATACCATGTTTCTGTTTGGGAAGACGAAAAAGTTCTGGAAACGGGCGCACAGCACTGTGAATATTCTCAGTCCCACTTAATTGCACACACAAGAGAAGTCAGAGGACCATATTTGGCCAATTTGCAAC
The DNA here is from genome assembly GCA_004023785.1 of Mungos mungo. NCBI lineage: Eukaryota > Metazoa > Chordata > Mammalia > Carnivora > Herpestidae > Mungos > Mungos mungo. The sequence goes on from PISW01002157.1 coordinate 10,463, forward strand.
GCCTGGTTGGGGTATCCCTAGTTGGAATGCTAATTCTGGCTCATTTCCCCTCCATCTACCCAAATTCTGCTCATCCTTCAAGGACTGGCCCAAAGGTCACCCATTTTTATTCCCCAAGGCTGAGGGTCCGGGAACACTGAGCCCACTCCGCTGCATGGCTGCGCTAGCCTCTCGAGAAACACATTCCCCATGCCGCCATAGACGCTACCCCATTTTCTTGTCTTCTGGTTCACGTCACCCCGTTTTATTACTTCCCTGGCCATGTAGGCATCTGAGATTTCAACCTCTGTGGGCTGTCAGGTCCTTGAGAACAGTGATAGGATCTATTTTCTCATGTTCTCATACAATTCAGTGTTGCAGCATTATTGATGGATTCCCCCCTGCCTGGGGCCAAGGGCCCGGCTACAGAGAGGGGAGACCTAAGGTGCCCCAGTCTCACTTAATCAGGGACGAGACTTCCTAGTTTGTTGGTTTAATCCTGGGTGTCTCAGACTGGACACCACAGACATTTTGACCTTTGTGGTGGGAGCTGTCCTGTGTATCCCCGGCTTCCACCTACTAGATGCCGGCAGCACTTCCCTAGTTGTTACATCCAAAAATGTTTCCAGATATTCCCAAATGTCCTCTGGGGACCAAAACAATCCCCAGTTGAGAACTGGTTTAATTCATTAATTCATTTACCTGGTAAGTGCTTCCTTAAAATGAAGATCCAAATCAAGGGTAGAGGGAAGAGTGGAAATCATAGGTTGAAATCTAGATACATTTTTTAAAAATCAACAACATAATTTGGCTATGGGTACCCAGAATTCTAAGTATTCTTCCTCCCAGTGTCATTAATCCCAGCTCAAATCTGCAAGTCTGAGTACTCTAGTTTTTTGAAAAGAGGTGGACTTCGGTTACCGGGTGTTTGCTGTCACCTGGTGGTCATTTTGTGCATTGCAAGCTGGGGGGATTCATTAGTCCCTTCAGTTTCACTAGTCAGACAACCAGCCTATCAAAAGGTTCAGACAATTTGACTTGGTTTCCTCAGATGCTAGAAAGCAGTTTGAAGTTCACAGCTAAGACAAATAAACCCTTTGGAAAGTAGTTTGTAGTTATTTGGAGCTGATATAAGCAGCAACTTGCCAATTTCCCAAGGTCTTAGTTTGAATTTTTGCCCCCACTTCTCCTACTATTAAAGGTTCTCTTTTGTGTGTTTATAATTTGTGATCAAGTGCATTTGAATCCATTTTGTAACGATATTTTTGAGAATTGCATAGTACACTTGGAGATAATTAGACATATTCAGGGTGTCATAAAATGGGGGCTTCTTGTATTAAAGCAGTGTTTTCCAAATTCATCTGAAATTAGAAACTAAGTAGGCCTAAGGCAGGGCCTTAGTGAATGTTAGCAGTTAACAGCGACTGTTACAGCAAGCAGGTCGGGAAACCTCAGTGTCAGGAGTGTCAGAGCTGTCGCCGTGATGACTCAGCCTGCTTTCTGACCTTGAGGATGGTGGGTACCCCTGAGATTCGGTTTTCAGGCTTGTGCTATCGCTTGTCCACCTGGGCCCAGAGAAAATGGTTATTCAGGGCTCAGGCTTGGGCAGAAGCCAAGTCCCACAACTGTTAATACAGATGATATTTTAAGAGCAGTAACAGCAAATTTCAAGAGACTTTGAGAGAATTCAAGAGAGCGAGCCTCTGGTCTGTATTAACACAGCAGCCAGACCCATTCTGGTAGGACATGCTCCTCTCTCCAACCCCCCAGTGATTCACCATTTTCACTCAGAGTAAAAGCCAAAGTCATCACATTGGCCCACAAGGCTCTAGGTGACTCTCTCCCATCAACCCATCAGCTACATTTGCTCAGTCCTGTTCTTCATGAGGATAAAGAATGCTCTGTCTTGGGGCCTTTGCACATTCTGTTCCCCCCACCCCCACCCCATGCCTGGGATACGCTCTCAGACCAGCTCCCTTCCCCCATCTTCTCCAAGTCTTCACTCATCCCCCTTCCCCGCTGAAACCCACTCCATCCCCCTTCCCAGCTTTATTTTTGAGCAACTGTTGTCTAATCTCCCATGTTTTTTGACACTTTGTCTATCTCCTCATCACAGAATGCTCACTCCATAAAAGCAGGGACTTCTTTTAATGGAAAAATTCTTGCTCACTGCAGACATTTATTGACAGGGTGTATACATAAGCAATAAGGCAGACAAGGCAGACTTCCAAACTGAAGATCTCTCTCTTTAGAAATAAGTACATTATTTGAAGGAAACCATTTATAAACCATCATATGGTTATTGTAAAGGGTGTCCTGACATTATGGTAAAAATGTTCAATCTTTTTTGCTTAGTTCGTGAAGCAATAGAATAATCTTACGTCTCGGTTTTATAGGCTCAGATGAGTTCTGGCCTATATTTCCCCTGCTTGGGACCTTGAGGGTTTATTCCGTCAAGGAAGACACAGGAGTAATGAAGGCAGTAGTGGGGTAGTCGGCCTGGACTTGAGAACACCCACGTTGGAGAATGAGGGCCAAGAAACGAACTGTGAGTGCTTCGGTGATTCTAACAAAAGTGAGTTTAGTCACTGATGTTTCTAGGGCCTGAGGTTCTGTGGTCAGTGTTGGATGCGGGCTCTGAAGGCCTGGGGCCAAGCTCTGTCTCTGTCACTCATAGGCACGTCACTGTGGGCCAACCCAGTGCCCCAAACTGTGCCCAGCACACAGTAGGTGCTCAGTGAGAAGGAAGTGGAGTTGGCAATGCACCCGTGGAGGCACCGGGGGGTGAGAGGAACTGGGAGTCCCAGAAAAAAAGGGAAAGGTGAACGTGAAGGACCCGCTTTTCTTCTCTTTTGAAGGATTCTGAACAATGTGTATTTTACCAGATGCTTGGTGATGCCCAGGGTCAGGGCCAAGGTGTGGCGTGGGAGGAGCCTGCTGGGAGGGCAGAGGCCGGCACAGAGGGCCCACCCTGGAGAAGCTCAGAGCCTAGCGCAGGTGATAGACGCCTCACTGTCCACTCCACACCGGCCAATGTGGTCTGTGCCACCGAGGGGCTCAGAGACCTCCAAGGCGGCAGCAACCTGTTCTGGGAAGGAGAGGCTGCAAACCAGGAAGTCTTGATGGGGCCTGCGTAAATGAGCCGGCTCCGACCAGGAGGGGAAGGCGGCTGGGGGGGGGGGGGGGGGGGCAGGGAGCATATCTGGGGGCAATGATGATGTTTTAGTTTCTTTTTTCCTCCTTTCCTTCCTCCCCTCCCCTTGATTGCTGAAGTCATATATTTCCTAGTGGTAGAAAATTTATCAAGTAGAGAACTAAAAAAATCTCACACCCAAAGACGGTCCTCGCTCACATTTTAGTGTCTATCCCTGAGGTCTATTTTTGACACTATTAATTTTTAATCTGCATAATGCACAGATATATTCTTCTTATAAAAAATGAAGACGTTAGAGATAGGTCTCGGGTCCCCTTAGGCCACCAGCTCCTCTCCTCCTGGTCCCCTCCCTCTAGCCCTTGCCTCCCAGATGACCACTCCAGCAGGGTAATAAAATGTCATTCCAGACTGTTCTCTATATACCTGGAGATGTAGAGACCTATTTTTAGTTGGAATTATATGTTATATGGCAAATTCAGCTTTGTGGCTGCCTTTTTTTCTTTAACCTTACGAGTGTTTTTAATATACTTATATGCATAACTTAAAATATACTGTTTTGTAGTTTTTAAATTTGTTTATATTGTGTCACCCATACTGATGAGCGACTTGCGTGAATTAACGATTTAGGGCAAAGGGTTGAGAGTGGAGGCTCTGGAAGCTGATTACATACATTCGGATCCTGTTTCTACCACTTCCTAGCTGTGTGAGCTTGGGTGGGCTACTTAACCTCTCTGTGCTTTGACTGCCTCCTTTGTGAAAGAAAGCTGTTAGTTAGTATCTCACTTCCTCAAAGAGTTGTTATGAGGGCAGATGAGATAATACATATCAATTATTAAAAGTAATCCCTGCCATGAGGGGCGCTACAGATAAATGTCAGAGCCGATAACTTTGTTAGTACTTAGGGGACCATCTCATTCCTAAGTGGGGAAATAGCATAGCGGCTATGAGCATGAGCTGTCCAGCCAGGCTGACGGCCACATGGGTTCAAACCCCGAGACCACCACTGGGCCAATGAACTTGGGGCAAGTTTCTTAATTTTTCTGTGCATGATCTACAAACTGGCTTATAATACAAACATTTTAGGGTGAGGTCATTGTGCCTAAGTATTTAGAAGGGCACATGCCCTTAAGTGTCAGCTAGTAAGTTTCTTTCTGTCTGCTACCTAATATTTCAAAGAATTATTGTAGTGGTTTAAAAAGCCATTTGTCTCTTAAGAGACACTTAGGCCATTTACCCATCTCCTTTCTTGTGCTTGTTTCTCTACCCAGAAGTGGAATTGCTGGGTCATCGGGTTTGCACATTTCGATTTCTTAATATTTAAAAAATGTCGGGGCACCTGGTTGGCTCAGTCCCTTAAGCATCCAACTTTGGCTCAGGTCATGATCTCAGGGTTCATGAGTTTGAGTCCTGCATTGAGCTCTCTGCTGTCTGCACAGAGCCTGCTTCGGTCTTGTGTCTCCCTCTCTCTTTGCCGGCCCCTCTCCCCCCGCCCCCAGCCCCGCCATCTCATGTGCATGCATGCACGTCTGTGTTCTCTCTCCCTCTCTCGAAAATAAACATTAAAAAAAATTTTTAATTAAAAAAATAAAAAATGCACATATAGATTTCCTATTTTAAATAGTTGGATTAGTAGTATCAGCCAGTTTTTCCACTTAACGAAATAGCATGAACAATTTTCTTTCTTTTTTTTTAATGTTTTATTTACTTTTGATACAGAGAGAGACAGAGCATAGAGGGGGAGGGGCAGAGAGAGAAGGAGACACAGAACTAGAAGCAGGCTCCAGGCTCTGAGCTAGCTGTCAGTACGGAGCCCAGCGTGGGGCTCGAACCCACGAACGTGAGATCTGACCTGAGCCGAAGTCGGAGGCTTAACTGATTGAGCCACCCAGGCGCCCCAGCATGAATAATTTTCAACTATCACTGAATATTCGAAGCATTTTCTTCATCTATCTTTCTATAACCATTATGGAAAATTGCAAACATCTACAAAAGTAAAGAGGATAATAAAATGAACCTCTGTGTACCCATCCCCACACTCCAGCTTCATTCATGTCAACGTTTTGCCATGCTCTGCACGGCACTGCAGATAATGGCTCCATATGCACCAGAAGCTTGTGCTGTAATTTACTGAGCCTGTTCCTTACTGTTGGAAAAGTTAGACTTTATTTTTTCACACTGATAATAGGGTTTAAATGTCTTACATTTAGTGATAGGGGACAGGGATGTCTTGCCATTCTGTTTTAGGTATTGCCCTGCTCCCTGCTTAGCCTAGCGCAGATCCTCTTCTGCCCTTACGTTTCTCAGATGCAGAGCTGTGGGCAAGGATTCTGTGCACATGACTTCTTGAAGGACAAAGGGAAGCAGAACAGGGAAGGGAAGAGCAGAGCAAGGATGTGTGGTCAGGGACTCTCTAGCTTGATCTTCTCCACCAGGGTGCTCCGGAGTGGAACTCGTACCACCTACTCATCCGGCTACGGGCAGGACAGTGAGCTTTTGCTCCCTCACATCTGTTAGACCCTGGCTGCCCTGGGCGTGGGGCTAATCTGCCAGGCATCTTAAGGGGCGGCAGAGGCTGCAGTGTCAGCTACAAGAGGGTGATGTCCTGTGGGGGGTGTGGAGCGCCCAAACACCCACATCCTGCATCCCGAGACCTTTGTGGACACTTTCGGATAGGTGAGGTTTCATAAAGAGCATCTGTGAGGTGAAAGCAAATCTTCAGAGCTCTCGGATTAAACAGGAAGATTTGGGGTTGGAGAGGCGGGAGGCAGGAAATGAATCCTCTTTTCATATCTGGCTGCAAAGCCCACGAACGCCCCAGCTCAGACTGCAGCTAGATATGGAACGAGATGAAAGATGGGACCACATGATGGCTCAAATGGAATTTAAGACATAAACAAAAATATCAGTCAAAGAGCTGCAGGGAGTGGGGGGAAGGCAAGGGGGCAGGCCGAGAGAAGATTATTCTGAGCCTGGGCAGATTTATGGGCCTTTGGAAGAGGCTGGCAGGGGGTAAAGGGGCTGCTGAGGGGGGTGGGTGGTGAGGTTCTGGGGCGGAGCTACGGTTTGTCAGGAAGACAGGTGCACACAGACAGGCGGGTGGCACAGGGCTCTCTTGGCTGCCTCACAGAGGTCAGGTTCAATATGTTCAGGTTAGGGTGGGCTCTTAAGGGATTAAATACCCTCATCCTTAGACGGCTGAGCCCTGACCTTCTGACGGACACTGGCGTGCTGTCCCTCCTGCTGCAAGAGACCCAGGACGGAGAAGGAAGCAGACTTGGCAACTCACGCCCCCGAGCTGCATCACACCCACACATGTTTCCTTTGGCTGGAAAGTGGACTCTAAGAATCAAAATCTTTAAAAATCTGGGGCTCCAGGAGCTGCATGGCCCCCATGGGACTATGTCAGCAACGGTGCCCCCTTTAAAGTGTGCACGCCGCAGTCCCCACGACGCCCTGGTGCCCCGCACCTGCCTGCCTCACTCATTCACCGGTCGGCCCTGCCGGGGTGGGGGAGGGGAGGCTTCCCACTCACGAAGTCTTCGAGAAATCTAACCTCCAGCAACTTTTTTCTTCTCAATCATCTTCTGAGGCTCCATTCCCTGCCTCAGGCCACCGCAATGTGTGTGATTTCCAGGAGAGCAATGAAGAATGGAAGCAGGGGAGGAACGAGGTTAGCATGGAGTCCCGGAACCAGACTGTCTGGGTGCAAATCCCGGCTCCAGTACTAGCTGTGTGAGCTTGGGAAGTTGCTAAAACCCCCTCCTCCACACCGGGGTCTCAGTTTTCTTATCTATAAAATGGGAATAGTGAAACGAATGGACACATGTACAGCTCTTAGCAGTGATAACTACTCCACAACTGTGAGGTGTTATTATTGTGATCACTAGCCCTGGTCACCGGCGTCACAGTGCTCCCAGCTGCACAAGGCCACTCCCAGGGGCGTGCTTCTCCTGGCCCTCTGCTACAGCTGCCCGGGTCTGGCCACCAAGATGCTCTCCCAGCCATGCTCAGCACTGACCCCAGGTCTCCGATGGGGCCCTGCCTGCTTCCCCAAAGCCCCAGCAGTGGGTACCAGGCCCCCAGGCATTCTCGTGCCCCCCCATCCGAGGGACCCCTTCCAGGGATCGGGGCGCAGTGGACCCAGGCCCCTCCCCCATCGTCCTTTGGCTCTCAGGAAGCCGCTCCCTTCAGAGTCACAAGGCCTCCACGCCTCCTCCAGTTTCCCTGAGGAAGAGAAATGATACAAATGCCAATTCCTGGCCACGAAAGGTCAGGGATGGCGGTTCACACACACACACAGTTTTTCAGATAAAATTACATTCGTGTTGGGGCACCTGGGTGGCTCAGTCGGTTAAGCATCTGACTCTTGATTCTGGCTCAGGTCACGATCTCACTACTCATGGGTTCGAGCTCTCCATCGGGCTCTGCACTGACAGTGCAGAGCCTGCTTGGGATTCTCTCTCTCACCTTCCCTCTTCCCCCATCCCTCTCTCAAGGATAGAGAAAAAAACTTAAAAAAAAATTACATTTGCATTCAGCAGAACGCACAAGTCTTAGCCGTTCAGCGTGATGAGTTTGGACAATGCACACCCGCATGCGTCCCACGCCTCAGTCAAGGTCAAGGCGGAGCATGGCCGTCCTCCGGTTCTTTCCCCTCAGGACACGCTGCTCTTCCCCACCCAGAAAGCCCTGTTCTGATTTCCATCCCGCGCTGGCTGTGTCTGCCTATGAACTTCAACTACATGGAATCATGTACTATGTACTTCTTCTGGCTTCCTTTTCTCAACGCCGTGTTTGAAATTCATCCATATTGTTGCATGTATCAGTAGTTTGTTCATTTATATTTCTGAGTATTACTCCACTGTAGGCATGTGCCGCCATTGACTTGTCTGTTCTTTGATAGACATTTGTTTCCAGTTTGGGGCTGTTATGAAGAAAGCTGCTATGAGCATTCTTGTATAGGCGTCATGTGGACATATGCTCGCCTCTCTCCTGGGTAGAAACCCAGCAGTGGGATCGCTGGGCCTTTATTCCAGGCTGCCAAACTGTTTTCCAAAGCGGTTGTAGCATTTTGCACTCTTACCAGCCAAATAGGAGAGCTCCAGTTCCCTCCCGTTCTTGCCAGCACTGGGCGTTGTCAGGCTTTTACATTGTAGCCATTCTAGGGGTGCCTGGGTGGCTCAGTTGGTTGAGTGGGCCCACTTCAGCGCAGGGCATGATCTCACGGTTCATGGGTTTGAGCCCCATGTCTGGCTCTGTGCTGACAGCTCAGAGCCTGGAGCCGGCTTCGAGTTCTGTGTCTCCCTCTCTCTCTGCTCCTCCCCCTCCCCTGCTCCAACTCTGTCTCTCTCTGTCTTTCAAAAAAAAAAAAAAAAAAGAATAAACATTGAAGAAAATTTAAATTGTAGCCCTTCTAGTGGATGTGAATGAGTACCTCATTGTGGTTTTATCTCTATTTCTCTGATGACTAAGGGTGTTGACTGGCATTTTAAAAATGCATTTATCGGTGGGCTCTTGGGTGGCTCAGTTGGTTAAGCATCTGACTTGGGATCAGGTCATGATCTCCTGGTTCATGAGTTCAAGCCCTGTGTCAGGCTCTGTGCTGATGCTCAGAGCCTGGAACCTGCTTCAGATTCTGTGTCTCCCTCTCTCTCTGCCCCTTCTCTGCTCACACTCTGTCTCTCAAAAATAAATAAACATTTAAAAATTTTTAAATATATTTATTGGTATTTCGTAAAGTGTCTATTTAAGTCTTTTGACCATCAAAAACTTAGCTTCGCTTTTTATTATTAACTCTCAGAAGTCCTTTATGTATTCTGGATACACACCCTTTGCCATACACATATGTTAGGAAAATTTCCTTTCAGTTGGTGGCTTTCTTTTTCACTTTCTTAGTATCTTTAGATGATCAGAAATGTTAATTGTTGATTTAAAAAAAAAACAGTTGGTTGGCTTTGTTCCTTTCGATTAGGGCTAGTTTTCTGTCTAAGAAACTCTGCCTATTAACCATAGTTTTACCAGATAATGTGCATTGTTGGGTATATTTCCCTGCTGGTCACATTCCTCTTAATACATGTACACACACACACACACACACACTTGCCACATGGAACAAGGGATCCAGAACTTAAGAATCCATGACATGATGGGTCAGAGACAATGGGTTTTCCCCAAATCTCCACATTTCCTTCCTTTTTTTTGATAACAAGGACTCAATATCTGGGACATGTACTTCCAGTTAAGACATTTCCCAACCTACCTTGCAACCAGGGGTAGCCAACATGAGTAAGTTTTGTCTAATGACTAGTAAGTGGAAGTGGATATAAAAATGTCTAAATGTATCCTTAAAAGGGATGAGACGCTCCTTTGGGTTTCTGTCCTCCTTCCTGCTGGCTGGAACCTGGGCATAAGAGCTGGAGCTTAAGCAGCCATTTTGAGCTGTGAGGCAGGATGCTAAGGATGGTGGAGCAAGAATGCAGAAGGAGCTTGAGTCCTTGATGACTTGGGAGCCACCACTGCATCTGCATGGCCTCTCTTCAGGCTTTTCTTATATGACAGAGAAATGTCGTCTTTTCTTGCTTAGGTCAATACGTGCTAGTGTTGGTATCATTATTGTTTTTGGTTTGTTTTGTGCAGTTGAACCAAATACAAATCCTTGGTTGCTTTCTTGGTTAGGGAAAAGAGGAAAGTCAACTTTTCGCAGTTTGGATAATGGACATGACAATGACAACACCACCACCACCAAACCAAACCCCAAACCCGCCACCAAGTAATTTCTCAGGAAGTTACCTTGTCACACCTTACTTGGAAAGGAGTTTAGGGATCTGGAGCATTCTCTGCTTGTCTCTTCATGGGGCCTCATTGCACCCTGCCAGTTGGATCTAGACGAGCATTACTGACTCTCAGATTCAGAAGGCAAATGTCATGCCCCCCCGCCCCCGCCCCCATCCCAAACAGGCCACACACAGAAGTCAGACCACTTGACTTTCCCCTCAAGGCATCATGGGAACCCTGGGAACCACAATGGTACTGGAAATGAAATGAAGCGCCTCAGGGGATGAAGGTGAAACCCTTTCCCCCATGCACAGTGGGGTGCGACCGGGCCAGGACTCAGGAAATGCAAGCAGATGCCCACTGCTGTGTGCTGTCTCTGTGCTAACATGACCTCCCCTCCCCCCACCCCCACTTACCTCTCTAGTCTCACCCAGACCCTGCTGGGGTGTATGTTGCTTGACTCCTCTCTAAACAGCAGGACCTCATTCCCCAAAATCAGTTCTAAAAAGAAAATAGCATCATGGCAAGACCCATGGCTGCAGCATTATACCAGCCTGGGTTCAAATTCTTTTTTTCTTTCTTTCTTTCTTTTTTTTTTTTTTTTTTTGGTTTCCTAGCTACGTGACCTTGGGCAACTTCTTCCACTCAGCCTGCTTTCCTCTTCTGAAACATGAAATGCTTTGAAAGGGTTCTTGGCAGGATTAAATTAAACAGCATAAATAAAGTTTTTGGCATATGGAGTTCTTTCCCCCTAACTTTCCCTTTATTATAATAGGGTTCTCCAGTGTTCCTTGTCCCGGAGAAGTGAGAAACTGTTAATTCAATATATTCTAATTATGCACCCTTCTGGGTGTAAAGTATGCTGCTAAGATTATTCACTAGCTAGAGATAAATCAACCCTGATCCAGCAATCCAGTAAGGAGCAGCCCTCTGGTTATTCCAATACCCATGAGCCCGGCTTGCTGAATGGAAGGCGGGGAGCAAAGAGCCCTTTTTGCCAAAAGAAATGGCAAAATATCGTCCCTAAATGTTGCCAGCTGGTGAAATGCACCAACGAGCTAAGGCAACCCATTCACACTCACAACACTGAAGTTATTTCTGGTCTCAGGTTCTTTTCTTTCTTTCATTCATTCGACACATTGATTAAGTGTTCATTCTACACAGGGCCTTGCATTGAAATGAACATATTTTAATTTTGTTTGTAGCAATACATTTCAGGGAAAAAATATTGCTTCTTGCCAGGTTAGATATTACAAAAACACCAAAGAAACTGATTGTTGTAAAAATCGGCAGCGCGCCTGGCTGACTCAGTTGGTTAAGTTTCTGACTCTTGATCTCAGCTCAGGTCACGATTTTACTCTTTATGAGATCGAGCCCCACATAGGGCTCCATGCTGACAGCACAGAGCCTGCTTGAGATTCTCCCTCTCCCTCCCTCTCTCCCCCTGCACTCATGCTCTCTCTCTCTTTCTCTCAAAATAAATAAATATTTTTAAAATCGTGATGGGATAAAAACACTCAAATCTCTCAGCTGAGCTGCATCACAAAACTCAAGATCCAATTTCTCATACAAAAACATCAAATGCATCATAAAAACAAAAATACTGTGAAGACACTTACAGATCAAAAAAGCCAAAAAAATTTTCCAGTAAAATATTATCAGCCAGATGGAGAAATAAAGTTTTGTTTTCACCTGAGTGCCCTCTGTCTTGACTTTCTAAGGATGATTTTTAATTTTCTACTCTGAAGTGAGACATCTAAAAATTTTTTTGATGTTTATTTATGTTTGAGAGAGACATAGAGAGAGTGCAGGCAGGGGAAGGGCAGAGAGAGAGGGAGACACAGAATCTGAAGCAGGCTCCAGCTCTGGGCTGTTAGCACAGAGCCTGCTGTGGGGCTTGAACTCATGGACCGTGAGATCATTACCTAAGCCGAAGTCAAATGCTAACCAACTGAGCCACCCGGCGCCCCTAAAGTGAGATGTTTAAGATAGCCATCAGCCACCTGGTGGATGAGTGTGAGTGGTTTTCACAAAGGTAAACGCTGGCATTTACCTGAGTGGTAAGCCTGAGCCCTTACCTGAGCTCTGCTGGGTGGCCAGCATTTAGCAGTCTTATCTCTCAAGGCAAGACAAAGTTTGGCCACACGACAGTTTCATCAAATGCCTCTAATGTCCAGGAATTGGCTGACTTCCAGGACCACACAGACATGAGATGGCCCAGCCACACCATGCCACACACACCACCGTCAGGGCACATTTGGGTCAAATGCTAGAGGTGCTAATTCTATTTGAGAAATTCAGGTTCTGCCTTTGAACATAGTAGATACTTTGGAGGGGGGGGATTGGAACCTCCATTCTGTGAGGTCCCCAAGACAGGTAAGGTCGGGTGGAATTTTTCTCAATTAACATTATTCACTGAGCGCCCCCTGGTGGACACAAGGCTGCAAATGTCCTGCCACTGCCTTCCAGGGCTTTTAATCTGGTGAAGTTTTGGATAATTTCAACGTCATGCTATGCCGGGGATGGGTAGGTATACAGCTTTCTCCTGGTGGGTCAGGGAAGCCTCTGCTCAGTTCTAGAGTATTGTGGCAACAGGGCTTGCCAGAAATAAAAACAGCACTTATTGAGCACCTGCTATATGCAAGACTGCTCTCAGCCTTAAATGCACATTAATGACTTTAATCCTTAAAATAACACTTCATAGTAGATTCTTCTCCCAGCTAGAACACCCACAACGTGAAACAGGTAATCCCCTCCCAAAGTAAACTGCGGTGTTCTTGGGTATAGTTACTGAAGAAGGGAGAATAAATGATGGAAAGCCCCAAAGTCACCCACGGCCACTATTATTCACCATACTTGTTTGCTGATACTTGCTTTCTCCTGAATTTGCGGTGAAGGATTAGGTCTTCTGCTTTCTAAGAGTGGCAAGAGCTAGAAGTCTGCTTCTGTTTCCTACTTTCATTCTTGGAGACACTACTTTTCTTTTGTGATTTAAGTACCCCGCCTCCGCCCCTCCAGCTGCAAACACATTTAATAATCAACCACAACAGAGCCCCTGACAGATGGGTCTTGAAACAGATGGTCCCATTGAAAGGCAGCAATTGAAAATGGAGGGTAATTTGAACCAATCAAGAAGATAGGGTCTCTTGGAGGCAAAGTTTCTACAGACACTGAAACGGTACCCCTCCAGCTCCTTTGGTATATTTCCACCCCACCCTTCCCTGCCCCCCAATGCAGATGAGCCTTCCTGGGGGTGGATCCAACTTAAAAAAAACAAAAACATCTGGAATGTTGAAAAGGAAGAGAGAGAAGCCCTGGGGCTTGTCAATCAATTTCACTTTTCTTTTGGCAAATACACCATCAGTGACAAATTGCACCATTTGACATAAACAAAGTTGATAGATGTCAGCAAAGCTGTTTTAAAACAGCAGCAATGCGGAGATGTGTAGGATGGGGTTTCTTCACTCAATAGTCAGTATGTTTAATAACAAATAAAACAACCAGATGTTTAATAAATCCTACCACCTTCCCAAAGTCATCTGATAGTTAGCTGCTGTTGGCTAATGAGAATATGGTATTGGGGCACCTGAGTGGCTCAGTGGGTTAAGCATCCTACTCTCCGATTCGGCTCAGTCATGAACTCACAGTTTTGTGAGTTCAAGCCCTGTGTTGGGCTCTGTGCTGGCGGCCCGGAACCTGCTTGAGATTCTCTTTCCCGCTCTCTCTGCCCCTTCCTTGCTCACGCTCTGTCTCTCTCAAAATAAATAAGTAATATTAAAAAAAAAAAAAAAGAATGTGGTTTTTTGTTCCAATCCCAATTCAGGGCATTAGTAGTAAAGTCTATTTGAGGACTTCACTGGATAGCTCTTTTTACTATAGGAGCTTCTTTTTTTCATAATTTTTTTTAAATGTTTATTTATTTGAGAAAGAGAGAATATCCCAGTCAGCTTCTGTACTGTCAGCACAGAGCCTGATGCGGGGCTCAAACCCACGAACTGTGAAATCATGACGTGAGCCAAAAATCAAGAGCTTAACCAAGTCACCCAGGCACCCCTATTATAGGAGCTTCTAATATCACCTCTGAGGCTTTCTTGGACTAAGAAATATTGGCCTTGACATCCCAAGAATAGAGAGTATAGTCCCTCGTTTGCCACTTCTTCCCTATGTAACCTTGGGTGAGTCATTTAATCCTCCTGGACTTTAGGTTCCCCACAGAATACGTGATGATGATCAGCCCTACCCTGCTTAATCCCAGGTTGTTGCAAAGTGCAAGTGCAATATTGGATGTGAATCACTTTTTCTTTGATTTGGAGTATATCGATCTTTTTATTGAGAAATAATTTTGTCTCGTAAAGCACACAAATCTCAAAGACTCATCTGAAGTGCAGAGGGAGAAGCTTCCCTTTTAAGCTTTTAATGAGTCGTAAAGAATATTGCTGATCATTCAGCCACAGTTTGAGGAGCTTTATGTAACTCGCTGCCGCCCACTAAGAAACGATCTCTGGCAGCGCAGTTCAGGATAGGGGGCAATGGTGGCACTGGGTTTTGTCTGTCATTTAAGAAATATTTCTTGTTTTCCTTCACAGTACCGCATGCTTGGGGTTATGGGGAAGCCCGGAGAAATAAAACAAGGTTCCAGACTGCAAACAGTCAGGGGAGGGGAAAGGCTGTGAATTCTGGATAGCAAAACATGTAACATCCCACAGCGTAGGGAATATTTCACTTTATTTTTTACATTTTTATTGTAGTGTAATAAATAATATATGTGCAGTAAAGTGCACAAATCTTAAATGTGCAGCTCAATGAATTTTTAAAAAGTGAAAACATCCATGCACTCAGCACCCAGATTAAGAAACAGAACATTAGCAGACCTCAGAAGAGTCTCTCATTTCCTTTCCCAGTCAACAGCCCCTCCGCCCTTCAAAATCACCACTATTTGGACATCTGCCACCATAGGTTAGTTTTGCCTGATTTGAACTTTATAGAAATGGAGTCCTACTTTTGGGTCTGGTTCTTCTTTACCATTATCCCTGTAAGATTCATTCATGTTGTTGTTTGTGGATGTGGTTCACTCTCTAAGCTACTGCAGTGTTTTGTTACATGTCTGCACCATAATTTATTTATCCATTCTTCCATTAATGGACATTTGGTCTGTTTCCACTTTTGGGTTAGGGTGCTATGAACTTTGTCCTACATGGCTTTTGGTGAAAGTATGTATACATTTATGCTGAAAAAATAGAAGATGGATCCTACCAACAAACATACATACTCAAGTAACATTGTTGGGTCCTGGAGTACGTGTATATTTAGCTTTCATATATTTTGCGAGTTTTCCAAAGTGGTTGTCCCTATTTCCAACCCCTCGGCAGTATATGATGGTCCCAGGTGTTCCACGACTTTCAAAAATTTTTACTCTTGTGTTAAAGTCACATAACATAAAAAAGATTATACTGTCTTGACCATTTTCAATATCCAGCTCAGCGATATTAAATATTTTTGGAATGTGCAACCATCACCACCATCCATCTCCAAAACACTTCACTTTGTAAAACTGAAACTGTCCTCCCCCTCCATCCAGTCCCTGGCAACCACCCTATCCTTCTTTCTCTCTATAATTTTGGCTACTCTAAGTACTGTAGGTATAAACAGAATCATAGTATTACTCTTTTTGCGACTGGCTTATATCACTTAGTATGTCCTCAAGTTTTATGTATGTTGTAGGATGGGTCAGAATTGTCTTCCTTTTTAAGGCTGAATAATATTCCATTGTACGTATATACCACACTTGATGATCCATTCACCTGTTGCTGGACACTTGAGTTGCTTCCATGCTTTGGCTGTTGTAAGTAATGCTGCTATGAATATGGGTGTACGCATGTGTCTTTGAGACCTTCAATTCTTTGGGGTGTGTACCCAGAGGTGGACTTGCTGGATAGTATGGAAATTCTATTTTTAATATTTTAGGAACCTCCATACTCTTTTCCAAAGGGGCTGTGCCATTTTACATTCCTATTCGTCACACACCAAGCTTGTTTACCCATGGAGCCGTCGCTCTTGTTTGTCTGCTTGGAGTGCCCTGCGGCCAAGACTTTTCAAGACTGACCCTTTCTCATCATTGTGTTTCAGCTCAGACAACACTTCTTCAGAGAGGCCTTGGGATGGAACAGACATTCTCATTAACCTGCTTTTTTGGTCATAGCCCTCTTTACAAACTGGCAGGTATTTATTGTCATTTTATGTCTCCCATCAGCTTGACAACTCCATTTCAGCAAGGATCTTGTCTGTGGTGGTCACCGCTGTGCTCCCAGCGCCACTGTGCCTCGGTCCCGGGCGTTAGGATGGTGCTCCCAGTACCCGGCGCTCAATAAACGGTTAGAATTCTGCACTAGAGATTGCGCACTGCTCTCAGCAGACTCTAACCAGGAGGAAAGGATGAGGGCGAAAGCCAATGGCGAGGGGGGCGTGGCAGCTCAGCCGGAGGCCCCGGCCAGAACCCCGCCCCGTGTCCTTGTTCTCCTCCGCGGGTCTCCATAAAGTTTATTTGGTGGCGCGCCGCGCGAGGGCTTCTGGGAGGGCCGACTTCGGCCAATTAGGAAGCGCGGGCGAGCGGCGCGAGAAGCGGCGGCCGTGTTCTCCAGCCGGGACGTGAGCGGCTGAGACTGCTGCAGTGTCAGGTAAGGGTGTTAGTGTCCTTGTCCTTCACCCTTGGGGCTTGTGCTTGAACCAGCCCGGGCCCCGAGGCTGGGCGGAGCCCGGTCCCCACGCTCGGAGCCACGTTGCCCTCACTTCCCGTTCGCCGTCTGGCAGCCGAGCACGCTTGACGCCGGCGACTCGTCGCCCTGTCGAACCGTCCCCATCATAGTGTCTGGCAGCGCCCTGGCAGTGCCTTCGGTCGGCTCTCTTTCTGAACACGGAGCTTTGGCCTCTTGACTCCCCTCCTCCCTGGCTGCGGCGTTCTGCCGCGGCCTCACGCCCACACCCGCACCCCCACCCCCACCCCGTGCACCGCGAGCCCACCCTAGGCTGGGGCGGCGCCCCTCTCTGCCGCAGTGCTCTGTCTGCACGCTCGCCCCTGCGGACGTACCCTGTCCCCCCTCTAAGGGCGGGGTGTCGACCCTATTAGCCTTTCCCAACCCTTGGCCTGTGTGCTGTACGGGCACCCAGGGGACTGCTGCTCCGCATGTAGGGACATGCCAGAGATTAGAACCTGGAGGTGGCCTGGCCTGCACTTTTTTGGCCCTCGCAGCAATGCCTGAGTTTACCGGCTTGCTTTAGAAAAAATGACGGAACAGACCCCACGGATCTTCTGTCCGAGTTTGAACCACCCGTTCACAGATCCGCTGGTTTCATTCTGTCAAGTGAGATTTTGGGGTTCTTTTTTGTTTTGTTTTGGCCCAGTTGCTTTTCAGCATGAGCAAGGATCACCTTTCTGTGGAACCTGAGAGGGTGTCCTTGGGCATCATAGCTTTTCTTTTTATAGCTGTTCTTTGTGCATTTGTGTTTGGGACATATCGATTTTTCATTCATGGTGAATTACTATTCAGGGCTTATAGTTTTGAATACTTTCGTATGAGGCTAGCAGATCCTCTTATTTGTATCTTCCGTGGGGGCTTCTCCCTCCACCTCTACCCAGCTGCCCACTCTCTATCCCTACCGAGGTGGGTGATCGGGAACTCAGACTGAACCTGTCAGGGGAGGCTTAGCAAGCGTCCCATCATCTCTCCTACCAAACTGCTCTTCTTCCTGGTGTTTTGGTTTGTTTTCCGTCTCGATAGTATAAAAGGTCTAGAGAATAATCTTTGAGTCACCCTTGACCGCTCTTTTTCTTTCTCACTGCACGTCGGTGCTTGCTGCCCTGGACCAAGTCACCACCACCTCTCACCTGGATTATTGGAATAGCCTCCCATCTGGCATCCCTGCTTCTGCCCTGGCAGTCATGCCCTATTTTCAGCACAGCAGCTAGAAGGATCCTTTTGAAACACAGGTCAGATGGAATCACTCCTTTACGCAAAAACCCTCCAGTGGGTTTCCATCTCATTTAAAGACAGATGCCTCCTAGTGAGCGATAAGCCTTCATATAATAGGACCCACTGTTACTTTCCCAGTCTGCTGCCCTCCCTTTCCACAAGTCAGACATGCGTTGGCCTCAGGACCTTTCTGCTTGCTGTTCAATATCCATGTGGTTTGCTTCCCCACTTTTTTCAGATTTTTATTCATGGGTCACGTAGCAAGGCTTTCCCCAGGTCCTGTCTTCCTTTACTGCTTTAGTTGTTCTTAGCGATTATATTTAGGTATTTACCGTGTGTATTGTTTGTCTTTGCCTTCCAGAATATGAAGGGCGGAGGGTTTCTATCTGTTTTGTTCTCTGATAATCTTCAGCACCGAGATCTGGCCCACAGTAGGTGCTCAATAAATACTAAGTAAACGAATGTTCCTGGCACTGTTAGAGACTTTGGAAATACAGTGATGAATTAAACAGTCCTGCCCTCATTGGAGTGATGTTCCTATGGAGGACATCACCAACAATAAACAGGCAAATTCAGAGTGTAGTATCAGGGCCGTTTTTAAAAGGAGGACAAGGATTTCTGAACAGAGACCTGACGGATTCCCCTGGAAGGGGAATAGCAAGTGCAAAGACCCTACAGTGGGAACAGTTGGAGAGGTGGTGAGCTAGAGTGTCTGAATCTGTTTTTTGATGGACTAAAGTAGAAAATAGAGAGAAATACAGATGTTCCAAAGATGGGGAGAGGTCAGCAGAGACCCAGAGGTGAGGGCCCAACGGGTATTCAGGGAACAAGCCACTTTAATTCATCAAACATTTATTTGATACCTATTTAATACTAAACTTGGCTGCTGAGGGTTCAGAGTTGAGCAGTCTGCCTTACAGGAATTTGCCATGTAGAGGAGACAGACATGGGACGACATGATTACAACTGTTTCACCAGAGAAGAACAGTAACAGAAGGTTTAGAATAGTGTGGGAGGGGCGTGGGACGGGAAGGACTGCCCTAGCTGACTTTGCAGGCTACATAGGAGTTCCCCATGTGACAGTGTGGGTTTGGGATGTGTTAGAGCAGAATATGCAGCTGCATATGCAGGAGTACGCAGGGAGGAAAGAGCGAGAAGCACCCCCAGGAGTAGAGATTTACTGGGGTGTCTTTGGGGGAAGGGGAGTGTGAGATGTGGATGGTTAAAGTGACAGTGTCAGATTGTACGCACTTCCTTCTGAAGGAAGGTGTCCCTGGTGAGATTAAAGCAGGGGAGCATTTCAGAAAGACCTCTGGCCAAGGGGAGGGTGAGTTAGAGGAACAAGACAGCTTAGACTGTTGAAGTAGTCTGGAGAAAATGTGAGGGTCAGAGCCGGGGCAAGAGAGATGAGGGAGGGTTCCCTTTCGCAAAAGGTTTGAGAGGTAGACCTGCATATTGGCTGGATGTTAGGAGCAGAGGAAGGGGCCCTGATGTGATCTCCAGGTGGGTTCTGGCTGACTTGCTGGATGCTAGTCATTTTACGGAGAGACTACAAGCCCAGGAGGAGAAAGTGGTGGTATTGGTAGCCAAGAGCAGAGAGAAGTGATGAGTTTGGTTTGGGACATGTGTAGTTCGAGGCACCATGGGTCATCCAGGTGCAGATGTCAGGTGGACAGCTGGAGGTGTTGGTTCAGGGGAGAGAGCTGGCCTGGACATAGAATAGTTTCTACCACTCCCTTGTTTCAGTAAATCAGGTGTTCTCACCTGGGCCCAGAGAGTCTTCAGAGGTCTTTGGGTGGACTTTTGGGGGAAGAGTCCTTCAAGCCTCCTGCCATTGTATCTTCAAGAGCGTGTATGTGGTTCTTTGCACATGTGGACACCAACATTAAACCCACAGAGGTCTGTGGCCATTTGAAAGATTAATAATCGTTGGTAGGGGTTCTAGTTGAAGCCATGGCCAAAGGTGGATCTTATCCAGAGAAATACACAGCGTGGGAAGTGGCAGTCCAAGGATAGAAGCTTGGTATTTAAGGGATGGATAGATGTAGAAGCCACAGCAGAGGAGGCTAAGAGAGGGAAAAGCTGGGAAAGCAGGAGGAGAACCAGGAAAAGTCAGGGGAGGAGAGTGTTTCAGGAAGAAAGGAATGGTCAGGGTGTCAGAGGCTGAGAGAGGAAGGGTTCAGAGTCCATTGGATTTAGCAGCTGGGTCATTGGTGGCTGCAGAAAACTTCGGAACATAGGGGGCCGAGCAGAAGTTAGGTTGCAGTGGGTGATGAGTGGATGAGGCATGACAAAGGATGGCCATCTCTTTGTGAAGAGAGAGTGGGAGCTAGAGGAACATGTGGGTTTGAGGATTTTTTAAATGTTTGTTTATTTTTTGAGAGAGAGAGAACACACACATGTGAGTAGGGGAGGGGCAGAGAGAGAGGGAGACAGAATCCCAAGCAGGCTCCAGGCCTTGAGCTGTCAGTCAGCACAGAGCCCGACGCAGTCTCGCATGGACCTCAAGATCATGACCTGAGCCGAAGTTGGATGCTTACCTGATCAAGTTGCCTAGGTGCCCTGAGGATTTGTTTTTAATCTTTTAATTTTAGAATAGTTTTAGATTTGCAGAAACTATGTACAATTAGTGCAGAGGTCTCTGTACCCTTCACCCAGTTTCCCCTCTTGATGGGGAATTATCTTAGGGAAGCAGGAGACACCTTAGGAAGGAGCCAGAGACAACCATCATTTCCCAAGCTCTGGCCGTGTGCACGTCCCTGCCACAGGCTTTGCCTGTGTAATCTAACGTCATCCTCACCACAGCTGTCTGATGTCTCAGTCTGTTCCCTTCCTGGTCTTCCTCATTTCAGTAAGTGGCACATTCATGCTCCCGAGTTACTTAGGCCTAAAACCTCGGCATCGTCTTGGACTTCTTTTCTCTCATGCTCTATGTAAGTGGTTCATATTTACATGAAATCTGTTTTTAAAATGTATACCTGAGTCAATCTTACTTTTTGTCCGTTCCACCACAGTCATCCGGGGCCACGCCACTCCTCTGGATCACCTCTGGGTGACCGAGCAGCCTCCTGCCTGGTCTCCCTGATTTTATGTTGTGCCCTTCCTCGCTGCATGCAGCGTGTTCTCCATGCAGAAGTGGGAATGAGCCTTTGAAAAGGCCTAACCCTCCAGTAGTTCCCGTCGCACATAGACTAAAATCACGCGTTCTGATTACCGCGTGCTGTGAAACCTGCACCATGTGGCCCCTGGCCTGACCCCTTCTCCCACGACTCTTCCCTGGGGTTTGATGCTTCAGTCCTGTGGCCTCTGCTCTTCTTCACAGATGCTAAATTTGCTTTTGCCTTGAAGCTTTTGCGTTTGCTGTTTCCTTTGCAAGAACATTCTTCTCTCAGATACCGATACATCTCACCCCTTTTACTTCAGTCAGGTCTTTGTTCAAAGGTGTCCTTTTTTTAAAATTTTTTAAATGTTTATTTATTTATTTTGAGAGAGAGCGAGCAGATGAGGGAGAGAGGGGCAGAGAGAGAGAGAGAGGATGAGAGAGAATCCCAAGCAGGCTCTGTGGCTGCCAGTACAGAGCCCAGCACAAAGCTTGAACTCACGAACTGTGAGATCATGACCTGAGCCAACACCAAGAGTCAGATGCTTAACTGACTGAGCCACCCAGGCACCCCCAAAGGTTTCTTTTTTAGAGAAGCTGTGCAAAACGCCCCAGCTAATGCAATCCCGCTGTTCATCTTTTTGTTAGCACTTATCAATACCTGGCAGCATTTGTCTGTTTGTTTATTTTAATTGTCTGTCTCCTAAGAGACACAAGAGTTTTGGGTCTGAGAACCTTGTCTAGTTTTTCCACAGCTCCACCCCCAGTGCCTTGAACAGATAGTACCAAGCATATGGGAGATGCTTAATAAATGTTTGTTAAATGAAGGACAGAAGATGGGGGTTTAACTTTGGTGGACCCAACAAGGTCAGCACAGGAATTTAAAAATAAGGAGTCCGGCTGGCTGCATCCAGGGACCCCAAGGAGGTCCCACAGGACCAGCCAAGAGGGTTCTTGTCTTTCCATCAGATAGAAATCAAACATGAGCTGAGAGCAAGTCAGAGCAGGGTTTATTGAAGACATAGAATGCAGATACAGAGCATCTGGGAGACTCAGAAAGGAAAGATGAGTGAGTGTCATCTATGCAGGGGGCGGGGGGCTGGGGTTTTTATTGAGGATTGTGATCTGTTGTGTGTTTTAAGGCATCTGGGAACTGGTTAAAATGGACCAGTGTTTAGGTGTCCTCTATAAGTCACTTATGCCCTGGGGCCGGGGGATGTTGGTAAGTCAGTCTGGAAAACATACATGATGGCCTCACCGGTCACTCCTTAGATGTTGTCTGTTGTGCTGGAAGACCCCAAAGAAATGGTTAACTCCAGAATCACTAAACCAAGAAATCATTCACAAGGAGGACATGCATTATCTGTACTGTAAGGCGTGTGTAAGGTGGGGGCACAGGCCCTAGCAAGACTAAAGGTGGCAAGAAAACAGTCTTTCATGGGTCCCTTCAGTTTCCCTGATCTCAGCTAGATACCCTTGGCAAAGTTTGTGGAAGGTTATTCTGTCATTCAGTGACTATGTTGGGGAATCCGGCTGCTGTTCGAGGACATTGTCAGAGTTTAGAAAAAAGTAAAGCTACACAATGCCTTAAACTTTAGGGGTTTTGGAGGAGATTGGGAGTCTCGATACAGACAGACAGTACATAAAACACGTAAAGGTCTCAATGCGATGCTTGTCTCTACATGAAAACAACAGAACGACTACATACTGGCAAAAAATAGCTCTGTGAGCGCTCCACAGTGAAATAAGGCAGCCGCAGACGCCTTGTGGAGCATCCGAAGTGAGGACTGCCGCATGGAAGTCTGTTAGGCAGATAAATGAACGGAGTAGAAAAGATTAGGTGAGAGGAGGGTTTTGTGGGATGGGTATTTCGGAAAACCATTTGGTAGGTAGGCCTTGAATTGGTGTAAAACATAATAGCTAAGGATTCTTGAGTGCTTACTATGTGGCCTAGGAAGAAGATGCAGCCCTTTTTCCGTTTCACAGATGGGGCCTAGCCAGAGTAATTAACTTGCCCAAAGGCACCTCCCTGGAGGGTGGACGCGCTGGCTGGAGCTCAGGGGTCCAGTGGAAGGTAGGAACAATGACGTGAGCAAGGCCATAGAGCAGGGCGTGCGTAAGGATGGTCAGGGGCAGAGTGCATGGGGGAACAGGTACATAGGGTCTCATCAAAAGCAGTGTCTCACCTGCATCCCCGTGAGTGGAAGGTGTTGAGGCTGTTGAGCAGGAGCAGCAGAGGAATGTGACGGTGGGAAGACTGAGGCAGCCACAGCAAGCAGAGTGATGAAGGATGGGCTCGAGGACGCATCCTAGTGTCTCTCAAGACCCTGGATTTCAAAGGATGGAAGTCTGGCCTCCTGTAATGGTGAAGAAGATGGATGCAACGGTTAAGACTAACCTCACTGTGGTGATGGATCATCTCCCAATGCAGGCAGAAACACATATGTTACATTGTATATCTTGAACTTCCCCGTTGTCAGGTATCAGTTATATCTGAATAAAGCTGGGGGGAGAAAGCAATAGAGGACACTACAAAAAGACAAGTACCTTTTGCTATCTAAATCTGTTAGGTAATGAGAGTTTGGATAGCAAATTTGAGTGAAGGATACCTTGTCATCTGAGTCTTAAGTATTTGGTTTCCTGAGTTTTTGTTAGGGAGGTTTGGGTAGTGAGAAATACCTATCTGCTTTCTCTCAAAAAATATATTTGCATCTCTTTGGTTTCTGAGTCTGGTGGGTGGAGAGTACCTGTGTATAAACCATCTGAGGTCATGCGCAGATGTAACGGAGAAGGGCGAGCTACAACTCGAGGAGGGGGCGAAGCCAGGGGACGGATTGGAGGAGATGAGGAGGGCAGGTGGTGGGGGGAGCTGGGGGTGGATAACTGCCTTTTGAGATGTGTCTGGTGTGACAGTTATGTGCCTGAGTGGAAATGCGTAGGCAGTGCCTGGGAACTCTGGGCGGCAGTGTGAGTGCAAGGAGCAGAGTGGGAGTGTGGATTTGATAGTCGTTGCCATCGAGGATTCAGGGCCAGAGGTGGGACACACACTCCGAAGTAGGGAGTGCAGAGCAGGTGTTGGGGCACCGGGGTGGCGCAGTCCGTTAAGCGGTTAATTAAGCGTCTGACTTGAGCTTGCAGCTCGTGTGTTCGAGCCCTGCGTCTGGCTTTGTGCTGACAGCTCAGAGCCTTGAGCCTGTTTCAGATTCCGTTTCTCCCTCTCTCTCTGCCCCTCTCCTGCTTGCTCTCGCTCTCTTTCTCGAAAATGAACACTAAAAATTTTTTTAAATTAACAAGTTGTTTAAAGTTAGACAAAGTCACATATAGCAGTGGTATAAAATGGAAAATCCCAACTCTTCCCTTTGCTTTCTGTAGGTAATGCTAAGTTAAGCTTCTTGCTATGCTAATGTTTCTTTTCTGTGAATTATCTGTGAACAGACCTTAAGTGTATAGCTGAGTAAGTTTTTACGTATTTATCCGATCATGTGACCACCAACCACATTGAGATATGGAACCTTTACAACGTAAGCTGCCATAACAAAATACCATGGACTGGGTGGCTTAAATAGCTGAAGGTTATTTTGTCACAGTTCTGGAGGCTGGGCGTCTGAGATCAGCGTGCCAGGGTGGTCTTTGGGGCGGTGACATGGGAATTTTGGAGGGGCACATTATAGTCCATAGCACCGGAAAGTTGTGTTCTCCTTTCCGATCGGTTACCCCCGTGCCCCCACCCCAGAATACCCAGTGTTCTGATTCCTAACACCGTAGATTCGGTTTTTTTCTGTTCTTAAAGTCTATATAAGTGGAATCATTGCAGTATGTGTTTTCTCTTTAAACTGAATCTGGCTGCTTTAGTTAACCACTGTGTCGGCAGAGTGTTTCCGTGTTCCATGTAGCTGCAGACGAGTCTTCTCTTCTGCTGTGTGGTGTACCAGGGCGTGAACACACCACCGTGAGGATCCCCAGAGAGACAGCTCTGTCTGTACGATGGTTCTTAAGGTATTTGGTGGTGGCGGAGGACTCAAACTTATTTTAGAATCTGATGAAAGCTGTAGTGCTTTTCTTATATTAAGGAAAATGGAATACATATATTTCCTTTGATGTTGGTGGCATGGCCTTCAGGCCAGTAAGCCTTCCTTGGTTTAGGGCAGGGCTTCTCGGCCTCTGCGTTGTCAGTGTTTGAGCCACACACTCCTTTGCCGTGGAGGCTGTGCTAGGCGTTGTGGTGTGTTTGGCACCACCCTTGGCCTCTACCCTCTAGATGTCATGTGGCCCCCTCTCTGAATTGTGACAGCCAGAAATGTGTCTAGATTTTGCCAGTGACCTCTGGGGAGGCAAAATCGCCCTCAGTTGAGAACCATTGGTTTAGAGAGAAGAGCCTCTAGAGACAAAGACCTTTTAGAGGCTGATTTGGTGATCTCTCCTTGCTTAGGCCGGTTGTAAGATGGGGCCAGTGTCGTGCTGGTGTCATTCATACAGTTCTGTGTAATTTCCATCACCACGAAAATGAGCTGCTCCTTCCAAGGACACATTAAATGCGTTTAAAGACTGACTTAAGGGATACCTGGGTGGCTCAGTCGGTTAAGCATCCAATTTTGACTCAGGTCATAATCTCATGGTTCATGAGTTTGAGCCCTGCCTCTGTGGTGACAGCTCAGAGCCTGGAGCCTGCTTCAGATCCTTTGTCTCCCTCTCTCTCTGCCCCTCCCCTGCTTGTGTGCTTTCTCTCTCTCTCTCTCAAAAATAAACATTAAAAAAAAACTGGCTTAAAATATTGTGCATTTGTAGGAGCTGGCTCTTAGGAATTACGTGAGCCAACCCCGTCACCTCAGTGGTGATGAAGCTGCAACCTAGAGAGGGGGAAGGGCCAGCCCCATGGTCAGAGGCGGATGCGGGGCAGAGCCAGGCTGCGGTGCACGGTTCTTCCAGTCCAGGCCCAGCTTCTGCTCTGCTGTCGCACTGGACAGCCCACTGGACCACTGAGAGTTTATCTTCCCTGCGTGGATACTTTACGCTTTTATATGATGCCAGCTTGCTCCTCTTTGCTCACTGGAGATGAAATAATACAAGTGGCATTTTATGTATCAGGAAAGCTGATACTATGCCTTCTTTACTGCAAACACTGAGTCACCCGGGCCAGTGCTAGTACTGAGTCACCCAGGTCTTTCATTTCTCCTCTGTCTAGGGTAATTTATTTTAGTTCTTTGTTTTCACCAGAAGTCTACCTTCTGAGTAATGATTAGATCCAAGTCTCTTTTATACTTAGTCTCATGGGACTAGAAAGAATTATCCAACAACAGATTTTTTTATCCTTTTCCTAAAGACATCTGAAACAATAGTA
The DNA here is from genome assembly GCA_004023785.1 of Mungos mungo. Taxonomy (NCBI): domain Eukaryota; kingdom Metazoa; phylum Chordata; class Mammalia; order Carnivora; family Herpestidae; genus Mungos; species Mungos mungo. The sequence goes on from PISW01002157.1 coordinate 36,775, forward strand.
TCTGTTAAGATGCAATTTTTCTCTTTGGTTGTTTTTGTAATTGACAGCTGACAGATAACAGCAAAAAGTGGAATGATACAGTCCTCTAACCATGGTTTACATTTTCAAAAGAAGAGAGCACAGCAGCATACCTCGGGTGAGGCTTTACTCATTAATTTTTGGTCCTGGATATTGAACACATTTCTCTTCCATTTTAATCCTCTTAAGTCCAGTTATTAAGAAGGTTTGAGGGCAAAATTTCTTCTCGAAATTAAATGCTAAATTTCTGTTGAATCACACCTTCATTGTGGAAACTTGGAGTTCTAATAAAAACCGTATTTGATAGTGGGTAATATACGTTTAAAAATTATAACTATCAGAAGTTCTTACTGAATCATAATGAAGTTGTGCTTAAGTAAGTTATAATTTAGAATCAAATATTTACTAGAAGATTTTTTGAAGCAGAGATGTTTATAATTAAATGACAAAATGCTGCCAAATTGGCAACTTTGGAATAAAAGCTAAAATAACATTTTACAATGATGTAAATCAGTAGAGTTTATAAAATCCTTTCTGTGTATCATCAACCCCTTGAAGTAGTTAGGGATTATCATCTCCTTTTTATAGATGAGGAAATTGAGAGGAAAGATTTGGATTTTATCCCAGGGGTAAATCGACCTACTTTAAGCTAGTAAGTGAACACTGTGGATTTAAACGAGGTAGTTCAGAGTCCAGTCTTCTGTTTACCCATTCTGTTTTAAATATGTATATATGTATTTTTACTTATTTTACTGTCACATTAAAACTTTTAAAAATAATTTGGAAAAAGAAAAAACATCGGTAGTTGTATAATTTGAAGAAAATAGGTGTAAATAGGGGCACCTGGGTGGCTCAGTCGGTTAAGCCTCCGACTTCGGCTCAAGTCAGATCTCATGTTCGTGGGTTCGAGCCCCGCGTCAGGCTCTGTGCTGACAGCTAGCTCAGAGCCTGGAGCCTGCTTCCAGTTCTTTGTCTCCTTCTCTCTCTGCCCCTCCCCCTCTCATGCTTTTTCTCTCTCTGTATCAAAAATAAATAAAACATTTAAAAAAATAAATAAAAGTTAAAAAAATAGGTGTAAATAGCACCAGTTATTTCCCCCGAAGTATACGAAAAATCCCGCCCCTCCCCCCCCCATCACCGCAAGGGCATCTGCAAAATACAGCAGTGCTAAAAGTGCATTTCTTAGATTCCAAGACCTTTGTAGTTGGAAGAGATAATATTTGGGTGTGTGGTAATATTTGAAGTTCACAGTGAGTACTTAGAAGTCATGCCTGAGTGTGTTGAGATTCTGCAGGGAAAATAGCTGGTGCCATTTCTCCATGCGGTCAGTGCCCGAGAGAGATTCCTTTAAGACGGAAGGTGAGACAGATGTCCTTGCTTTATCTTTTCATCTCTCTGTCACCCCTTTATGTTCCTTGGATAACCGGCTGTTTGGGTTGTGGGTATAAGGGAAAAGGAACATGTGCATGTTTGCTGTGTTGCACTGTCCCTGGAAAGGCCAGGGAGTCCCTCTAGCTTTCTGTGTCAGGTCAAAGGAATACTCTCTGGGTAGATATCATCATTTGCAAAACAGATTTCTTCCCCCAAATCTGCTGTCTAAATAAACACCTTACACGGGGAAGGGGAATGTTGTGTTAATCTTTACAAGGTGGTGGGCAAATAGCCAGTAGGCGTTGAATCCGGATTAACTTACTGTCCCGCCCAGTTTGATGGAGGCAAAATAGGGGTTGGCAAACTATAACCTGTAGGCCTGAGAAGCTAAAAAGGGTTTTTACATCTTTAAATCGTTGGGACAAAAATCCGAAGAAGAAGATTTTGTGACAAGGGAAAATTATATGGAATTTGTATTTGAGTGGCCTCGATGAGAATTTTCTTGGCGCACAGCCGTGCTGATTTGTTTACCTATCATCCAGCTTCAGGTACAGTTGTGCAGGCGCAGCTGGATGGCCCACATGGCCTAAAGTCATTTGCTGTCTGGCCCTTTACAGAGAAAGCTTGCCGCCCCTTGCCCTGCATGCCAGTCTCAAAGACCAGAAGCTGGAAAAGTGTTTGTTAGACAGGATGGGTTGCTATGAGGCTCTTTCATGCTTCCCTTTGTTTCCTGTCAGCTTTGATGGACTGAAGGTGCTCATTTTTGGAAATATATCCTGTAAGTATCATGAGTTATATCAAGAGAACTAGTGTGTCACAGCCACTTCTGAGATGACCCACTGGTCTTTAAAGCACTCAGTGGCTCCCCAGCTTGGGAGTCCATAAAGCCCTGGGAAAGTGAGAAGGCACATTTCTGCTTGTGGCTGGTGCTTTAGAAGAAAAGACACTAATGAACTAATAATTAATACAGGAAAACAGATGTGTAGACATTTTAATACAATAAGCATGAATACTGTAAGAAACTAAGAATCAGACCATCTGCAAAATCCTGAAGGGGCCACTCTGAGAATACTGATTTAAAATGGTCTGGAAGTGTTGAGCAGTTTGAATATTTAATTATCCATTTGGAAGGGAAAAATACCCTTCGTGTGTTTTCTTCACTGTCACACTACTCTACTTCTCCACCACAGCGCTTCACTTTGACACCCAGCGTGTGGGTTTTCCACACACCAGGCAATTTTCAGATTGCCTGCGTACCAGCTGGCCAGTCCAGTTTAACTCACTTCCGGCGCTGGGTACCTGGAGACCGTGGCAGTCCCCGTCGGTTAAGGGTTCAGTCCCCAAAACCGTGTGCCACCCCCACCCCCTTTCAGAAGCTGGTCTCAAGGCCAGGTTGTTACGTGTGCCTCCGACCTCCAGGCTCTAGACCCGAGGTTCCCACAACCCTCTCCTCAGGTTCGATTAATTTGCTAGAGGGGCTCACAGGGCTCAGAGAAGCATTTACTTAGGCTCACCAGTTTATTGTCAAGGGTACAGATGACCACCCTGCCAGGTGCTTAGGGTGGGTCTGGAAGGGCGTGGCAGGTCCTTCTGTCAGGAGCTTCTGTCCCTGTGGAACTGGCACGCGCCACCCTCCCAGCATGTGGTCACCAACCCGGAAGGTCGTCCTTACCTCATTGTCAGAGAGTTTTTGTAGAACTTGAGCTGTGGTCCCCTTTCCCTTTCCCAGAGGTTGGTGGCTGGGGCTGAGAGTTCCAGCCCTCTAATCACTTGGTCTTTCTGGAGATGGCCCCATCCTCAGGCTGTCCAGGATGCCCCATCCTCAAGTCACCTCCTCAGCGGAAGCTCGGCGTGCTCAGGTGGAGCTCCTGTGTGCTACGAAAGACTCCCGATCTCGGGGTATTCCAAGGGCTTTAGGAGCTTTGTGCCAGGAACTGAGACAGAGACCAAATAAATTTTTTATTACACTACACTACTCTTTTCTGGCTTGATTAAATATTTAACATGATTATATTGAGAATGTAAAAATCACCATATTTTTCATAAATAAGACACATCTTAGTAGCAAGTGAACTGAAATTATTTGATGTATTTTTGCTCTGCCTTTTTTATTTAGTTCATTTCATCCTATAAGCAGTTTGGGGATTTTTTTTCCCCTCTCATTTAAGGATGTGTATGTGCCCAGAAGGGGGCAGTTTTGGGGCAGTGAATGATAGGTGAGTGCTGACTAATTTTAAGGAGATGGAAATCTGCGCAGCCCTCGATTTCAGCTGTAGGCAGGAGCTGTCTCTTAAGCCATGGGCTTTAATTTTTCCTCTGGTTAATTTTCTCAGCATCCTCTAGGTGTGGTAAAGAGATCTGGATCACAGGAACGTCACACTAAGGGCATTCTTCTAACGTAGGGGGGTGTCCTAGTGTAGCCTCTGAAAAACCTTGGGTTATTGGCTTTCATTTTGGGAGTAAACTTTCTTACTGAAGTGTGGTAGATACACAGTCTGAAAAGTACACAAATCGAGTCTGGCTCAGTGACTTTTCTCAAAGTGAACGCACTGTTAAGCAGCACTCAGCTTTAAAAGATCCAGAAAAATCACCAGCTTCTCAGAAGCCTCCCTTCTGTCACCCTGCCGGCCCTCCCCCAACCCCCCACAAGAGTAACCAGTCTTGCTTTCTAAAAGCAGTTATAAGGTTGCCTTTCATTTCAAAGCTTTTGGTTGTCCTGGTGTTTGAGGAGGTCTGTGGAGGTTCAGTAGGACTTCTGCTACGTGGCATGGGAGAGGTTTGATGCTCAGGGCCCTGGTATCCTGCCATGCTCTCTGAAGCACTTGTCGGTGTTTCCAAAGGCCTCTCATAATCAGACTCTGTCATTGCCGACGGAGGAGCCCTGGTGCTGTGGCTTTGTCCTTGCTGGCCGTTTCCCATCCAGCCCCAGTTTTGCTGCCTTGACTCTTCGACATTCCACTTCCGTGGGTCTTCCGTGTGGCTTTTCCTGGCTCCCTCCTCCATACCTCGCCAAGGATGCAGCTGGCATCCAGCCTCTGCACGTGTCTTGACCAGATTTTCCAACATAAAGCTTGGACTCCATCCCTTCCTCCCCAAATTCTCTCTTGGACAAGGCTAGTAGGGTTATTTTCATGATCAGTGTTTAGTATCTTGAGTCAAAACTGATATTTGGTTGGTTTAACCCACGTATTTTATGGCTGAATTGATATGTATTTTGTGGAAGAGATAAAAGTTTCCTTATATTTATGATATTAATTGTAAATTAAAAATTTTTAATGAAATGGGGTGGGACGGTGACTACATCACAGTATAGATTTGGAAGCCCTAATAACTTTTTTATAAATTAATATTCACTGGTTGAGTTATAATGCAGGATAGATCCAGTTTTTCCCAAATATGGTATTAAATATATAGGTCTCTTCTCTCAGACAGATATGGAACAAGCTTATTTACTACTCTGCCATTGTATAATGGAATTGTTTCTGTGTATTTATTCTTTTCGTTTGGAATTCTGTTCACCTGAAAACTGAGCTGTTTCTTCTAAATTCCACTGATTTTTGTCTGGGTATTTAGAGGGAAAGTACTAGTCTGGACCAAGTGTGATCTGAATTCATGCCATTTATACTGTCACTGCCTTATGCTGTGCTGCCTCAGAAATGTTAAGTATCAGTTGGTCGTCGGAAGGGAATGTTTTGCTCTGGTCTTGGCTTGCCAGTGGGTGCTGATTTGGCAGGAGAGTGCAGGAAGCCTTCAAGAAGAACAGACTCTCCACAAATGGGAGGATAAAACTCCTGTTCATTCAACAAATGAGCACCTACTATGTGCCAGGTGCTGTTCTGGAAGCTTGGGATACATTAGTGAACAACACACACAGAATCCCTGTCCTTGTGCAGCTTATGTTCTAGCAGGGGCGACAGTGAGATGGGGGAGCCTGAAAGGCCAGGTGACATTTTAGCTGAAACAGAGAGACAGGGAGTCAGTCAGGAGCGTGTCTGGGAGAGGAGCATTCCAGATAGAGGAGACGGAGGGACAAAAGCTCTAGGGCAGGCATGTGCCTGACCCGGAGTGGGAGTAGCACAGAGACCCCAGGGGGTCTGGAGCCCAGGGAAGGAAAGGGGGACAGGCCTGGAGATGAGTCTGGGAGGTAAGAGGAAGTGAGGCTGCTTCCACAGGGCTTCACTTTGTACAAAAGGTTTAAGCAGAGGAAGGATGTGGCCTGACTTTGAAAGGATCAACTAGATTGTAGGAGACAAGGGCTGAAGCAGGGGGTCTGGGGAAGGGGGGGAGTGACTTGAATGGGTGGAGGTAGTGGGAAGAGGTAGATTCTGGGTGCGTTCTACAGGTAGATTTGAAAGGCTGTGTTGGCCTGGATGAGTCACGGAGGCCTTCAAGGATTTTGGCCCAAGCGAGTCGTGGCGGCTCCACACAGGGAAGGCCCCGGAGCAGGTTTTGTAGATGGAAGATTAGAGCTCAGCTTTGGGCATATTAAGTTTAAGATAGTGATTAGAGATTCAGCTTTTATTTTACCACGATCAAATAATTCTATTAACATTTAAAAATCTTATTTGTTGGACCATATTAAAGTAAAATCTGACTTTCATTTTACATTTTTTACACTCAAATCCGTCACTCTGAGTCTTCATATGGGCACGTCATTTGAGAAGTTGAGCATTTCCTTTGTCTGAATTTGTCTGACATGGATGCGAAGTGTTAGATGGATTTTTCCTGTTTGTCCTTTTTTAAAATTAATTTCTTTTTTAATGTTTACTCATTTTCTGAGAGAGCGCATGCGCACGCACACACAAGTACGGTAAGGGCAGAGACAGGGAGACACAGAATGGGAAGCAGGCTCCACGCTCTGGGCTGTCAGCACAGAGCCCGACGTGGGGCTTGAACTCACAAACTGTGAGATCATGACCTGAGCCGAAGTAGGACACTTAACCAACTGAGCCACTCAGACACCCCTTTTCTTTCTGTTTTAAGCTTAGAAAAGTTTGTTTCATTCAGTTCTTTATTAAAGGAGTTACAAGATTTTCCTTATGAAAGAAAAATATCTTCAAGTATTTCCTACTCCTTGGCTCTGTTAGACGAATTATTTTTATCTTAGAGTAAAAAAGGGTAGGGGAGAAGTGGCAGCATATTACTTTTCTTTCCCCTTTCTGGTAAGCTACCATGTTTCTGCTAGTTAGTAGAATGTCATTGGCCCTATTGGTTTCTGAGGAAAAACATTTCTCTATCAGTCAAGAGCCATTGTTTAAATATACTCATTTCAGGGGAACCCGGGTGACTCAGTCGATTAAGTGCCTTGACCCTTGATTTCGGCTCAGGTCATGATCTCATGATATGTGAGATTGAGCCCCACCACGGGCTCTTTGCTGACAGTGCGGAGCCTGCTTGGGGTTCTCTCTCCCTCTCCCTGCCCCTCCTTCTCTCTCAAGATAAGTAAATACATATTTCTTAAAAATACGCTTGTTTCTTCAGTCTCCAAGAATACCTTCCTTGTTCTGTCATCCCCATTTTCCTACAGGTGGAGATGGCCAGTTACAGCCTCGTTGCATTGGGTGAAAACAAAGCAATGATTATCTAGAAGCTTCAGGAAAAAGAGCTAGTATATATATGACTTTTTGTCTAAAGATAAAGAATACCAAAGTGTTTCTATGTTTACCCCATCTGAGCTATTTTTGTTTTAACCTTGTGCCTTTGCCTGTAAATTTAATGTCCACTTAAAAAAAAAAATCCTCATTCTCCTCCTGTGCATTTACGGTGATAACCATGCCCTCGTAACATTAACCTGGGCATCCTGGCTGAGATATAACTATATGTTACATTACCATTGTAACGACCATTCTAGACCAGTGGTATTTCAAAGGTACAGTGGAAGCCATGGGTTTAAAACAAAGAAGAAAAGTATGATTAACAAGAGCTACTATTTTAAAAAATTTTTTAAATAAGTATTTTTGTTGATCTTTTAGCAATACGAGTTTTTTTTTTTTTAATGATAGTGATACTGTTTACATTCTGTTGATTTTAAGTAGTGGTAGGAGTTAACAAACATGCTCTTGTTCAAGAATCTTGTGCAAGGAATGTACAGTAAGTATAAGATTCATAAAGGTCTAATATCTATTAAATAGTGACACTGTTCAGAGGACTTTTTCCTCTGTCAACTGTTGGATAAACGGGTCGTCTTGTTAATAATATTTGTGATTTAGAAGCCAGCTGCTCTTATATTAACACAATTATTAGTAACAGTAGCATTTCTAAAAGTCGTAGGTATTGTAACAATTGAGTTTAATACCATGAATGTCATCTATAACCAGCAGACATGGATCTCTGCTCTCAGTGACCTTGTAAGTGAAAAGAATGACTGAGTGGACTCTCGAACATGAATTTTAAAAGACTGCCTTTAGGTTAGCGAAGGAGCAGGGGTGTGAGAATGAGACCTGTGTTCTTGTGCCCGTCCAGCCACACTGCAGCCCACAGTGCTCTGGGCACCTAACTGAGCTCTGTGTGGACTGGCCTTGCTTCTCCTGTCGACTCAGGAGCTCGTAGAGTTGTTGGGAACTGTATGACATAAGGGCCCCCTAAATTGCCTACCGTCTGTGATGGTGGGGTTTTCTAAGGTGGAATAGGAGGTGCCAGGGTGACTATGTTTTAGCCTTCCCGGAGCTGACCCCCGAGCCTTCCATCTCCTTGTTGGCTTTGAGTCTGGAGGAGGAGGCAGGAATTCTGGTCTGTCGCTTGATATCTTTGCGTTTGTTCTGGTGGCAGAAGTCAATCTTGGGGTTGTCAATATGCACAGAAATGATCTATTTCTTCACAGTCTGACTCACTTTCTCTGTCAGGCCTGTTCTTGGGCTCTGTTCAGGAACAAATCCTGCTTGTTGATGAGCTGTCTCCTTGTCTGTTTGCAGAAAGTCCTCGTGTTCCGTTTAGCTTGTAACAGACTCGGGCAGCATTCGAAGCCTGGCTTCCCCTTGACTGTGGTCTCTTCCTGTTCCTCCCCCATCTAGGGTCTGCGTCTCCGATGGACACCGAGGGCTTCGGTGAGCTCCTGCAGCAGGCCGAACAGCTTGCTGCGGAGACCGAGGGCATCTCCGAGCTTCCCCATGTGGAGCGGAACCTCCAGGAGATCCAGCAGGCGGGCGAGCGCCTGCGTTCCCGCACTCTCACTCGCACGTCCCAGGAGACGGCAGATGTCAAGGCGTGAGTACTGGTGGGGAGGCAGCACTGCTGCTGGGTGGCTCAGGGGCAGGATCCCCGGCTTTGCTTCCTTGCATTAGGGCACAGTCTGTAAGTGACAGACACAAGCCAGATTCTTGGGAATTCAGAGAGGTTTTGTAAACAGCGCAGCAGCCTTGCTCTGTCTCCCTGGCCCAGGCTTTCCAGCCTGTCTGCCTGACCAAGCTGTGCTCCCGTATCACAGGCAGAGGTGATTAGGATGGGGAAAGGTGAGGAGTTTCATCACACAGAAACCAGTTACAGTAGTTCCTGACTGGGTTTGCTGACCGCAGGGTCCTAAACAGCTCCTGTGGCTGTATTAGTAAATGCAGTTACACAGGTAAGTGTTACTTTCAAAGCCAGGGAGCACTCCGGGATGAGCAAACTTTTTAAGAGGACTCAGAAGGGATTGATGAGCCGTCAGTGACAAAAGGCCATTGAGGTGAGAGGTGACTCTTTCTGGTCATTGTTGTCAACCTGGACAGCTGCTTCTGCAAGGCCTCGGGCGTGCAGGGCCTGCCAGTTGCCCACAGAACAGGGAAGGGGGCGGGCCCAAGAGCACACCCGAGCAAAGTGCCAACCGGCCAGTGTCTCCTGCTGCCACACTGCAGCCACCAGGCTGTTGATGGCACAGCCAGGGGTTGGGGGCCCCGGCCACCTCTGGGGCTACAGCCGTGAATCCCATGTGGTTTTTGCCCTCAAGGAGCTTGTAATTTTAGGAGACGGAGGGAATAAAAACTTTGCTGTTTTCCGTAAGAAATGTGATTTACTGATTACTTACTGTGCTTCAGAAACTCAGCTAGACTTAAGATTTTGCTTAATCCTCACACGTATATTAGGGCTGTTGTCCCCTCATCACAGTTGAGCAGCTGAGGCTCAGAGAGGGCAGGTGACTGTAGGTCACACAGCCGGGGAGTGTTGAGCCAGGATTCAAACCCGGGGACTCCAGAGCCCTGATGGAAGGGCCATGGGAGGGTGGAGGGGAGCTGTTCCTTGTGACCTTGGTGGGTCTGGAAAACCAGTGAGATTTTGTGTGGGAGATGTGGGAAGTTGTTAATCGTCTGCTCAGTCTTCATTGTTTGAACTCGAGTTGCCAACTAAGTGCTGATGTTGCCATGAGGATGCTGTTCAGGGTTTGTAATAAATGTCACAAGAGTGAGTATAAGGGCCACATTCTTGTCCCAGCAAATCTTGAAAGCTGAATGCTTTGGCTGCTCTGCTGAGTTAGTGAGGATGTTGTGGAAATTCTGTAGGTCTCCCCAGAATTTTATTTTTAAAATACTAGTTAGTTTTGATTCCGTTGGTATTAGTAGAGGCAAATCAGGAGAACTCTGGCAGGGAATTTTTTTTTTTTTTTTAACTATCCAGCCAGTTGCTCCACTGTGCTGTTTCCCAGCACCCCTGCCAGCCTTCAGACAGATCTGCTTGCTTGCCCTCCGTGCAGGCTCCCTCCTGTCGCTGCTGGCCGCCTGCGTCATCCTCGGTCTTGAGCGCAGGCTCTGTGCTTGTGTGCAGGGGTGCTGCGGGAAGAGACCGCGATGCCAGCTGAGTTGCTATAGTTATAATTTAATTGCATCAGCTTTACAGCCTATTAAGAGCAAAAAGGGAAAATGTTTTCTTGGTAACAATTATCAGTCATGCTCTCTTTCTTGTAAATTTCCATCCTTCCTCATCTCTTTCTACCTTAAGTTCATTATTTTAGGGGGGAGGAAGGTGGAACATTGAAAGAATGGGTATAGGGTGGGGCAGGTGCTTAAAAAGAAACCAAAGGGCTGATGACTGTATTTTTCCACCTTGATAGGCAGACATAAAGTGTGAGGTGAATATTTTAGCACAGGGTGAAGGCAGAGAAGAGAGCCGAGGAGGAAACATTTTCTTATATGAAATAAATTTTGAAAGGAAATGTGTCTTTAAGATTTTAGTTAAGATTAGATTGTAGATGTAAGATTGAATTGTTCTGTGCTGAATTCATTTGTTTAAATATACTTTGTTGGATTTTTCATTTTAGGGAACAGATTTGAAGGCTTTTTTGCATGTGTGTTTGATATTTTTAAATTGTTAAATTTCTTCACACATAAAGAATATGCATAACATACATAAAGGTGCAAATCAGGGGTTGTCAGCCTGTGATCCATGAGCCAGATCCAGCCCGCTGCCGGTTAGAGTCTTACTGGAACATGGCCACACTTATTTATGTATTGTCTGTGCTGCTTTTGTGCTACCGTAGCAGAGTTGAGTGGTGATGACGGAGACCGTATGGCCTGCAGAGCCTGAAATATTTACCGTCTGCCTTTTACAGGGGAAGTTTGCTGACTCCTCGTGTAAATAATAATAAAATGAATTACACATTGCACGGCGAAGACATAGAATATCATCAGTAGCTGTGAAGCCCTCCCTGGGTACCCATTTTCAATTGCATCCCCCCTCTTTTCCCATCAGAGATGCCTCATTGGGTTTTTCCAGTCAGATTCAGAAAGCCAAACAGCTTAGAGTTGTACAAAGAGAAAGCCGGCAATCACTCTCTGTCCTTAACTTTATCCCCAGCGTCACCAGTGTTATTAATTGGCTTGTTCTTTCACTCTTCTCTCCATGTCTGTGCAAAGCACGTATGAACATTTATATGCCCAGAGTTTTACAGTAACTTCTAAATTCACTTGAGGTAATCCTACTTACTAAGCAACCTTTGTGAGCACTTGCTCTTTGTCAGGCATTGTGCCAGCCACTTTACATGTGTTATATAATTTCTTCTTAAAATAACCCTGTGAAATAAGTGTTTATGATCTCTGTTTTATAATTGAGAAACGTCAGATAGCAAGTGGCCAAGCCAGAAATGAAATCCAGCTTGGTCAGTAAGACTCTCTCCCATTCCTATGGCATTTTTCAGTTCCCGAAGAATTGTCATAGGCGTTCTCCTGACTGGTTGTCACAAGCCTGAGAGGTGAGAGAGGCAGGGATTTTTCTCAAGATTTAACAGAGGAAGAAAATAAAGTTTGGAAAACTGATGTGTCTAAGATTTTCAGGCAGTAAGTGACAGGTACAACTTGAACCCAGGCCTCCTGACTTTGTTTCTGTTGCCCGTGTGCTCCGAGAACACCTTTTGTCCTCCTCCTCTTCTGAGACTAGAGCGTTTGACTCCAGCCTCTGTGGCTGTTAGTACAGGAGAAACCGCCTGGTTTGCGGACATTGGGGCAGGTAGAAGGCCGGGAGCCCTTGGACTTTTCTACCGTTACTAGCTGGAAGTTTCTGGTACAGCCTTTATTTGTAAAGCTGTCTGTTACCCTAGATTCCCTGCCCTTTTCTTCATTTCTCAGTCCTGCTTTTCCTCATCAAGGCTCCTGCCTGTGACCAGACAGTTCCTGTGGGCACCCCCCACTCAGATGACCTTTCTCTTTGCACTACTCTAATCGCCAGGCTTTTCCTTTCAAGGTTCCCAACCCTTGTATACCTTAAAATGGCCTGGGCATTGGGCACATTCCCACATACCACTGGTGGAGATATGGCACCTGTGGGACAGAATTTGGCAGTATCTAGCACATTTACCCTTGACCCAGCAGTCCCTCTTCCAGGAGTCCAGCCCAAAGACACACTGGCACAAGTATGGGAGATGCATACCCAACATTTAAATTCATTGTGGCATGATTTGTAACAGCAAACATTGGAGACAACTCAAGCATCCCTCCGTGGGAAACTGCTTGGATAGATGTGGTACATCTTTGTAATGGAGTACTTTTCAGTAGTGCAGAAGAACGGGAATGCACACCACCACTTCGGGAGATATTGTCAAGTAAAATAGAAAATAAGGTGGAGGAATACATACAGTACTCTTATTTAAGAAAGCAGATAAAAGACACGCAGTGTTTACAGGTCAGAAGACTTAATATTACTAAGGTGTTAATACTTCCCAAATTGATCTGCAGATTTAGGGTGGTCCTTATCAAAATTCCAGCTGGCTTTTTTTGCAGAAATTGGCAAGTTGATGCTAAAATCCATGTGGAAATATAAGAGACCTAGAGTGGCCAGAACAGTTTGTAAAAGGCAGAAGAGAGTTGGAAGGCTTATAGTTCCAGTTTCATAACTTCAGACAAAACTACCATAATTGACACCATGTGGTACTGGCATCAGGATAGACAATTGAATAGAATTATGAGTCCAGAAATAAACTCATGTGTCTATGATCAGCTGATTTTCAGCAAGAGTGCCAAGAGCATTCAGTGTTTTTTCAACAAATAATGCTGGGACAACTGGATATCTATATGTAAAAGAATAAAGTGGGACACCTTCACTCTAAATGGAGTACAGACCAAATGGAAGAGCTATAGCTTAAAAACTCCTAGAAGGAAACATAGATCTAAATCTTTTTGACCTTAGGTTATGCAGAACCTTGTTAGAAACCAAAAGCACAAGTGACTGAGTAAAAAATAGATAAATTGAACTTCATCAAAATTAAAAAAGTTTTGTACTTCAAATAACACAATTAAGAAAGAGAATAGCGGGGTGCCTGGGTGGCTCAGTTGGCTAAGCCTCCGACTTCAGCTCAGGTCAGATACCACGTTCGTGGGTTCAAGCCCCGCGTCGGGCTCTGTGCTGATAGCTAGCTCAGAGCCTGGAGCCTGTTTCCTGTTCTGTGTCTCCTTCTCTCTCTGCCCCTCCCCCTCTCATGCTCTGTCTCTCTCTGTGTCAAAAATAAATAAAACATTAAAAAAAAATTTAAAAAAAAAAAAAAAAAGAAAGAGAATAGCCCACAGAATGGGAGAAAATTTTTGCAAATTATCTGACAAGGGACTTGTATCCAGTATATCATAAAAAACTTATAACACAATGAAAACAACGCAATTTAAAAATGAACACAAGATCTAAATAGTTGTATCTCCGAAGACGATGTCCAGTCATCAAGCCAACGAAGACACATTCAGCATCGCCAGCCATCGGGGAAACGCGAATCAAAACCACAACACGCCAATTCACACACACACACACACGAGGATGGCTGTGATCAAAAGACAGGCCATAGTAAGTGTTGAGGGTGTGGAGAAAATTGAAACTGCCCTATACTGTTGGTGGGATGATTAGTGCCCAGTAGAGGTGGTGAGGTATGCACTCTGGACTCATTAGTTGACATCTGAAATTTGTGCTCGCTGCTTCTCGGAATTTGCTAACCTTGTGGGGGGCAGTCCTTCCAATGTCAGCAAGGCTCCGGGCATGAAAGCATCAGATACAGAAAATAAAAAGGCATGATTAATACAAAAAGTAAACAAACAAAAGGTTACTTACAGTAAAGGGAGGATATAAAGTAGAGAAAACATGGACTTTTTAAAAAATAAATTTGACTTCGGAATTGTGTAAATAGTTTACATTATTATAAAACAAAATTAAATTTCAGAAAAGGAATTCCTAAAAAAGGAAAATAAATGCTTAATCCAGTCAGTGATATAACCACACGTAGAGGAACCGTTCCAAGTGGTATCATAATCTGTCTCCAGTCATCATGTCGGAGGTGCTGTTACTGCTGTTGTGGGACTGTCGCGTTTACAGAATAGGGTAAAGCAAGTAAGAAGTTAGGGTGGTGATGCTGCGAACTGGAACTTTTGGTGTAGGAGATGCAGATAGAAAATCTGTGAGGTCAACTCCAAACCTTGTGTTTTAAATTTTGAATTGGAAGTATCAGTAGAAACTGAGGGTGTAATCTGCCTTAAGAAAATTGAAACAGAAGTAAAAACTTCATGTCTAGCCCTGCTTTCCATAAGGCCTAGAAACAGTGTAGCGGTGAGCAGTCCGAGTGCCTCAGTAGTACCTCTGAAATCCTTTTTTTTTTTTTTAAGTTTATTTATTTATTTTGAGAGAGACAGAGCATGAGCCAGGAAGGGGCAGAGAGACAGGAGAGGGAGAATCCCAAGCAGGCGCCACACGGTCAGTGCCCAGAGCCCAACATGGCACTCAAACCCACGAAACTGAGATCATGATCTGAGCTGAAGTCAGGAGTGGGACGCTTAACTGACTGAGCCACCCAGCGCCCCTAAAATCCATTTTTTTAATAAAAGCAACTGGGGTTCTTTGGAGAGTTAGTTGACACCAGGTCTGGGGCAGGTCTGTATCAGATGAACATGAAACATCTCGCCGTATCACATAGTAGGGAGGTTATGAACGTCTACCTGAGTCATGTCAAAAGAACTCAGAAACCATGTTCAGAAGGTTCTACTGGCTGAAGAAGAGATGATCTGAGCATCATAAGGATAGTAACCGCATGGATTGAAATACATCAGTAAGTGTTTACTGTATTTCAATTCGTCTGTTTATGAATGTTTAAATTCACGAGTTCATAATGACACTAAAACAAAACTCATCCGTCACTTTGAGGGTGCTGGAGAATGATCTCATTCAGAGTAACTGTAGTGGATGAAGAGAGTTGCTCTGAAAGGAAATATCCTGGCTAATAAAAATAGAATACCACCATTTTTCAGCCCCTTGGGAATTAATGACTCTCTGCAGTGATCATCAATATCTGCTAACCTTCCAAAAGAAATAACCAGATATTACAGACTTTTTGATGCAAGTCTCAAGTAATCTAACCAAAAAAACAAAAAACAAAAAACAAAGGCCACCTGAATCCAATCAGACCTTTAGAGCTTACTTTTCAAAAAAAATTTTTTTTAATAGTTTATTTATTTTTGAGACAGAGTGAGACAGAGCATGAGTTGGGGATGGGCAGAGAGAGGGAGACAGAGAATCTGAAACAGGCTCCAGGCTCTGAGCTGTCAGCACAGAATCCGACACAGGGCTAGAACCCATGAACCATGAGATCATGACCTGAGCTGAGGTTGGCCGCTTAACCAACTGAGCCCCCCAGGCGTCCCAAGCTTACTTTCAGTTAAAGGGAAATATAGAGGCTGGAGGAACATGTTAAATGACATTTGGGGGATGCAGTCAGTAAAACCTGTTATGTGAGAAACTATGCCCTTGCTACTTTTAGTGTAGTCCCATCACCATCAGCTGCAAGCATTTTAGAAATGGAGAGTCTCAGGCCCCCTCACGGATCTGCTGAATCTAAGTCTACATTTTATTTTTTAGCGTTTATTTATTTTTGAGCAACAGAGAGACAGAACGTGAGCAGGGGAAGGTAAGAAGAAGAAGGAGACACAGAATCTGAAGCAGGCACCAGGTTCTGAGCTGTCAGCACAGAGCCAGACATGGGGCTTGAACTCACAAATCGCGAGATCATGACCTCAGCCAAGTTGGCCGCTTAAACAATTGAACCACCCGGGTGCCCCCAGAGTCTACATTTTAATATGTTTCGCAGGTGATTTACATGTACAGTTCAAGTCTGAATAGTACTACTTTACAGGACAAATAATCCAGTCTCCAATAAAGAAATTGTAAGAAAAAAAATGAGATGGAGGAGCAACCTATAGATTAGAAATAATTTAGGAGGTGTATCGTCATTCACAAGCAGAGATCTTATTTGTATCCCATTCAGAAAAACCCCACAAAATTTTAAATTATGAAATAATTGGGGAAATATCTTAGATCTACTTCAAAATAATCTGGGTGGTAGAGAGAGGAAAGTATGTAGGGATGCAGATAAAACAGGGTTGGCTATGACATGTTAATTGTTGAAGCTGGATAATCTGTACAAGGAAGTTTACTATTTTAATTTTGTATTTAAAGTTGTTTTCCTATAACAAGATATTAAAATTTTTTTCAATGTTTATTTATTTATTTATTTATTTATTTTTTAAATAGTTTATTGTCAAATTGGTTTCCATACAACACCCAGTGCTCTTCATATCTTCTTGATCCACTCATCAGGTGATGGACATTTAGGCTCTTTCCATGTTTTGGCTATTGTTGACATTGCTGCTATGAACATTGGGGTATATGTGCTCCTATGCATCAGCACTTCTGTAGCCCTTGGGTAAATCCCTAGCAGTGCTATTGCTGGGTCATAAGGGAGTCTTATTGATAGTTTTCTGAGGAACCTCCACATTGTTTTCTAGAGCAGCTGCACCAGTTTACATTGCCACCAGTAGTGTAGAAGGGTGCCCGTTTCTCCACACCCTCACCAGCATCTATAGTCTCTTGATTTGTTCATTTTAGTCACTCTGACTGGTATGAGGTGATATCTCAGTGTGGTTTTGATTTGTGTTTCTTTGATGATGAGTGATGTTGAGCATCGTTTCATGTGCCTGTGGGCCATCTGGATGTCCTCTTTGGAGAAGTGTCTGTTCATGTCTTCTGCCCATTTCTTCACTGGGTTATTTGTTTTGTGGGTGTGGAGTTTGGTGAGTTCCTTGTAGATTTTGGATACGCCTTTATCTGATATGTCATTTGCAGCTATCTTTTCCCATTCTGTCAGTTGCCTATTAGTTTTCTTGATTGTTTCCTTTGCAGTGCAGAAGCTTTTTATCTTGATGAGGTCCCAGGAGTTCAGTTTTGCTTTCATTGCCCTTGCCTTTGGGGATGTGTCAAGTAGGAAATTGCTGTGGTTGAGGTCAAGGAGGTTGTTTCCTACTTTCTCCTCGAGGGTTTTGATGGTTTCCTGTCTTACATTCAGGTCCTTCAGCCATTTTGAGTTAATTTTTGTGTATGGTGTAAGAAAGTGGTCCAGTTTCATTCTTCTGCATGTTGCTGTCCAGTTCTCCCAGCACCACCTGCTAAAGAGGCAGTCTTTTTTCCATTGGATACTCTTTCCTGCTTTGTCAAAAATTAATTGGCTGTACATTTGTGGGCCCAGTTCTGGGTTCTGTATTCTATGCCATTGGTGTATGTGTCTGTTTTTGTGCCAATACCATACTGTCTTGATGATGACAGCTTTGTAGTAGAGGCTAAAATCTGGGATTGTGATGCCTCACATTTTGGTTTTCTTCTTCAGTATTACTTTGGCTATTCGGGGTC